>BSBK01001844.1:0-600000 GCA_027943335.1 Chamaecyparis obtusa | reverse complement strand
ATACCTCTGTGAAGGTTCCACTGCATCCTTCAGTGTGTGGTGTTGATGTCAAAGCTCCAACATTCAACTAGTGCACATGTACATGGAAAATTATAAGATAACCATTCATATAAGAATGTACTACTGACATGTTAATTATAATGCATTATTACATATATACCTGTGGACTCAATGGTGACATCACAAAGCCAAGTGAAAGAATATGATCACCACAATGACCACTTTGCCTTTTGATTTTGATCATAATTTGTCTAGTAATTTAGTTATTCATTCATTTATTAATTAAATATAATCAAATTAATCAAATTAACATGCAAATAAAGATACCTTATGGAAAGTAGCATGATGCCCTTTGTTGTCTATTGTGAATGTCAATGGCCCACTGGTGAACTAATGCACATGCACGAAAAATTATGGTACAATTATTCATATAATTACATAATAATCAAATATATTAATTAAAAATTTGTATTCGATACATATTTGTGGAATTGATGATGATGTGTAGAAGGGGACAAGAGGATCATTGCCACTACCACCGGCACTGACACTCTTGCCTTGAATTTTGATCATAATCAATAGATACTAAATTAATTAGTTATTCTTTTATAAATGAAATATGATCAAAGAAATTTAATGAACTTGGAAATATTTACCTGTGTGTCAATGCCAAATGTCATATTTATAAAATTATCAGTCATCATTCCAAGATCCTCTTCCTCTCTCTCGACAGTGCCAAATGTTACAAGCATCCACATGATCAAAAAATATGCCTAGTGTAGGAGCACCTCTATGAGGGCCCTCACCTTCTTGTTTTTGGTGTGTTAATGCTTTGGAAGTTCAATAAGAGTCACCTAGTTGTTATACTCATTTTTGTTGTGTCTAGGCTCTGTATAAGTCCTAGAAGTCTGCTGGTCTTTCTAGTTTGTAATGCTCTTTGACTGAAGAAAATTTGTCAATTTGAGCTCTTTGGTTCCTCCATGAGTTAGAGCTCTTAGGTTATGTGTTTGGTAATGTTAAAGAGCACTAGAGTGCCTTGGAAAGACCTAGTAATGGTCTTAGTATTGTATGAGAAAAAGTTGAAGTTGCTTAGCAACTTCTCCTTTGAAGTCTTTTACCTTTGTTTAAGTGGATAAGGAGCCCTAACTCAACACATATACTAAGGAGGAGAGTATTTAAGGCTTGACTAACACTAATCCAGAGGTTGGCACTTTGATTGTACAATTTTGTATGTCAATACCAAACTATGTGCAGTGAATAGAAGGAACATTCACAATTTTTGACTAGTTTTTGTGGTGTAAAGCATTGAATAGAGTTAAACTTTGATGGCATAAGTGTTTTTGTGTGTTTACATTTTCATTGGCATCATTTAGAGTAGGTTTTTTTTTATTGTATATACATTTTGTTTCAATTCCTTGTATTTCCTAGTGCTCTGTTAGTTTCAGTGAGCTTATTGAAAATCAGGTTGTAGGTCTTGTTTCCATCGTGGGTTTGCCATGGGACTTTGGAATCTAAGAAAAAAGACCCTATACTTGTATCATAAACAAGCAGGTCCCTAGCAAATAGGAGCAAGCCATGGCTTGACCAAGCCCTAGGCGAGTTTGGTATAACCCGGCTAGGTTCCAGCAATGTTCAAGACACTCCAGAAGGTAACAGGGAGATTTTCAAGACTTTCCCTTTGGTGATAGTCAAGGGTGTTGTTAGAAGGTATGACCTTGCTAAGGAGAGGTTCTACAAAGGTGTAGAAAGACCAAAGTGAAGCTAGGAGTAGAGAGGAGTCACCAAACCCTCAAAACCCTCATAAATAGGGAGTAGTAATGTATGGTCTCTTGCACACCTAAGACCCCAAAAATCTCTTAGAGGGGGTCAATCTAAGTATATGTTCTTCAGACCAGAGGTTTTGAAAATTTGAGAAAAGGGTATAAAATTGCCTATTTATCCGGGTGGAGGGCTAATTAGGCCTATTCTAGTAGCCCTAGTTTCCAAAGGAACTATCAAATTGGGTGATCCCTAAACCTTCTCAATGCCATGGATAGGTGAAAATAGTCATAAAAAGTCCATAGAATTCATTAGAACTCTCTATTTGAATTTGGAGCAGGTCAGGAAGCAAAAACACCCTTTTTGAGCTAATATGAGGGTTAGTGCCTAGAAGCAAGGCTTGACATGGTGATAGTTGAACTTGTGTAACTTTGTGGGATAGTTGGGTAGATTAGGGGGTACTTGTATGCATTAGGTATCCTATAGATCATCCATAGGTGTCAAAGCACACTAGAGGCCTTAGACAAGGTTCAAAGCATAGACTAGCTAGTCTATCCTAGCTGATCCCATCAGATTGGTATCAGAGCCTCTTAAGGCTTGAGAAGTGAAGGGTGGATGTTTCAACCACCAAAAGAATCAAGTGGATCATCTTAGAAATAGAAGATGGTGAACAATGCAGAGCTAGCCAAGAAAGTAGAAGATCGGGAGGAAGCTAACAGACTCCTGTAGGAAAGATTGTTATAGATGGAGCAACTCTTGGATGATGTCCAAGAAAAAGTAGATAAGGTGAATGTGAAAATGGAGGAGTAGGATGCTAAGGGGAAAGAGAAGACTCTTGATGATGATGTACCCACACTTGATCCTCTAACACAAGATGAGCCATTTCTCAAAGCTCTGAAGGCTATCACAGTCAAGGTACTTGAAGGTGTCCCATTACTTACTGGTAGGATGGATACTGAGCTTGTGATGTAGTGGATTGAAAGCATGGAGAATCAATTCAAATGTGAAGAGATCTTAGAGGCACAGAAGGTCAAAGTGGCCAAATCTAGGTTGAGAGGACAAGCATTAACCTAGTGGAACTTGTAATACCCAAAAAATGGGCTATAAGTTCATTAATCTCCTACATCTTCAATTCGAATGAAATCGACATCAAAGTCCTAATCTAAGGCACATCTAAACATCATCGAATCATAATTGATTATCTTAAATTCTACATCGGGGAATATTCCTAGTAATATTCCTAATCATCATAATTATCTTTAATTTTATAATTATTTAGCAATAAATCACATTTATCCTAAAATTTGATTAATTAAATATTTTGCATATTTAATTAATTAGATTTAATATTTGCCACTTAATTGTTTAATTAAATTTAATTCTATCTATTATTAATTGTATTATTTAATTTTGACAATAAATCAAAATTCCTATGAATAATTGATTAAATTCTTATTTAATTAATTAAAGCATGTTGTCATTATTTAATAATATAATTTTTAATAAAATTTTGGTAAAATAGTTAATTAACCCATAAATTAATTATTTTATTTCAAAAAGTAGTTAAGTTGAGAATAAATCACTTTATTTATTTATTAAATCATAATTATCCATGTGCACATTCAAGGACCAGTTAAACTCAAAATTGGAAAATCAATGCAAGTTGTCATCTTTTTGAAACTCAACATCTTTTTGAGTTTTAAAGTGGATCTAAACTTCTAATTCGAGTTGAACTGTGCTTTTGCATGATTTTTGTGACTTAATTATCTGTTATTTAAAAATAACTCAAAAATCAACCTGAGTTATTTGAGTGATTTATGGCTTTCTTTCACAACCTCCAAAGCCTTGGATTTCTATAAAAACAAGGCTCAGCTCTTCATAATTCATCTCTCAAATTTTCATCCAAGCATCTCATAATTTTGCAAGCTTACTTTGCCAAAGTCATCTACGAATTGCACAACTATTTGGAAGAATTGGAATTTGGAGAATCAAAGCTTATTGTGAATCAAGGCTATTGTGAGATCAATTTTTTTTATTTTTATTTTACATTCATTTAGATTCTTTTTCATATCATTGTTAGATCATTTTAGCATATCAATTTTCATATTAACATAGATTTCATATCAGTTTATCATTATTATTGCATAGAAAATATCAAAAAAATAGATTAATTGCATTCATATTTTATATCAGTATTGCATTCAAATCCTTCATTTAGGTGTCGTCTAGGTCACTGATCTCGATAATAATCTGAGAACATTAATTTCGCACCTACTAGAAGGCAGTAAATCGCTTGGTTAGATAGCTTTCAATTTTGTATGATTTGATTATAGCTAACCTCTAATGTTTTACTGAAGTGTTGTGTCTACAGATCAGGTACAATTTTCACACACACATTTCTGGCGCCATCCATGGGGCCCTGAAACGGGTTTCCCTTCATTTCTATCAATTTTCTATCTTTTGAGGATAAGGGTTTCAAGGGTCCTGGTATACTCTGTAGGACGTTTTTTTTTGTCTGTACACTGTGATTTTTATCATTCTATCTGTACTTCCGTACATCTCTGTATGAATTATCGCACGAGATGCCTTTCTGTGTCGCGCGAAATTTCACTGGTATTATTTTTTTTGTGCGTGAAAAATAACTTTCTCACGCGAGACTGTACTTCCTCAAGTGAGATTTCATCCTTTGTCACGTGAAATAGTGTTTCCTCACGCGGGACCACATCCTGACTCATGTGAGATTTCATCCTTTGTCGCACGAGTACACTGTGATTTTTATCATTTTGTCTGTACTTCCGTACATCTTTGTATGAATTATCACACAAGATTTCACACTATGTCGCACGAGATTTCTTTCTGTGTCGTGCGAAATTTCACTGGTATTATTTTTTTTGTACGTGAAAAATAACTTTCTCGCGTGAGACTGTACTTCCTCATGCGAGATTTCATCCTTTGTCACGTGAAATAGTGTTTCCTTGCGCGGGACTGCATCCTGACTCGTGCGAGATTTCATCCTTTGTCGCGTGAAATAGTGTTTCCTCATGTGGGACCGCATCCTGACTCGCACAAGATTTCATCCTTTCTCACGTGAAATAGTGTTTCCTCACGTGGGACCGCATCCTAACTCGCTCAAGATTTCATCCTTTCTCACATGAAATAGTGTTTCCTTGCGCGGGACCGCATCCTAACTTGCACAAGATTTCATCCTTTGTCGCATGAAATAGTGTTTCCTCACACGGGACTGCATCCGGCCTCGCGTGAGATTTTTCTACAGAGACACATAATTTACAGATTTGTACTTTTAGATTATTCATTTCTAACGCTTACAGTTTGTTGTTGATTTGTCTTGATTTTGTACTTTCAGACATGTGCTAAATTCTGGATTGCAGAGTGTTGGACCTAAGGTATTCTTCTCAAGCTGATAATATTTCAATTTGGACTTAAAATAAATCTCTTATGTGTCTGGCTTGTGTGCGTCTTTTCATGTTTTTATCTATTTCTACACACTTGCATAATTGATACTAGGTTGTGACCCCTTAAGGATTCATTAAGTAGTCTTAGATATTTGTGATTGATCTTGATTGCTATCTTGGGTTATTGGACTCGCTAATCTTCTGGCCCCTCATTTCTACCCCGTGGTTGCAATCTCAGCGCCATAAAGGGGAGGGGTCAACAGGACATAAGCGTTAAGTGTTCCACTTGGCAACCCTTTTGTGCTTTTAGGAACTCACTTGTTTTCTAAGTTGGGGACTCATTTTTAGCTTGTGTGAGGTGTTAAGTGTTCCACCTTGTGGACTCATCTCATATTCACTTTAAGTGTTAAGTGTTCCTCTTTCTACTTTTTGGGTACTTTTGGTAGATTTACTTTCGGGAATATATCTGTGCTCACATAGTAATTAGGCCCTATGAACACTATTCATGATTCTTGAGAGATTGGATTCCTAGTGAAATCCTTCTTGATGATAGAATCCTTGTAGGTAGGGAGGATACTTAGTGCGTTTCACATTCAACTTGGTTAGTGCGTCTTCTCTTATTGATTGATACATTCTCTCCTAGGAGAGGTTGATAGATCATGTGGGGTAGACATCATGAGCTTTGGTGAATCAAAATTGGTTAGTGCGCCTTCTCTTATTGATTGATACATTCTCTCCCTGGAGAGGTTGATAGCTCACGTGGAGTTGGCATCATAGACCTTGGTGAAGCAAAACTTTGTCTTAGCGTGTTGGATTAATTTGCTTGCTTTGTTTGGGTTAAAAGTGAAAAGGTGTCAAAAACCTTAGATCTGGAACCAAGTCCCCTTGTGGTATACTATTGTGAGTCATCTTTAGAGAGAGTTAACCATAGCAGACAATCCCTTCACAGGGCAAACTGCATTGATGGAACCTCAAGCGGTAATAGCCATTTTCGTCATGGTAGTGACCGCCGCTATATAAATGTCCTTGTGGAAGAAATCTCCATAGGTATGGTTCATTGTTGGGTTGTCAGATCAACCTAGCAGCTCTTGAAGATTAAGTTCTTGGACTATGTCAAAACCTTGGTGCACCAGGATTGGAGTTCACCCCTTTGGATCATAAAAGTTGTAGAGTCAAACCATTACTAAAAACCCTAGCGAGGCCAAATTTTCATTTTATAGGGTATATGTGCGTTATTGCAAAATATTTTTGGAACATACACAAATAGCACTTTTGAGAATTAGAATGAATAAGTCACTTGATTGTTCATGCGCAAGGTTTCTTTTGCCCTTGTTCATTATTTTTAGACATGCTTGAAATCACTTGCTTGTTGTTTTGCGTGCTTGTTTATCTATCTGGTTATTGAAAATGGACAAATCTATTACAATCCTCAAATCTGGACATTGAAATTTGCAAACGATTCAAATTTGAAAACTCAAAATTTACAAAATCTGAAGTAAAATCCTTTTCTCGAGTCAAAAGTCATCTCAGGAGGTCAGAAAGTCATACGAGTTTTTTCAAAGTGTCATTTCATTACAGCCCATCTGTCATATGATTGAGTACCTAGTGTCGTATGAGTTTTCATGCCAGCAAATTCTCGAAGTCAAAATCCTACTTGCAACTATTGTATGATATTTTTAACTATCATTTCATTGCCTACCAACTGTCGTACGAGTCTGTAGAAAGTCATTTGGGAAAATTTTGAAAAGTTATCAGAAAATTGTCAGAATTGCCAGATATTTAGCTTTTTCAACCTATTTCTAGAATCTGTCGAACAAATCACTGTGTCAGGAATAAAGTAGTAGCTATTGAAAATCAGTACGCATGTCTCAAAGAATCAGTACACAAGAGGAAGAAGCTCTAATCACCATTATGATGAATTAGCTGCAAGCTATGCAAGTTGAACTTAACAATCTTAAGAAAGAAAAGGAACCTAAAAAGTTCTCCATGGGATCTCTATACTCTTTTCCATTTGATAAAGACTTGTACATGTCACCATGCCCCTGAAAAGAATTTGAGCAATGTGATAACCCTTATGATACCTCTTCCATGGAGAGTGACACGTCCAGCTTTGGAGACTATGATGACTATAAAAATAGACAATGTAATGATATCTATGACACCTTTGTTCCTAAGAGTCCTCCTCGTCGTGTGTTCCTACTTACTGGAAATGGGATGTCACATTGGATAGATCATGATGGTGATCCATATGATTCTAATTTTGAAAGAGACTTTGATGGCTTTTGTGGACAATACCTTGATTATGATCCATCTACTACTGCTGAGGACTATAAAATGCATTGTGCTAGCTTGAAGCATCAATAATAAAAGGATCTCTCCTCTAAGGACTCTCCTGCTAAAAATAAAGATTATCTTCTCAAGCAAGATCATATTAATGTTGGACCTTTGTCTTGTGATAATTCCCTTCCATCCCCTACTTCCTCCAATACCCGTACATTTCCTACAGCTTCTGAGTCTTTCAAATCTTTCATAGAACCTTCATCTGACACAAGCCCTGATACTTTTCATGCGGTTCCCTATAGTTATCCTCCAGGGCTACCTCTTAAAGAAACTCAAGCTAACCTTCACCTGGCTGCAAATACTTTCAATGATGATAAACCTAAAGAGCCTAAGCCTTTATGCGCTATAATCCCTACTTCAACTAGTCCTCCACCATCTCTTCCAAAGTCATCCATACAATCCCAACATGCTTCCTTGTCCTTAGAAGTGGCTCCATGTCAAGAGGACTCTAAAAATGATGAAGAAAAGAATATAAAGAAAGATCAAGATCAAGAAACCTCCATGTCATCCACTCCTTTTCACAATGTCTCTTATCCACTTCATGGTTCTTTTGATCCTACAGACCCTTTTTCATGCATTTCACCATGTCTTAAGTCTTCTCTTAAGCAAGATCAAGCTACTACTTACACTATTGAGCTTATTGACAATCAAAATAACCTTACTACACTTCTGCTTTCCAAAGATGATACTTCCATTAAGGTTGGTAAAAATGGTGTTGTTACTTCCAATGTTAAGCCTATTGAAAATAAAAAGGAAAATTATGAGCTTATGCTATCCAAAGATCCTTGTCAAGATCAAAGTCTTCCATCTTCTTGTTCTACCACTCCATGTTCATTTTCACTTTCTACTCTTCCTAAGTCTTTGCAAGCTTTGAACAATCCTATCAAAGAAGGTGCTCATATTCAAGATGTACTTGATTCTATTCTAAATTTTAATGCTCACTCTAAAGATGCTGATATCCTTGGTTGTCATATAGATGCTGATGAACTTATTGATTATCCTTTTGCATCTTCCACTTCCATCCTTGGACCTCTTCCACCACTACTAAGAGCTTCATGTCTGCCTTCCATCTTGGGTCCTTATGTCCCTTCACTTTCCCCTCCTAACTCTCCTAATTCACCATCCATCTTGGGTCCTTACATCCCTCCATCTCTTATATTTCCTCAAGATCAACATAGATGCATACCCTTGAATCCTTTTCATCCACCAACCCATCTAAACCAGTCATATCCTCCTTCTTCTTCGACAAGTCCCAAGTATTTTGGAAGTAACTTGAATGTTCAATACAAGAAAAAGAAGCAATATAAGAATCCATCAAAAAAAGAAGATCACCATGTCTCCTCTAATAGACATGGAAACATAAAGTCAAAAGAGATATCTAAGAAAAAACTACAAGACAAGTATGGGTTCCAAAATCTATCATTGAAGATATTCTCTCTAGATCATCAAAAAGAAATGAAAAGCCTACAGCTATATGGATTCCAAAGTCTCTCTTAAAAGATTCTGGTGTTGAACAAAAAGTGAAGTTGACATTCAAGCTTCCAAAGGCTTCCACTTCATCTTCTTCCAAAAACATTCTTCCATTCCATGTGCCTAAACCACAACCTCTGCTATCCATTCACCATATTCCTTCATTCACATTTCCTCCACCCTCTTGCCACCCTTCAAGGTGTGTGTTTACATTGATCTTGCCTTCCTTTCCATCTACCCTTTCACAATCTTTCCATTCATTATCCTTCTACCTTCTATCCTTTTTCCTCATTTGCCTATTCCTCCTATCTTCCAACCTCACTCGCTTTACATAAAACCTTATCCTCCATTTTTCTCTTCCATCTCCCTTTCCCTATCAGCATCTTTGAGCATATCATTTTAATTCCTTGGTATATCATGGTTTATCCTTTCAAGGAGCATTATCTAAAAAGCTTGCCTTCTTCCAAAAAGAGAAAAAAAGAGAAATGAAAAAAAAAAAAATTTGAAAATGTGCCTTGGTGAAAACCTGGAAACAGGCACCTTGGTAGCAAAAGTAAAGAGAAATAAATTCATCCTATGGTGAAAACCACTCCCTTGTGGTGCCTTGGATAAGTACCATAATGAAAACTTGGCAATCAAGCATCATGCATAGTTCTTCTACATATTTCATCCATTCCATCTTCTCTCTTTGATCTTGACAATGTTGATCTATACACAAATATTTGACTATTTTGTGAGTTGTCTTATGATGATCTTTCTTTCATTCCTTCCATGTTTAGCCTTCATATCCATTTTGCTCCATTCATTCTAGCCTTTCACCATCCTTTTCCCCTTTGGTCTTGATCTAATAAAAAAATAAAAAAGAAAGAGTAAAACACAGTGCTATGAAGCCTCTTGACATGTCTACTCCTTTGGACTACATCCTTTCCTTCTTTGGCATTACGCTTTTATGACTTATCCTATGCTGGCCTTTCATTACTTGTCCAAATGCGCTTTACATGACAATTTTTCCCTAGCTTGGGTATTCTTGAGGAGGTTTCCCTTGAGAATTTCTTCCCTTCATTATCCTTCATTCTCTCGTCTTCCATCTCTTCCACCAACTTTCTAATCCCTCTTGTTCTCCACCTTGCTAGACATTGGGACTACACGATATGATCTTGTTTAGGGGTTTGCAATGGAAAAAGATGCTATCAAGTATACCAAGTATCAGAACAAGTATCAGACTAGTATCGGAACTAGTATCAAAAATAGTATCAGAACAAGTATTAGAAACAGTATCAGAACAAGTATCCAAACTAGTATCAGAACAAGTATCAAAACTAGTATCAGAACTAGTATCAAAACCAATATCAAAATGAGTATCAGAACAAGTATCAAAACAAGTATCAGAACTAGTATCAAAACCAATATCAAAATGAGTATCAGAACAAGTATCAAAACAAGTATCAGAACTAGTATTAGAACTAATATCAGAACCAGTATCAGAACACCTACTGGGGCTACACCTTTTGCTTTAGTTTATGGGTCTGAAGCGGTACTGCCTATTGAGGTTGAAATTCCATCACTTAGAATCAGAATGCATGGTCTAGTAATTGATGATGACTACAGAGTGTCTAGGTTGCAAGAACTTGAACTACTAGATGAGCACAAAAAAGTAGCATATGATCATCTCAGAGTATATCATAAGAGAATGTCTAGAGGCTACAACAAGAAAGTCAGACACAAAGAATTTCAGGTTGGTGATCTAGTCTTAAAAGAAAATCCAAAAAATCAATCCCATCGAGAATGCAAGGGGAAGTTTGAACCCAACTGGCTGGGTCCCTTTGTCATCACTGCTACTTTTGGCTCTGGTGCCTATCAACTCTCAATGACTGAAGGAGAATAGCTCTGAGAACCAATCAACATTCTCCATCTGAAGAAATTCTACACCTAAGGCATTCAGTCTATGGTTAAATATCCTAAAAAAATCTTTAAAATTGGAAAATATCCTGAAAAAATGAACATCTTGGTGAAAACCTAGCAATAGGCGCCTTGATGATTCATAAAAAAAAGTATCAAAAATTAAAAAAAAAAAAAATTAAAAATGAAAAATACAAAAAAAAAAAAAAAGAACAGAAAAAAAAAGTGCCTTGGTGAAAACTTGGAAACAGGCGCCTTGGTACAAAAATAGAATCTTTGCCAAGATGGTGAAAACCTGGCAAACGGGTGCCACTTGTTCAAAATGCTCCATCTATCGGCACAATCTTGGTCTTTCCCAGCTTTCAGTCTTGCTTTAGTTTGTACATATCTCCCGGTTTGTTTCAACATTTCCAGTTTTCAATAAGTCGGTCTGTACACCAATCGGCTCAAGCATCTGTATCCTATCAATGTTTAACACATGGGGGCAATCAATGTCATATCCTATGGTCTCCAGTGTATCTTAGACGGATCATATCTAGTCAGAGTCCTTTGAAGCTTCATGTGAGTCAGTCAGTCAGTCTTGTCTCTAGAAAGGATTTTACATCTACAACACAGCAATCAAACATCAAAACTCAACTGAAAATAATCTAAGCTTTTTACATGCTCTTATCTCCTTGTATGCTTACTGATCTGCATTGAGATTTTTGCATATTGTGTCCCTTCGAGCTCTTCGATGATGTCCTTTACAGGATTTAGAGAGTGATGACTGGGGGCATAATCTTTTCTTTGTCTTCTACTTGTATGTGAAAATCTAACAACTTTGGAAATTCTGGATTGAAATGGTGTCCAACTATAAGAGCCTCTATCTCGAATTGGATGGCCATGCGTACCTCGACCATTGATACCCAGACAATTCAAGGAAGTTTGATCTAACTATTGTCTTTTTGAGTAAGTTATTTCTCCTACTGTGAAACATGATCTTACCTAAGGAGGTGAACGATAAAGGGTCACTACGGGTAATTCACACTGGATTTAGAATGATCTCTTGATTGTTTGATGTGTTTGCATGCAAGGCGTATTTAGGTCATCACGATGTTTATGTTTTGATGCTTATACAAATTGCTATATCAAAATGGACATGATATTTAGGTCATCCTATCGTTTGTGCCTTGGTGCTTATATCTACTCTGACATTTTGAAAATAAAATCAATATTCATATATCCATGGTTGTTGACCAGTGGGTGTTGTATTGATTCTTGTGCATAGAAGTCAATATTCATATGTCTATGGTTTCATAGCCAGTGGGCATTGTATTGATTTATCTAGTTACCTAAAATTTCAATGATGATAACAAATCGACATATGATTAGTGAGTAGGTCCTAGGTCTTAGGTTGCATTTCATATTGCATGCTTCTTTGCATCTTTCATCTTTGCATGATCTCACAATGACTAAACGAACTTCAAAGCTTAAACAATTCTTCAAATCTAACAAGAGCTAAATCTCACATGAAGGTTCCTCCAATGAAATAGCAAGTAGAATCCTTTTTCGGGATCAAAATTGAAATCTGCGATCATTCATATTATTAACTACTTGCATAATCAACCTTCAATTATCATAGAAATCCAGTATTCAACTTAACTGATTATCTTACATCAAACTATCAAAAATTCAACTTGGTCAACCATGGTCAACTCATGGTCAAACCTAGTCAAACTTAGTCTCCAAGACCTCTAAATGATGTAGAATGCATTCACCAGATGTGTTTAACCACTTCTCAAATCAATTAACATGCTTCTAAACTATCAATGCTGACTTCTCTTGTCAGATTTCAATTTTAATCCCGAAGGGGGCATGGTATTGCATATCATTCAAAGTCTGTAATCAAATTTCAAATCATATCTTTATGGTAATCATATCTTCCTCAGTAATCAAGACAAACAATCATGTCTAGTACTGATTCATCAAAAGACCTCATCGCTCGGGGCAAATCTATCATCACTTGGGGCATATCAGATTCATCAAGATCCATATCAATCTGGTATTCTCCTAATCTTGTAAACTGTATCAGTTTTTGCAACCATCAGATCATAGTGTTCTTTCCTTGGTTCTTCGACAACTGAAGGGTTTGCATGTGATACCTGCTAGTTCTGCTAAGACAATCGAATCTAGAACGGGTCACTCACTTCTTTGCAATCCTAAGGTTTGGAATCAGGTGTTTTGACACTTTTTCACAATCATAGGTTCATTTGCTGTTATAGTGAACATTATCTTTGGTCACTCAGGACCTATTATCTCCATATCAAATTAGTATCAATCAGCTTCTCTCATATCAATTATCAATTTCAAACATCAGTTTCATATCTTTATCAAACACAGACTATCTTTGAACCACTGCGCTTCGCACAGTAATTCAAAGAGGGGCAAAATGTAATACCCAAAAAATGGGCTATAAGTTCATTAATCTCCTACATCTTCAATTCGAATGAAATCGACATCAAAGTCCTAATCTAAGGCACATCTAAACATCATTGAATCATAATTGATTATCTTAAATTCTACATAGGGGAATATTCCTAGTAATATTCCTAATCATCATAATTATCTTTAATTTTATAATTATTTGGCAATAAATCACATTTATCCTAAAATTTGATTAATTAAATATTTTGCATATTTAATTAATTAGATTTAATATTTTCCACTTAATTGTTTAATTAAATTTAATTCTATCTATTATTAATTGTATTATTTAATTTTGACAATAAATCAAAATTCCTATGAATAATTGATTAAATTCTTATTTAATTAATTAAAGCATGTTGTCATTATTTAATAATATAATTTTTAATAAAAGTTTGGTAAAATAGTTAATTAACCCATAAATTAATTATTTTATTTCAAAAAGCAGTTAAGTTGAGAATAAATCACTTTATTTATTTATTAAATCATAATTATCCATGTGCACATTCAAGGACCAGTTAAACTCAAAATTGGAAAATCAATGCAAGTTGTTAGCTTTTTGAAACTCAACATCTTTTTGAGTTTTAAAGTGGATCTAAACTTCTAATTCGAGTTGAACTGTGCTTTTGCATGATTTTTGTGACTTAATTATCTGTTATTTAAAAATAACTCAAAAATCAACCTGAGTTATTTGAGTGATTTATGGCTTTCTTTCACAACCTCCAAAGCCTTGGATTTCTATAAAAACAAGGCTCAGCTCTTCATAATTCATCTCTCAAATTTGCATCCAAGCATCTCATAATTTTGCAAGCTTACTTTGCCAAAGTCATCTACGAATTGCACAACTATTTGGAAGAATTGGAATTTGGAGAATCAAAGCTTATTGCGAATCAAGGCTATTGTGAGATCAATTTTTATTTTTATTTTTTACATTCATTTAGATTCTTTTTCATATCATTGTTAGATCATTTTAGCATATCAATTTTCATATTAACATAGATTTCATATCAGTTTATCATTATTATTGCATAGAAAATATCAAAAAAATAGATTAATTGCATTCATATTTTATATCAGTATTGCATTCAAATCCTTCGTTTAGGTGTTGTCTAGGTCACTGATTTCGATAACAATTTGAGAACATTAATCTCGCACCTACTAGAAGGCAGTAAATCACTTGGTTAGATAGCTTTCAATTTTGCATGATTTGATTATAGCTAACCTCTAATGTCTTACTGAAGTGTTGTGTCTATAGATCAGGTACAATTTTCACACACACAGAACTACTTGCAGGGTGAAAGAGAGAAAGAGGGAAAGAATCCAATCTCTAATTGGAAAGCTATGGTCAATAAAGTCAGTGAAGCATACCTACCAGATGATTATGAAATACATCGACATAAGAAAATATTGACACTTAGACAGAAGGAGATGGATATAGCTACCTATACTAAAGAGTTCCACAAATTGAGCTTGAGATCTAGAGTCCAAGAAGATGAAAGCATTAAAGTAGCAAGGTACCTCAGTGGCTTGAAATGGAGCATAACAGAAGAGATGAGTTTGTTCACTCCCACTACCTTACTTGGTTGTCAGCATATGGCATAGAAACCTGAGGACAAATAGAGGAGAAAGCAAGAACCTAATTCCAAGAATAGAGGAAGAGGTAGAGACTCTAGAGGGAGTCAAAGAGGAGGTTCAAGTAGAGGTGGTAAGTCAAGAAACCAAGGTGAGAGTAGACTCTTAGAACAAAGTTCAGAAGGTAGTGCAAGAGGATCTTATGGTAGAGGAAGAGGTTCTCAAGGAAGCAAAGGAAGAGGAACAAGAAGGAGCAGCTCCTATTTTTCCACCATGAAGTGCTATCAGTGTGGACAACTTGGGCACCCTGCCTACAGGTGTACTGAGAAATAATCAGCCTAATAGAATGAGAAGAGGGTAGCCTATACCCAAGAGGACAACAACAGCTTGTGCACTAATGAGGTTAGCAAATTGGAATCAGAAATGGGTGAGAATCTTATGTTCAGAAGGGTACTTATTAGGCAGCCTAATCAAGGTGAACCCAAGCAAAGAAGAGCTCTTTTTAGAGTCAGGTGCAAGAAACAAGGAAAAGTATGCAAGGTTATAGTAGATTCAGGGTCTACTGATAAAATTATAGCAGAGGAAGCAACAAAGAAGCTGAAACTCACAAAGATTCCTCATGCAAACCCCTACAAGGTAACTTGGTTGAACCAGGATTAAAGTGTGCTAGTTAATGAGTAGACATGGGTTGATTTTTCTATTGGGGGCTATAAAGACATAATTATTTGTGATGTCTTACCCATGGATGCATGCCATCTTCTATTGGGAAGACCTTGGCAATTTGACATGAAGATGATCTATGATGGAGAGGAGAACTCCATTTCTTTTAAGAAAGATGCAAGGACTTTCAAAATTTAGTCCATAACAGAGAATGAAGAGGGAACTTCTAAGACACCCAGTGTGTTGCTTAGTAGTGGTAAAGAGTTATTACATGCTTTACAAGATGAGGAGACCATAGGGTGTGCTATTATGGTAAAGCCAAAGGAGGAAGACAAGAAGTTCAAGGAAGATTTACCATTGGAAGTGCAACAAATGCTGAAAGAATTCAAGGACATAGTGAGTGATGGAACCCCTGCCACTTTACCTCCAAGAAGAGCAATAAGTCATCAAATTGACTTTGTTCCTAGTGCTTCTCTACCTAACAAAGCAGCCTAAAAGCTAACCCCAGATTAAAATAAGGAAGTAGCAAGGCAAGTGCAAGAGTTGTTGGATCAAGGGCTGATCAAGAAGAGTATAAGTCCATGTGTAGTGCAAGAGTTGTTGGATCAAGGGCTGATTCAAGGGCTATCAAATAGATCACCATCAGGTACCGGTTTCCAATACCAAGGATAGAAGATCTGATGGACTTCTTAGGAGGGGCTATGTACTTTACAAAGCTATATTTGAAGAGTGGTTATCACCAAATCAGAATTAAGGAGGGTGATGAGTGGAAGACCACTTTTAAAACCACTGATGGTTTATATGAGTGGCTTGTGATGCCATTTGGGATTACCAATGCCCCTAGCACCTTCATGAGGTTGATGAATGAGGTCTTGAAGGACTTCATAGGCAGATTTGTGGTGGTGTATCTAGATGATATACTCATTTATAAAAAGACAAAAGTAGAACACCTGGAACACTTAAGGTTGGTTATGAAGAAGCTACATGAAGAGCAATTAGCCATCAACCTAGAAAAATGTGAGTTCATGCAACAAGAGATAATTTATTTGGGCTTTGTAGTGTCCAAGGGTAATCTAAAAATGGACCCAAGCAAGGTGGAGGCAATCTTGAATTGGTCTACCCCAAAAATAGGGATAGAAGTTAGAAGTTTTCATGGATTAGCCCAATTTTATAGAAATTTCATCAAGAACTTCAATGGGATATGTGCACTAGTATTGGATACTATCAAAGGAGGGCTGAAAACTAAGTTCAAGTGGACCGAGGTAGCTGAGAAAGGGTTCCAAACTTTGAAGCAAGAGGTAGCCACTAAACCTATCCTACACTTGCCTACTTTTGATAAATTGTTTACCATTGAATGTGATGCAAGTGGTATAGTAGTAGGGGGTGTATTGAGTTAGGAAGGAATACCTATGGCATTCTTTAGTGAGAAGTTCAATGAGGCAAAGAAGAAATATTCAACTTATGACTTGGAGTTATATGCCTTAGTACAATCTCTCAAGAAATGGAGGCATTACCTTTTGCCAAAAGAATTTGTTGTCTTTACTAATAATCAGGCTTTAAGCTACATAAACACTTAGGAAAATCTCATTAACAAGCACTTGAAATGGATGGAGTATCTCCAGTCCTTTACTTTCACAATCAAGCATAAGAAAGGGCAGCTCAACAAGGTAGCAGATGCCTTGAGTAGAAAGTTATTGATTATCCAAGAGGTATAGCTGCAAAGCATTGGAATAGCAAGTTTTAAAGACTTATATGAGGAGGATGAAGACTTCTCACAAGCCTACAAGGTATGCCTAGAGTTTGAGAACCATTTTCATAGTGAGTTTGCAGATTACACCCTTCAGAATGGATTGTTGTTCAAAGGTAATCAGCTTTGTGTGCCTAGAGGATCCATGAGGGAAAATATGATCCAAGAAAAGCATAATGGTAGCCTAAGTGGTCATTTTGGCATAAAAAAGACATTGGAGCTAGTACAGAGATACTACTTTTGGCCTAAGCTAGCAAGGGATGTCAGGAGGTATGTTGAACAATGTGGAGTATGTTAGAGAGGTAAAGGAGGCTCAAGCAATGCAGGACTCTATCAACCTCTACCAGTTACAAATAGGCCTTGGGAGTGTGTAAGTATGGACTTTGTGGTAGGACTCCCCAAAACCAAATCAGGGATGGATAGCATCTATGTTGTTGTTGACAAGTTTTCTAAGATGAGTCATTTTATTCCTTGTAAAACAAATCATGATGCAATTTATGTAGCACATCTCTTCTTTAAAGAGATTGTTAGAATTCATGGACTTCCCTTGAACATTGTGTTAGATAGGGATAACAAGTTCATGGGCCATATTTGGCAAACCTTATGGAAAAGGCTGGGAACTAATCTCTCTTTAGTTCAGCATACCATCCTCAAACTAATGGTCAAACTGAGGTCATCAATAGGGTGCTTGGCAACTTGTTAAGGTGCTTGAAAAAAGAGTATGGGAAAACTTGGGATCTTGTGATATCTCAGGCTGAATATGCATATAATGACAGTGTCAATAGGACCATAGGAAGAAGTCCTTTTGAGATAGTGTATGGAAGACACCTTACAGGAGTGTGTGAGTTGACAAACTTAGGTTCCATGGAGTTGAAAAGTGGACAAGCTGAAGATTTCACTCAAACCATCAAAGAGGTGCAAGAGTAAGAGTAGGTGAAGAAGTCTATTTTGGAGTCTACCCAAAGAATCAAGGCTAAAGTGGATGAAAAGAGGAAAGATGTATAGTTTTAGATTGGGGACTATGTGATGGTCCATCTTAGAAAAGCAAGAATGAAAAAAGGTATGCCTACTAAGCTCCAGATGAGGAGAGTAGGTCCATGCAAGGTTTTAGCAAAGTATGGAGAAAATGCTTACAAGGTGGAGTTACCTTCAGATTTAGCCATCTCCTCGGTGTTCAATGTTGTAGATCTGATTAGATTCAAGGGTGATATCAATCAGCAAGAAATAGGTACACCTAAGGTATTACAAGACATTGATCCAAATGCCATGCCCAAGAAGGAACTGGCTAAAGTAGAGAGCATCTTAGAATCCAAGGTGAAGAAAGCAACTAGGCATCAAATCTATATGGAGCACCTGATCAAATGGAAGAATCAGCCTAGATCTGAAGCCACCTAGGTTGAAGAAGGACAATTCAAGAAGTTTGGGATTGATCTAGCTCTTTTAGAACCCAAAGTGCCTTAGCTTGTGCTGAGGGGGAGTATGGTGTAGGAGCACCTCTATGAGGGCTCTCACCTTCTTTTTTTTGGTGTGTTAATGCTTTGGAAGTTCAATAAGAGTCACCTAGGTGTTTGACTCATTTTTGTTGTGTCTAGGCTCTGTATAAGTCCTAGAAGTCTGCTGGTCTTTCTAGTTTGTAATGCTATTTGACTCAAGAGAAGTTGTCAATTTGAGCTCTTTGGTTCCTCCATGAGTTAGATGTCTTAAGTTATGTGTTTGGTAATGTTAAAGAGCACTAGAGTGACTTGGAAAGACCTAGTAATGGTCTTAGCATTGTATGAGAAAAAGTTGAAGTTGCTAGCATCTTTCCAAAAGTTGCTTAGCAACTTCTCCTTTGAAGTCTTTTACCTTTGTTTAAGTGGATAAGGAGCCCTAAATCAACACATATACTGAGGAGGATAGTATTTAAGGCCTGATAACCCTAATCCTAAGGTTGGCACTTTGATTGTACGGTTTTGTATGGCAATACCAAACTATGTGCAGTGAATAGAAGGAATAGTCATAGTTTTTGACTGGTTTTTGTGGTGTAAAGCATGGAATAGAGTTAAAATTTGATGGCATAAGTGTTTTTGTGTGTTTAATTTTTCATTGGCATCATTTAGAGTAGGTTTTGTTTGATTTTATATACATTTTGTTTCAATTCCTTGTATTTCCTAGTGCTCTGTCAGTTTTGGCAAGCTTATTGAAAATGGGGTTGTAGGTCTTGTTTCCACTGTGGGTTTTCCATGGGACTTTAGAATCTAAGAATATAGACCCTATACTTGTATCATAAACAAGAAGGTCCCCAGAAAATAGGAGCAAGCCATGGCTTGACAAAGCCCTAGGCGAGTTTGGTATAACCTAGCTAGGTTCCAGCAGCGTTCACGACACTCCAGCAGGTAATAGGGAGATTGTCAAGATTTTCCCTTTGGTGATAGTCAAGGGTGTTGTTAGAAGGTATGACCTTGCTAAGGAGAGGTTCTTTAGAGGTGTAGAAAGACCAGAGTGAAGCTAGGAGTGAGAGGAGTCACCAAACCCTCAAAACCCTCATAAATAGGGAGTAGTACTGTATAGTCTCTTGGGCACCTGAGACCCCAAAAATCTCTTAGAGGGGGTCAATCTAAGCATATGTTCTTCAAACTAGAGGTTTTGAAACTTTGAGAAAAGGGTATAAAATTGCCTATTTATCTGGGTGGAGGGCTAATTAGGCCTATTCTAGTAGCCCTAGTTTCCAAAGGAACTATCAAATTGAGTGATCCCCAAACCTTCTCAATGCAATGGCTAGGTGACAACAGTCATAAAAAGTCCATAGAATTCATTAGAGCTCTCTATTTGAATGTGGAGTAGGCCAGGAAGTAAAAACACCCTTTTTGAGCCAATATGAGGGTTAGTGCCTAGAAGCAACGCTTGACATGGTGATAGTTGAACTTGTGTAACTTGGTGGGATAGTTGGGAAAATAAAGGGGTACTTATATGCATTAGGTATCCTATAGATCATCCATAGGTGTCAGAGCACACTAGAGGCCTTAGAAAAGGTTCAGAGCATAGACTAGCTAGTCTATCCTAGCTCATCCCATCAATGCCCCCTTGAAGATTGACCATGATCACCCTAAACTAAAGGAGTTGCACACTAAATGAGAGTCTCTATCAGAGTACTAATCATGCCTAGTGTGTCCACCTCTACATGTTCCTTCACAATGGAAGGAATAGTAATGTTGGGAGATCCCTTTGATCTTCACTTGTAGACCTATACTTTGATGGATAACTTAAATAACACCTTGAATCTATTACCACTCCAAAGTCTACAAGAAAGAGGACCAATTAACAAGGATCAAAAGAGATTCTCCTACACTTTGAGCCTCAATGCTTAGGTGGGTGTACCCTTGATTCACTTCTTGAAGGAATCAATAAATGATATACAACTATATACTCTTTACTAACTGCTTTAAGATTTTATCATTTGAATGTTTGTGTGTGGTTGATGACAATGAAATGCCTCTAGAGGATGGACCAGTGCCTTAACCTAGGGCAAAGAGTCACCCAATTACATACATCAGCTAAAGATCTTGAATCAAACACTCCTGGGCTCAGGATAAGTGCTTTTCCTATTACCCCTCTCCCTCAAACACAAGGACATCAAATTCTTACTTGGTTGTAAACTCACTGAACCCACCCAGAAGACTTTAATCCTAACTTTGTTAGGAACTTAGAGATGACTTCACAATACTCTTTGTTTACCATATGCTAACACACTTTGTGACATTAACATATATGAGCTTAGAACTGAAACAAGAAGGCATACACAAATGCAAGATTGGAACTCAATAGTATTTTCATTAACATATTCAGGATCAATATACAATCCAAACAACACAAAGATAGGAAATACCCAAAATCCAACTCCTCTATCAATATAACACTATCAACAACCAGGGACCAAAAGAAAATGTTTTGGAACCATTACTCAGTCAAAAATTTTGCAACTTATACTCCCTAGTCATCTTGGAATTATCAAAGAGAATGCAACAAGCTACAGATGATTTAGGGTTAGGGTTTCAACCACCCAACCAACTAGAAATGGTCATAAAGTTATTACAGGGCTAGAAACCTAGGCAACCAGGAGAAAGAAAATCTTGGAATGATGCTCAATCATGAAAAATTCTCTATGAAGGTACTAAGAATTATGAATAATGCCTAAATTTCAACCCTGCAACATGCCTTGAGCACAAAATTGCATAGTACAAACCCTACAGATGATCACTCAACACCCTGGACCACACTGCAATAGCAAGCGCCACCAAACCAATCAAAATCGGCTGTTAAAACCATAAATTCTGGTACTTCCTATCTCTGGAAACCCTCTGCAAATTCAAATTTGAAATCAAACGGCTACATTCATGGCGCTTGCAACAAATCTACGGTCAAAATTCAAAATCAGGTTAACTTTAAGTCACAGCTGTTAGATTATGTCATTTCATGGTTTTATGATTTACCCTTTATAGGAATCCTGGTTTACATTTAGTGAACTAGCGACAGAAGGTTTCTGCTAGTTCATGAAATGCTTTATGTCATCGCTAAAAAAATTAGCGACTACATGACCTTCCCTCACTGAATCACCAACCATTTTGGAACACCGCCAATTCTTCTCATGAATAAGTGAACCCATTGAACTTTGTTGGCACTGCTAACCTCAGTTATTCAGACTACTAAGACTCTAGACCCCACCTAGGCCTACTTTATGCCACTTGTCATTATGTCATTCACAGCTCATGCTCAGTCATACTGACACATGACCCACTTTTTGAAAGCCTTATAATCAAATGGCAGGCATAAGATCTCATAGCTCTGACAAAACTCATGAGAACCTACACTGACCGTAGATCATGTCCTCATCACTAATCTTTTTGACAATGACCCCACCTTGCTGCATCACCCACACTGACCAATAAAAATTGAACAATCCTGCACCACCTGGTAAATGGCCCCACTAAGAACATTAGGCTACCTAGAAGATCAGATGGATGACACATCATTGCATGTGTCAGAAAAAATCCTTAAGAACATATGCCAACCATCAATGCTCTGACACATTAGGTTCCCTCTGATAGACACACTAGCAACCAGGTCCCACTGATACGTCCAGGAAAGATTTGAAATCAATAGTCATCACATGATCGCAAGGGGATGGAATATTCCATGCAATCATGCAACAACCATACAATCCTTAGGCAAATGACAACATGAAGCCACTTGGGCCCACTGATGCCACTTCATTAAATCCATCGACCAATGAGGAACTACCAACTGTGCCTAGGTGTCACCCTGGACCCACAATTTGAAACATTGTGTCACGAAGATAAGATCAATGGATGTCTTAAGTTCACAAGCCTCTGACACATCTCATGAGAAGATACACCCACTGTCGGATGGAGATGGTGTCAGAGAGCTAGGCCCAGGAAAATACAAAGCTAAAACATAGGAAAAATTAAAGCTCAGGACTTAGGAAAATTATTAAAGGGGACCCCACTGACACATGAAAAACCTAACCGTGAACATGGTAAAGTGGTCTCTAATAAGCACATGTGGATTTGGAACTTTAGTGCCCTATGAAAAGTAACATCAAAATAGAATAAGGTTAGGGTTTAACAAAGGGTATTTGTGTAACGGCCAGTTTTGAATTTTTTGCTAAGGGCTCTTAGCCAAAAACATGAAAAATAACACAGAGACCAGGGGAAAGATGCTAGGGCCATGAAAATTTTTGCACATGCTAATAGTGGCTTTGCCTAGGGATGTATGCCTCTTGTAGGGATAGCAAGGACTTAGAATCACTAGTTTAAAGTAGACCATCCCACTAGAAAAATTGCAGACAATAGGAAACAAGCAAGGTAGAACAGGCAACAAGACCAAAAACTGACAGACCAGGACAAAATAGGGCAGGGGCAAGTAGCTTATTTATAGAATTTACAAAATGAACAAACCTAACTACTATTCATGGAAAATAGAATACCTCAATTGAATTATTTCTTCAAGAATTGTCCATGAATTGGCAATTCCTAAATATCACCATTTAATTCTTTCACAATATATGAGTCTTGGCCCCATTTCTCATGAATTAGATATGGCCCTAGCCAGATGGGATCAAATTTACCTTTTTTCCCCTTATCCTCCAGTCTGGCATTCCAAATTAAAACCAAATCACTAGGTTCAAACTTTCTGTCAACGGTCTTATCATATAAATTCTTAACCTGCAACTATAATTTGGCATTCCTTGCAACTGATTCTCTTCTAATCTCATCCAACCTAATGAGGTCCTCAATTCTCAACCGCATCTCATCATCTATGTCATCATCATATAGTTGAACAAACTTGTACATTTCCAATAAGTTATTCTGAGGCATTCTTTCATGAATTCCATATACTAGGTCAAATGGTGCACAACCAATTTCCCTCTTCACAGTTACCCTATTAGTCCATAGAGCTAATGGAAGCTTTGAATTCCATGCCCTCTTATTCTTTTCAAGAATTCTCTTTAATATTTTAATCAAACTCTTATTAGTAGATTCTGCCTGACCATTTCCTTGTGGATGATAAGGTGAGGAATTAGAAATCTGAATTCCCAAACCTTTGCAAAAGTCCTTATATTCAGCAGACCTGAAGCACATGGCATTATCACTTACTATTCTCTCAGGGCACCCAAACCTTGTAACAATATTATTCATCATAAAATCAATTACCACCTTACTAGTTGCATTTCTTGTAGGTATAGCTTCTACCCACTTTGTAAAGTAATTAGTGGCAACTAAGATCCATGAGTTTCCTCCACTTGACTTGTTTGGTATCTCCCCTATGAAATCAATTCCACATTGTTGGAAAGGAGCCTAAACTTCTATTGGGTTTAATGGCACATTTCCTAAAAATTTAAGCCTACCAGAGAACTTTTGACAAGCATCACACCCCCTCACCAACTGTTCTACATCCTTGAAGATTATGGGCCACCAGAATCCTACTCTTAAGATCTTATGAGCAGTTGTTTTACCCATATAATGCCCACCACAAACTCCCTCATGCATTTCTTTCAACAACTTGTTAACCTGATCTTCATCTACACATTTCAACAGTATGCAATCCAAATTCTTTCTATACAATTTACATTTCACAATTACATACTTGATAGCCTGTAATTTCAATGTCCTCTTCTGATTATCATTCATTCCTGTTGGATATCTCATATTTCTCAAGTAATAAATGATATCTTGATACCAAATACAATCATCCATATCACATGTGTAATCCATTTTAGAATGATTTACCTGATTTGCATCAAGATTGGATTGGGCCATCAGTTTCGCCAATCCTTGTCCTCTAACCAACTTAGTAATCTAGACATCAACATTGAATTCTTGGATCCTATTGATCCATTTACATCTTCTTCCAGACACCTCCTGCTGTGAGAAAATATCCTTCATAGATACACTTGGCACAAAAGTAATCACAGTTGCTCCCATCAAGTAACACCTAAAAGCCTTGATTGCCTTCACAAGTGCATAAGCCTATTTCTCATTTATGTCATACTTCAATTTTGCAGCCTGCAAAGATTTACTAAAAAATGCAATAGGCTGCTCAAAACCATCCTTATTCTTTTTTAACAAAACTGCAGCAATAGTGTGAAAAGATGCAAAGGAAAAGATATGCATTGGGACATTATAATTAGGTGCCTTAAGCACTGGTGCATCTTTGATAGCCTGCTTGATATTTTTGAAAGCCTCATTAGGCTCACCCTCCTAATTGATTGCAGATCCCTTCTTCAACATCTTAGAAATAGGTCTAGTAACCTTTGCAAAATTTGTCACAAACCTCCTTAAGAAATTGACCTAACCAAAGAAGGACTGAATCCCTTTAACATTCTTTGTTCTTTAAATTTTATCAATGGCTGCTACCCTCTCAGGGTCAATTCTCACTCCTTGCTTCTCAACTAAGTGGCCAAGCAACTTACCTTCAATGACACCAAAAGCACATTTCCTTAGGTTTAATGAAATGCCATATTCCAAAGCCCTTATGAATATTTTCTCTAAATGAGTGCAATGGTCTTCTTCCTCCTTGGAATAGGTAGTTAGATCATCTTGATATACAACAAGGAAATCATTAATAAAATCTAAAAAGGCAACATCCATTGCCCTCTGAAAAGTAGCACCAACATTTGTGAGACCAAAAGGCATTCTCACATAAACATATGTCCCCCAAGGTGTTGTGAAAGTTGTCTTAAACTATTCTAATTCTTTTGTAATGACCTGATTGTAACCAGAGAAACCATCCATCATTGACATCAATTCTGATCCAGTTACTCTCTGCAACATAGCTTCCATATTGGGTAGACAATAATTATCCTTTAATGAGTTGATGTTCAGATTCCTGAAGTCCACACAAAGCCTAATGTCACCATTCTTTTTTCTCATAGGAACAAGGTTTGACACCCAAGAAGAATGCCTTATGGGCTTGATAATTCCAGCATCTCTCAACTTCATTAAATCTTCTTGCATCTTGGGTGCCAAAGTAGGATTAATAGGCCTTTGTTTTTGCCAAAAAGGTTGAGCATCTTCTTTCAATGGAATAATATGCTGAAAAAAATCTTCTCTATAAACCTTTAGGTCATCATATGATCATGAAAAAATATGCCTAAATTTTCTCATTAATTCGATCAAAGATTTCTTTACCTTTTGAGATATATCTCTACCAATGTATACCTTTTTAGGTGCCTCATGTGTTCCAAGATTTATCTCCTCTAGATCAGCATGATCTTCTCTTTTGATATTCTTTTGAACTCTATCCTAGTTATCAAAGATAGTCTCCAAAACAACAAGCCCCTTGGGCACCTTGTTAGTTCTAAGTTGAATGACCTCATTGCCAAAGACAACCTCCCTTCCTTCTACTGACTCAACAAAGGTTGAACAATCAAATTCCTGACCATGATACTGATCCTCACAACCCATAAACTTCAAGATATCATTATCATCATCAAAAACTTGCCAATTCTCAATATTATCTAGTATGCTAGGCCTAGCCTGAATTTCAACTTTAGAGATACCAGAAAATGTAATATCATTGGGATTGATTGCAATATTGGCTAACAACTCAGCCATCTTATTGTTACTCCTATCATTCCACTCAATATTGAAGGCATCAAAATGTTCAATCAAATCCCACACTACATTCCTATATTGTTTCAACCTCCTATTCTTGGAAGCATATATTGATCTGACTTGGGACACCACCAAATTAGTATCACCAACAACACTTAAACACTTAATACCATGCTTTTGTGCCAACCTCAATCCTAATAACAAAGCCTCATATTCTGCTATCTTGTTGGTACAAAAGAAATTCAATGTGAAAGAAAATTTGTAGGTATTTCCATCAAGAGAAATAAGTAAAATACCTGCTCCTGCACCATCTTTGTAATTTGCTCCATCAAAGTACATTACCCACAAATCACCCTTCATAGAATTAGCACCTACCTCATCAAAGATAGGTGACAAAATAGGTTCATTCTCAAATACAGGGATCTCTACCCTAAAAGCATTAATATCAGTATCCAAAAAACATGCAGTTTCATTATCAATATTTCTCTCAATCATGTGGCATACTCTTAGCTCTCATTCAATCTTGACAAACTGATCATCAATCTTGAAAGTGGCATAGGATAGATCACATTGTAAACTTCCACCCATGGCAGCACTCCACCTTCTAGATAGTAGCATCCCATAATGAGGAGGGATATCCACCACCAAAACACTCATTGTTAACTCTTTCTCTAGATATACTGCTAGCCTATATGGCATTACATTGATAGTCCCAATAACTGGCACCTCCCTCTAATCCATTACACAACATCAGCCTTGAACTGTATCAACTTTAAGGCCCAACTTCTCCATGATTTTGAAAGGCATGATAGTATTAGAGGCACCACTATCAATCATACAATTTCTCAACTTCATTCCATTCACAAGAACACTTAAAAAGAATGGATCAATATTTTCAAGGTTGGCATTGATAGAACTATCCAGGTATATTGGAGGAATTTGAGACACAATTCCCTAAGTAGAAACACCTTTCAAAGCTTTATCCTGAGATCCATTGCATGCAACATCATTTTTGTGAACATTATCTACCCATGCAATAGCTCTATCCTTATCTTCAGGGATCCTCAAAAATTCTGACAATGGAACCTTAACTATAATTTGGGATAATACAGATAACATATCAATAGGAGCAGAAGAAGGAATCTCAATCTGCACTACCCTAATATCCTTTTGCTTATCTGACACATTAGGTGTATTGGCCACCATCATTTTTTTAGTCTTAGCCATTGTGCTAACTAGCCTCTCAATCTCACTAGATAATTTTTCAATTCCAACTCCCTTAGGCTCACAATTCTTTCCTTTTACATTCTTAAATTTCACCATGTGATCACCTTTTGATTTGTTCTCATTAGGCTCTCCAGAGTTGGTACTCTTTATAAACATTCTTGCAGCTTTATCATTTATATTCCTTGCCACCATGCCTCTGGTTTGCACTTGGGCAATCATTTCTGCAGTAATCCTATCCATCTCTTCTCTAGAAGGTCTTCTCAAATTTACTGGCTCAGAAGAAGAGTTCATATTACATGTCTTCCTATCAATGTCTTCACTATCAGAAAAAAATTCTTGATGAAAAAGGGCTTGATTGTGTCTCTTTACATTTACATCTACCTCTTTATCAAAATCAGAATCATCTTCATATCCTAGATATGAAGAAGCCATGTTGCATCCAACATCATCTTGATCTTCTTCTTGATCTATCTCCTCATTGTCACAATCTTGATTTGCAGCCATAGATTGTGCAACTACATAATGCTCTACAGAATGAGGGGACTGGCATGCAACACACCAAGGTATGTCCTCCATGACATTTATTGGAGCTTTCTGTAGAGGGTTAGGGAAACCTCTATCATTGTTTCCTCTTGTAGCAGGGACAATAGGTTTTCCATCCTTCCATTGGGTGTTGTAAGGGTAGTTCTGCAATCTATTCTGCTTATTGAAATTGTTGTTGAATTGAGGCCTTTCATTGGTAGGAGCACTGATGTTCCTATTTGCAGGTGGCTTCAAATCCTTCAATGCATTGAGCACCTTATCCAATTTATCTTCTTCTTGCCTCCTAGCTCCAACATTCTTATCATTTTCTTTTTTTTATTTCTTGTCCCCGAACAACTTTGGGTCATCTCTCTTTCCACCCAACTTTCCTGATATTTTCATGTTATTCTCAATATTGACAACAATCCTGAAAGCATCCCTAAGAGTTCTTGGTTCTTTTTCCCTCAACAAATATCCCATTTTTCCATCAAATGCATTGAAATATGTGGTCAGACAGATATTGTCATCTAACCGCATAACTTGGAATAACTTATGCATACCCTTCTGAAATCTCATGTTGAATTTAGCTGTAGATTCATTCTAATTTTTCCTTATGGTATTGAATTCATTCAACATGAAACTAGCATTAGGCCTATCACCATACTGCTCTTTAAAACATCTCTCAATAGAATCCCAAGTATCGATACATTTATCAAGAAGTCTCTTAAACCAATCTCTAGCATCCTCCATTAGAGATTGAACAAATAATTTCATGACCACATCCTCATGCTCTACCTCATAATCATTAAGCATGTCAACAAATAACCTAAGATGCTCCTCACAACTAATAGCATTATTACCAGAAAACTTAGGTACCTTATCTCTAATATCATTTGGAAAAGCATTTGGGTAGCCAGGAATTCCATCAAAACTAATTTGCCTATAGCCTTCTAATTGCATAGGTCTTCTTTGAAAACTTGAACTAGTGTTAACCCTAGGATCAAAATTAGCATTTACATTTATTTGTGCATTTGATTGCTACCTAGGATCAGCACCTATCCTAGTAGATGAAGAAGGAATTGAACTAGTAGCATTACTAAGTGGAATAGTAGTAGTCATAGATGGCATACCTAGTTTAATAGCAGATGGACCAAGAGCATTAGTTGATGAAGCCTTCAAGAACTAGATCTTTCTTCTCTTTTCTGCAATGGAAGCTTCAATTTCAGCCCTCTCTAATTCTCTTACAAGGTCCTCATCTTCTTTTCTTCTTCTCTCCATTTCTGTGTCCTTATTTAAATTGGGTGGTGGGACCCTGGGTATTGTCAATGATCTACTTGTTTGATGTCCCACCATCTTTTTCTTTCCTTTCTCACCAGCAGCAACATCAAGCCTAGTGATCTCATGCCCATCTTTATCTTTAGGCAAAGGAACATAACTTTGTACTTGTCTAACCATAGGGCCTTCCTTATCAAATTCTTGATCTTGCAGTAAGTGCTCTTGCTCACTCCTCAAGGAATCAAAATCACCAAAGACATCATGCTACAAAGTTTTAGGAGCAGAAGCAAGCATCTTGTTTCTCTCCTTCATTTCATTAATCTTTCTAAGGAGAGACTATCTTTCTATCATAGCATTCACCTTTTTAGCCTCTCTCTCCTCTTGTAACCTCTTATGTATGGCATCTTGCTCTGCCAACTACAACCTTAATGCATTTAAATCATTAGGATCTACCATAATGTCATCAAAACCTGATGACACATCCATATCAAAAAGATTTTGATATGGGAAGTGGACTTGCCTAGGTCTCATGGGTTCTCTTTTGAAATTGTCCTCATCAAGATCTAAATCAATCTCCAAACCTATCTCTCTAGCTTGTTCATCTTGACCTGCAGGCAATGGACCTTTGTCTTGAAATACAGCTTTTGGGGTATCATAAAATCTATCTTCAGAGTGACCACCATCTGATCTAGAAACTTTGTCCTATGAACCATCCTCACTTGAGGAAACATGTGGTGCTCTACCTCTAGTATTTCTTTGTTCTCTCATGGGAGCACTAGGAGACTCACCATTCCTTCTAATCCAACTCTTCTTCTCCTATCTAGGCAATTGCTCTAGAGTGAGCTCCAGATTCTTTCTGACAAAGGACCTAGTATTACTCCTCTTCTCCATGATTTACAACATATAGCACTAGTTCTAACCTTTTTTGAGTCACCACCCACCTAGATGGGAAATCCTTTTAACTGAATACAACAGGAAAACAAGAGTGCACTTACAACCTTTATATCTATCTAGACTCTCCCTAGTAGAGTTCACAATTTTTATGATTTACCCTTTATAGGAATCCTAGTTTACATTTAGCGAACTGGCGACTAAAGGTTTTTGCCAGTTCGTGAAATGCTTTATGTCATCGCTAAAAAAATTAGCGACTATGTGACCTTCCCTCACTAAATCACCAACCATTTTGGAACACCGCCAATTCTTCTCACAAATAAGTGAACCCATTAATCTTTGTCAACACCGCTAACCTCAGTTATCTAGACCGCTAAGACTCTAGACCCCACCTGGGCCTGCTTTATGCCACTTGTCATTATGTTATTTACCGCTCATGCTCGGTCATACTGACACAGGACCCACTTTTTACAAGCCTTATAATCAGATGGCAGGTGTAAGATCTCATAGCTCTAACAAAACTCATGAGAACCTATGCCGACCATAGATCATGTCCTCATCACTGATCTCTTTGACAATGACCCCACCTTGCCACATCACCCACAATGACCAATAAAAATTGAACAATCCTACACCACTTGGCAAATGGCCCCACTGAGAACATTAAGCTGCCTAGAAGATCGGATGGATGGCACATCATCACATGTGTTAGAAAAAATCCTTAAGAACATACACCAACCGTCGATGCTCTGACACATCAGGGCCTCTCTGACAGACACACGAACAACTAGGTCCCACTGATATGTCCAGGAAAGATTTGAAATCAACGGTCATCACATGATCACAAGGGGATGGAATATTCCATGTGATCATGCGATAACCACATGATCCTCAAGCAAGTGTCAACATGAATGCACTTGGGCCCACTGATGCCACTTCATTAAATCCATTAGCCAATGAGGAACCACCAACTATGCCTAGGTGTCACCCTAGACCCACAATTTGAAACGCTGCATCACAAAGATAAGATCAAAAAATGTCTTAAGTTTGCAAGCCTCTGACACATCTCATGGGAAGATACACCCACCATCAGATGGAGATGGTGTCAAAGAGCCAGGCCCAGGAAAATACAAAGCTGAAACATAGGAAAAATTAAAGCTTAGGACTTAGGAAAATTATTAAAGGGGACCCTGCCGACACAAGAAAAACCTAACCGTGAACATGGTAAAGTGGTCTCTAATAAGAACATGTGGATTTGGAACTTTAGTGACCTACAAAAAGTAACATCAAAATAGAATAAGGCTAGGGTTTAACAAAGGATATTTGTGTAAAGGCCAGTTTTTGAATTTTTTGCTAAGGGCTCTTAGCCAGAAACATGAAAAATAACATAGAGACCAAGGGAAAGATGCCAGGGCCATGAAATTTTTTGCACGTGCTAACAAGTAACATGATCAACTTGTGGCTTGCTAATAGGAACGCTAGGTGCATTAGGGTCAAAATGTGCCCCTGCTCTATCAAATGATGACCCCCTTCCTCTACCTTGAGAATCTAGATAGTCAAAATAATTTGGCACCTCCTTGAGTACAAACTTGCAATATAGTTTCCTCAAGAAATATACACTAGTACACTTTGCACCATTTTTCGATAGAATATTGGTCGAAGTTTCTACCCAACTCGATCAAATCATTGACCAACTAGTTCATCGCTATTATCTATGTCAAAATATCAACCCATTTCTACAAATGTAGAATGATCGACACCAATATTGGTTGAAAATGAGGACAATCTTGGTCAAAAAGAACATTAGCAAGTGTTGGTATATTGGTCAATCATTCGACCAATATAGATTAATATTGGTCAAAATATTTGGTCACTCTGACCAGGATGCAACCAAATATTGGTCAAAATATTTAGCAGCTCTGACCAGGATGCCAAACCCATGATGCCATATTTCGACACAGAATGGTCAATTTTTAGATGAAACCAGGCTAGACTTTTGACCACTGTGAGTCAAAATTTCAATGAGAATATAGAGTGTTTAAAAAAAAACTGAAGATAAATATCCAGACTAATCACCAAAGGCATCCTAATTGGTGATTAGTCTAGATATTTATCTTCAGGTGTCTACACTCATTCTGATGCTTGTTGCCAGCGGGTCCCTACTCATTCTATTTTCCAGACTGCTTTGGGCTCTAGCAATCCATATGCTCTGCTCTACGTGAAACTGTGGGTTTTTTCATTTTGTTTGAACTATTTGAGAGATAGGCTAGGACTGGTGATCTCTGAATTGGTATATCTTCCTCTTAGATGCCCACAACTCTTTAAATATATTAGTGTGAATTCCCCAAAGGGTATTCTACTCTATGGGCCTCCTAGTTCTGGGAAAACCTTAACTACTAGGGCAGTGGCAAATGAAACCGGTGTCTTCTTTTTCTGTATCAATGGACTTGAGATCATGTCAAAGTTGGCTGGAGAAAGTGAAAGCAATCTTCGGAAGGCTTTTGAGGAGGTTGAGAAGAATGCCCCATCCATTATATTTATTGATGAGATATTACATAGATTTGTCAGTGGGCTTGCAAGTATGCTATTAGAGAAAATATTGAGAAGGTGGGTTTCAATTGTGGCAGCTTTTGCAAACTAGATTTGGTTATGAATTTCTTAATGGTTTTTTTTGAGCTGGTTTGTTAGAATTTTAAATTTTTTGACTCAATTTTCCTCAACTTGTATCTTATTATTTCAATTTGTCATGTTCTCTTTCCTCTTCACTTTTACAGGATATTAAACATGAAAGAAAAAGAAGTGAGAACCCTAAGGCAATGGATGAGGATGATAGTGATGAGGTAGCTAAAATAAAGGCTACTCATTTTGAGGAGTCAATGAAATATGCCTGAAGAAGTGTCAGTGATGCTGATATTAGGAAGTATCAAGCCTTTGCATAAACACTACATCAATCTCGAGGCTTTGGTTCTGAATTTTGATTTCCTAGTGCTTCTGTTGGTGCTTCAGATGTATTTGCTACAACAGATAATAAAGATGATGATGACTTATATAGTTAGGAAACTTAGTACACAATTGTCATCTTAATGAAGTGACAAATGTGTATGTTCTAGCAGGGACCTTCTGCTGACAAATAACCAATGCTATTCAATTTGGCTCCATCTTTTGCTTGTATGAGTTTTATCTATTCATATGTTTGAAACTTTATTTAGTTTATCATCCCTTTAGCCTATAAATTACTAACTTGTAAGTGTTTAGAGCAATATTAACTGTGGCAAGAAAAGTTAGCTATGGAAACTTTTTCTCAAGTGGTAGATAATGCTACAAAAACCTTGCTTTCAGTTCTAGCAATCCATCTACTCTACTCTATGTGATCCATGAATTGGTAAAGCTTCCTCTTAGACACCCACAACTCTTTAAATCTATTGGTGTGAAGCCCCTAAAGGGTATTCTTCTCTATGGGCCTCCTAGTTCTGGGAAAACTTTAACTGCTAGGGTAGTGGCAAATGAAACTGGTGCCTTCTTTTTCTGTATCAATGGACGTGAGATCATATCAAATTTGGTTGGAGAAAGTGAAAGAAATCTTCAGAAGGGTTTTTAGGAGGCTGAGAAGAATGCCTCATCCATTATATTTATTGATGAGATATTACAGAGATTTGTCAACGGGCTATAGAAATCCATCTGCTTTGCTCTGTGTGAAACCATGGGTTTTTTCATTTTGTTTGAACTATTTGAGAGATAGGCTCTAACTGGTGATGCATAATTAGTTTGCATGTTTGCAGCATGGAAGCGGTGTTGGGGATGCTAGTGGTGCTGCGGACAGAGTCCTTAACCAGTTGTTGATGGAGATGGATGGTATGACAACCAAGAAAATAGTTTTCATTATACCTAATGGCATTGGCCCGTTATACCCAAGGATTCAATGGAGCTGATATTACAGAGATTTGTCAATGGGCTTGCAAGTATGCTATTAGAGAAAATATTGAGAAGCTGAGTTTCAATTAAGGTGGCTTTTGCAAACTAGATTTGGTTATGAATTTCTTAATGGTTTTTTTTTAACTGGTTTGTTATAATTTTACATTTTTTGATTCAATTTTCCTCAACTTGTATCTTATTATTTCAATTTAATGTCCTACTGGAAAATATTCTATACTAAATCAATTCTACAACAAAGAAAGTCTAGTTCAACTGATAGCTACAAAAAAGAAGTGAGAACCCCGAGGTAATGGATGAGGATGATAGTGATGAGGTAGCTAAAATAAATGCTACTCATTTTGAGGAGTCAATGAAATATGCCCAAAAAGTGTCAGTGATGTTGATATTCAGAAGTATCAAGCCTTTGCACAAACACTACAGCAATCTCGAGGCTGAATTTGGATTTCCAGATAGACTTGTTGTTGCTTCTATTTCTACTTCAGATGTATTTGCTATAGCAGATAATAAAGATGATGATCACTTATACAGTTAGGAAACTTAGTACACAATTGTCATCTTAATGAAGTGACAAATGTATCTATTCTAGTAGGGACCTTCTGCTGACAAATAGCCAATGCTATTCAATTTGGCTCTAGCTATGGAAAATTATCTATGGAAACTTTTTCTCAAGTGATAGATAATGCTATGAAAACCTTTCTTTTAAAAAAAAAATCTTGCTGGAAAATATTCTATACTAAATCAATTCTACAACAAAGAAAGTGTAGTTCAACTAATAGGTATGGTGTGCATCCATTTTATGGAGATCTGCTAAGATGATTTCCCCCACCAAGATGATGTGCATCCATTTTATGGAGATTTTCTAAATGTTTTATATGATAAAGATCACTACAAGTTGGCCCTTGGCCAGATCAATATTGCTCACAATCTCATTGCCAAAGTGGCCAAAGACTATGTTAGGCTGATAAAATACGGGGATTCTCTTTACCGCTGTAAATCTTTGAAGGTTCCTACACTTAGATGGATATGTACCATTGTTAAGAGACTTGGACCGAGTTTGGCTTACCTCAAAAAAGTGAGGCAACATATGTTATGTTCTTTTTTCTATCTATCTTGTTTTCACTACCTATCATTCCTTGGGATATCTTGCAAGGGTTCTATAAATTGATGGTCTATATTTTGGTGGTGTCTTGTATGGGCCTATGAACTTTTTTATCTTGTCTTTTCTTTCAATCCTACAACTAGATTTTGATAAGTGGATTGCTTGTAAGGAACTTTGATACCACCATTTCAGTAGTTCTTCATATGATAGTTTTCTATGCAATACCCAGTCTAGGCTTTATTTGTAGATTTTTTATCTCAATATTGAAAGAATTAATTTAGTTAAATAAAGCTTTATGTCCCAAACACAATGAAAACTAGGATGTGAATTTAATCTTTCTAACAACTAAAGAGTCAAAAAAAGATAACAGATGGTTCAATATAACCTACAAATTTGTCCATGTAAGAGTTGAACTCTAAAATTTATGATATGAGGACCTACAACTTGCAGCTAAGAATATGATACTGAATAATTATGACTTATTTTAAAAATTTAGGAAAACTTAACCATTTATGTAGTGATTACTTAAAAAAAAGTATACCTGATCGATGACTCAATATTTGTAACCTCTCATAAATGTTTCCTTTCCACTTCAATATCTTTCCTTGATAATTATTGATCTCCTCATAACCACTAGAAAAAAAATGACAACAGAACTTTCTACTGTAGAAAATTGCATCAATACATAACTTAAACATTACAGTCATGAAGGGTGTAACAAAATCTGATATGCTAATAGACAAACTCATTTTGCACAAAATGGCATTAAGCATGGATTTTGGTTTACATGTGGTACATCAATTCCTTCATCAAAGACATTATCTATTACATTTATAATTGTTTATTTAGGTTCCATAGCACTAGCATATACACAAAAATAATCTATATTAAAAAAAAACACGGACACTACATATATATAAAAATAACTTGTTAAAAAAAAAGTAGGTCACTAAGGACAATTACACAGGTGTCTAGAAACAACATTACCCAACTCTTTCTCTCAAGCCAAAGTCTCAGTGTGTTCAATTACCCAGACTAGCAGTCAATTCTATGTTGAGTATATCTATCAAGCTCTCCTGCAGTTTGAACGGATTAAGAATAGAAGATAGGAACTGATTTAACACTTCACCTACTCAAAAACACAAACCAATGAAATAATCCACATTAGGCCAAGAGAGGTTGATGCATTCAATACAAGAATACTTACAAAAAATGAAGTCGAACCATACTAGACAATGATAATGAGAAGTTGACTATTGGCCCTTCTAGTTTTTTATTTGATAGTTTCCTGACAATGACACATTCAAAATGCACTTATGAGAAAAGACCTAGAATGAATGAAATTTATTAAATAATGAAGGTATGTTAGTTTGAGCTTCACTTAGTTTTGAGAATAATTTAATATTCTCTACTTAACAAGCCCAACCACGTGAAGGTGGAAGCTCATCTAGCCTCACCCCCCCTCCCCCTAACATCAATCTAAATTCCCCATTAACATCTAATTACACACTTCATTCATCCATTTAGAACTATAACATTCAATCAATTCAATCACATAACATCCATTAATATGATATAACATTCATTAATACACAACACTAATCAAGAATTCATTAACACATAACAATATTCATTAACATGACATATAATTTAATATTAATACACAAAATTCATAGATAATTGCTTAAAACAACATTCATGGAGTTATAATGATAGTTTTACTAATATTTTTGTCACAATTTGATGTTCGGGATAGGGGAAAAGCACTGCAAAAATAGAGGAATTGATGTAGATACAGATGAGGATATCCCAAAAATCCCTAATATAATAAATATGGTGAAGAAAAAACTAAAAAGAGTCAATGCATAAATTATTACTATTTTGCATGATGCTACTAATGGCCTCACCACGATGTCCATGACCAAGGAATTGAGCAAGCAAAAAATCCTGTGACAAGAACACATACATATTTTACTTCACGACATAAAAGAGTATAAAATATAAACCTTTATTGAACTTTTGTTATAACTAAAGATTCATTAATGCTTACTTCAAAATGATGTGCTCATGCCATCAATTTATATGTCCTCTTCAGCATCTCCTTGGTTTGATTTGCATCTTCCAAAATAGTAATAATTTATGCATTACTATTTTAATTTTTTTCTTCACCGTAATTATTATATTAGGGATTTATGGGATATTCTCATTTGTATCTACAATTATTTCCTTTGTTGTTGCAGGTGCTTTTCACCTATCTGATATTTATCTTCAAGTATCCACACTCGTTTTGTTGCTTGTTGCCAGCAGGTCATAGTCAATGATTGGGAGAGCCCTGTTTTGGCACCAGTCATGTAGTACAAGCACTAGAATTGATTTTTTTGGCATGGGCTAGGAAATTTTTGTATATCAACATGCAATAGAGTCTCCTATACTCCTATTATCTCTATTATATTACAATCTCCTATACTCTACAAGTTTGTCTGACAGGGGTTCAAGAAGCCAATCTATTATTGTCTAAAGGATATTTTGGGTTTCTGTGTTTTGTTATGTGTTTTTTAATAATAGTTTTTAGATGGTTCTTAGGGTAATGTTTCTTATTTTATGTGAAAATTTGTTCTGCAGACAACACCGAACACATTTCTAGATAAACTCAAATTACCAAAGCTTCTTTCTCTTGGTAATTTGAGTTTATATACAAATGTGTTCGGTGTTGTCTGTATAAAAATTTTTCACATAAAATAAGCAACATTACCTTAAGAACCATCTAAATACTGTTATTAAAAAACATGTAACAAAACATAGAAACCCAACATATCCTTTAGACAATAATAGATTGGCTTCTTGAACCCATGTCAAACAAACTTGTAGAGTATAGGAGACTATAATATAATAGAGATAATAGGAGTATAGGAGACTCTATCACATGTTGATATACAAAAATTTCCCAGCCTGTGCCAAAAAACTCAATTCTAGTGCTTGTACTACATGACTGGTGCCAAAACAGGGCTCTCCCAATCACTGACTATGACCCCAAATCTACAAACTCTCATGTTTTAAGTAATTTTATACAATCACTAGAACATTTCATGCATGGATGAGAAATAGTGTCCGCATCTAGAAAATATCCACAAAAATCCCTTATGGCTCCACTACATATACATCTTCTCAAAATCTGAAAACTCCCCATCTCATCAATGTGCCAATTTGGATAGTAAGTCTAATTTAATTTGTCTGTGGACTGAGACCTTAAATTATTGAGCTTCTCTTTGTTTCAAGAATAGTTTAACATTCTCTACTTAAGAGGGCCAACCACGTGAAGGTGGAAGCTCATTTGGCCCCTCCTAGGAGCCTCTTATGACCCTTTACAACATTTTAAGACCTCTAAGATGTATTCCTAGGGATTGTAAATGGTCATAAAGGGTCATAAGGGGTCCTGGGACACAACAGCTAAGAAACATAATTGTAGGCATCATGGTCACATTTTTTTGGAGACAACATAATTGAGTGGTGTACCCAGACAATGGAGAGCAATTTATGCACCTCCGATTCCAAGTTGTTCTCCATCTCGCGGTGTCAACTTGGAATCAGAGCTACAGAAGTTGCACTTCACTGTCTGGGTATATAACTCAATTATGTTGTCTCCAAAAAATTTTGACCATGATGCCTACAATTATTTTTTTCAGCTATTGTGAAATCTACATTTATGTTTCTCAGCTCTCTGTAGTGCTCTTCTTCAATCTGTGTTTGACGATAAGCATCATCTTCTTCTTACTAATTGTAGCCAGAGCTTCATTTTCATTAGGATTCAACTCCACTTCCCCCATCTCATCATCCTCATCAACCTTAGCTACCATCCTAAGCCCTTCTTCCCTCTCTAGTTCTTCAAGCCTCTGCAAGATATCTAGATCAATAAAGTATACAACATTGTGTCCATCCATGATCTTAGGAATATCATCTTCTTTCCACTCTTCATTTTCCAAAATATACCACTTCTTCAAGCTTGTAGAGTAGTCTCTAGTGGTTGCAAATCAATCTTATTACAAACTACAATAAAGAGGCTTATTGGCAAATAGAGGTTTTATGCTATGAAACAGATCTGCCTATTGTGCAATACTATAACCACAGGACCCCAAAACATCAAGGAAAAACAAAACAGCCACCTTCAAATGAGCCAAGGTAATAATATTGAGCATCTCTATGGTGTTCCTGTCCTCCAATGGGTGGTCCAAAATACCAAGGGTATCAATAGGCTAAATAGCTTCAGATGGTCATAGAGGCCTAATGGCTCTACCTTATGCTGAAAATTCTATTCTGTTTAATACATGCCAGCAGGTCCCTACTCGTTCTATTTTCCAGGCTGCTTTGGGCTCTAGCAATCCATCTGCTTGTTGGGGATGCTAGTGGTGTTGCGGATAGAGTCCTTAACCAGTCCTTAACCTAATGAGTCCTCATATTATCAAATTTTCAAGTCTTTCTTGAGAAAATCACCCATCCCAAATGATGTGGACCTAATGGCACTAGCCCATTATACCCAAGGATTCAGTGGAGCCGATATTATAGAGATTTGTTAGCGGGCTTGCAAGTATGCTATTAGAGAAAATATTAAGACTCGATATCATCGATCTTGCATTGCTAAGGCCTAGCTAACTTGACCAAGATGCCCTATCTGAATACACCTCCCACACCGGAATGGAATCCCTTCATAATCCAGGGGCTGTTCCCAGCACCCTTTACTAGTTTTAAGTAATTTTATACAATCACTAGCACATTTTGTGCATGGATGAGAAATAGTATCCAAAGTTTCTAGATTCTAAGAAGAGGTATGAGTGGAGGCCAAAGAAGGGATATTTGTGAAGGTTTTATAGATGTAGGTTATTGAATCATCATCTCTACACTGGTACTCAATCTGGATAGTAAGTCTAATTTAATTTGTCTGTGGACTGAGACCTTAAATTATTGAGCTTCTCTTTATTTCAAGAATAGTTTAATTAACATTCTCTACTTAACAGGGCCAACCACGTGAAGGTGGAAGCTCATCTGGACCCTCCTAGGAGCCTCTTATGACCCTTTACAACATTTTAAGACCTCTAAGATGTATTCTTAGAGGTTGTAAATGGTCGTAAAGGGTCATAAGGGGTCCTGGGACACAACAGATGAGAAACATAATTGTAGGCATCATGGTCACATTTTTTTTGAGACAACGTAATTGAGTGGTATACCCACATGATGAAGAGCAACTTCTGCTCCTCTGGTTCCAAGTTGACACTGCAGGATCCCAAGACCATAGATAAGGAATAAATTTAGAGAGTGGAGGAGGGCCATAATGACAAAAATAATACAAGACAAACCTTAAGTTAAATGAGGCAACTACAAACATTTTAATAGAATTTTATTATTAAATAATGAAATTTGCATAGAGGGGGCTTACAACACTAGTATATGCAAATTTCATTATTTAATAATAAAAATCTATTAAAATGTTTGCAGTTGCCTCATTTAACTCAAGGTTCATCCTATATTATTTTGGTCATTATGGCCCTCCTCCGCTCTCTAAATTTATTCCTTATCTATGGTCTTTGGATCCAACAGTGTCAACTTGGAATCGGAGGAGCAGAAGTTTCTCTCTGTCGTCTAGGTATACAACTCAATTACGTTGTATCCAAAAAATTGTGACCATGATGGCTATAATTATGTTTGTCATCTATTGTGAAATCTACATTTATGTTTCTCAGTTGTCATGTTTATGTGCATGTCAATCTGTGTTTGATGATCACTCCTTCTTCCTTCAAAGCACTCATAGAGAGTAGCATGCCATCATCCCCCCCTCTTGATTCCCAAAGAACCCATCCATATTTTACCAGCCTTAGATCTCATCTCCACAACTAATTTTGCATCTTCCTCTAGTAGTGTCTCTAGTGTTAGTTTATTTCAGATTCTAGCAAGGAATGAACAAAGTATAGAGGTCTTCCAAATACTAGCAGTTGGTGCAAGAGCACCAAGGTCAAAGGAAGGAGGCATGAAGAGCACCAGGGTCACTGATGGATCCTTAGGTGTAGTTGAAATTACCAAATGGCCTTCAAAGGTCAAGGAACAAATAGAATAACCAAGAAAATACTATACATTAAATCATGTGATTGATAGAAAATTGGGGCTCACGTGAGCCATAAAAATGGAGAATTATTCTAAAAAAAGATGTAAACCATATTGTTGCCCAAAATTTCCTATCTTCATAATTTTGGCCTAGTTGGGAGGTCCAACATTTTTGCAAGCCCTATTAGCATCCTGAGGAAATTTCATGGCTGTGTGTCTTTTCCTCTAGTCTTTACAAATGTTTTGGCTATCTCTGGCTTCAAAAAACCTAAGTCAAAATTCATAAAAGTAGCCATTTCAGGCAAAAGCCCTAAAACCCTAGGCCATGTTATAATCCTTCATTACCTTTTTTTGGCCACTTAAGTCTCTATTCCCCATGTGTGCTTTATACTCCCAGCCTAGTCACAAGATCTCTTGATTTCGTGACTACCCTTTGTTTGCGAGATCTCCCAGTCAGAAGGCTTCTTCCTTTTTCATTTCGTGACTTGGCGATGGTCTCTTCAATCAGGAAACTGCTCAATGTTACCTATGATTACCTTTTTCGCTTAGTGCCTACGTGACTACTTTGTTCATAGGATCTCAAATTTCTAGCGGTTAAGTCCTTGGCATCCAGCGACCTAGCAGGCGGTTATCTTTCCTTCAGTCGCATAATCTCTAGTTTGGTTGGTAGTCTCAGCTCAGTGGTTAAAGTAAGGAATCTATATCTACAGCTGGTCGCATGATCACATAGGCTAAGAATATTCCTTGCAATCATGTGATGGTCATCAATCTTCACTATCTGTAGAGTTTGGTTGTTAGCAGGTCTGATGCTAGGTCATGCCGATGTGCGAGCTTCTAATTGGTCAAGGCTAGTGATGTGGATTTTTCTCAGTGGGCCCAGTGGGTTGTCAGTTGATGATGATCTAACAATTTTCATATGATTGCATGGAATATTGTTGGCCCATGCGATCATACGCCAACCGTTGATTCTACTTTACTATCGAGGCTCTGTCAGGTGGGTCCTTGTATTCTGATGTGCTCACATTTGATTGGTCAACAGAGTGATGACTGGGATCTGTTAGTGGGACCATTGTCAGAGATCTATAGGGGCATCAATAAAGGGTAAGATCTATAGTTGTCTTATGATCTCATAGAATCTTCTGGCCCTATGAGATCATGCAACGACTGTTGATTGAGTATCAGACTAAAAGGAGAGTGGGTGGGTCCTGTGTCAGCTAGATCTGAGGTGTCTGCAGTTGACCAGTGATAGAGCGACAAGTGGTAGAATGGGCCTAGGTTTGTGTGCTCAGTCAGGTGATCCCTTCAACAAAAGGGTAATATTCTTTCTATTCAGTAATTCAAAGAAACACATGTGTTCACTAGTTCATGCAATAAGCATGTGGTTAAGGAAAACTTTCAGTGAACAGGAGAAAGCCTTGTGGCTAATTCTCTGAATATTAACTATGGTTAGTTATTTTACTTGTTCACTAGTTCACCAAAAGGAGCTTGGGTTAAGAAATTAGTTTCATGAATGAGCGAAGTGGTTGATTGCTAGTTCTCTAAATGTAAGCTAAGGTTAACCATCCACTCAATGATTCAACGACCAAAGAAAAAAGGGAGCCTGAGCTAAAGTGCGGGGTCTAGGTTAATCTGGGCTAAAAATCTACTGGGAAAATGGATATTGATGGTCACATTTTAGATTTGACCTATTAGCCGTTAATATTTAAATTCAAATATATCTCTACAGGGTTTTGATCCAGTGGTTGATTGTGACAAAATGAGTAGCTCAAATTGAATTCTTTAGGATAGTTGCAGTTGGGAGGATGATTAAAAGATTTGATGACCGTCTCCTGGGATTTCTCAGGTACCATGTTGGTATTCTCATGCTAAAGAAACATTGAGGGTGGTGCCACCTGTGGCCTTCTATATTTAAAAATTACAAATCAAGCCTGGATTAGATTTTGAGCATTCATGACAGAGTCTGAGTTAGAGAAGGGTAGATAGATCAAGGTGGCTTGTCTCCAGGCAGATTCAGCACAAGTATGGGCATGCAAAGATAGTTTTGATCTGATCAACCAGATATTCTCAGAGAGATAATGATGCATTTACGTTTAGACTTGACAGAGTTAGGGTTTGATTATTTTATGAAAATCATATGTAACCCTAGTTAGGCTTTTGCTCTCGCCTGCGTGCAAATAGGAGATGTATATATTGTTTTTGAGAGCTCTTGTGAGTGGAGGAGAGATTTTACATTTTGGTAAGAGTTGATATTCTTTAGAGAGTTCACTTTTTGTAAAGAAGAAAACATCTTTCTTAGGGAGCTATCTGTGGTATTTTTTCTGCCCTCTAGTTTTCTACATTCTGTAATCTCCCATTGATAATTTAGATATTGTAGAGGTATTTTGTGACATCCTTTCTATCCCTATGCTTCCTTGTCTAAATTATCTCTTATTGAATTGAAGTATATGTATGTTTTCAGTGATATCTTAGGGTTCCTGATCCCTCTTTCTTTCTGCAATTCATGTGTATTCCTGTGGATGATCTGATTTGAATGCTCTTGTGGGTATACTTCAACCCCTAATAGTCTGTCTCATTCCTATACCCAATTGTAGAGGTGAATGTTTGTTTACAGGTTATAGATTGTGTCTAAATTCTTAGAAATGCTATTGTTTGTGAAATTCTCTCTTTCCCTGAATAGCCTCTTTCTATTGTGGACCCTTCTATGAAATATTGATGCAAGCCTATTCAATGAGTTGTGATCTCCTAGACCTAAGCTCATGCATTGATTTCATTCTTTATACTATGATTCAAACCATCATTTCAGTGTATCACCTAGTAGGATAGTTTTATTTTCAGTCATTTCCCTTTCATGCATTCCTTCTATCCCTTTTCCCTTCAAAAGTTTTACTTTCATGTCAAGAAGCAAATTTGGGTGATTATCCAAGAGGAACCAGCCTAGAATCTGGAGGTCTCATCTCAGTTAGCATAGGTCCCACACCTGGAAATGATTCCCATGTTATACTAGGTTATCAAGACCAAGAGAGATTGAAACAAGGGTGCAAATTTAGTGTATAGCAATTCTGGCACGCCCAGTGGGACAAGAGGCAGATTTATGTTCAAAGGTGTTACTAAGATCAAATTAAAATTTAGTTGACAACTCACCTTGGGCATAACATTTCTGACTGTAAGAGAAGTTTAGTTTGAAAGATTATGCTATCTCTGATATACTGACTGCATAATACAGACTTTTAGAAGTTTTTCTATCAAGTATATCTGGCGACTCCACTGATTTCATAGATCCAAGCTACCTTGTTCAAAGTTTATGAGAAAGATTGAGACTAGAATCTCAAAGCCTACCAAATTTTTAGAGTTTCCCTTAAAAAGAGGCTACAAAGGTAGATCAACTCAGAGAACATCTCTTGCTAGGAGAGTATAGTCTACACCACTTGATACTTCAGAAAGGAGACTTTTCCCTTTCATCTTAGAAGAAGAAGAAGATCTCTAACTAGAGATCTAGAAGAAGATTCAAATCTAGCATCAAATACAACTCACACAGTTGTTACTCATCAAGTTTTAGTCCCTACAATGGATAGATAGTTTAATTTTACACCTTTCAACCAAGGGAGTCCATTAGCCTTTTCTCAACACCATGATGTGTCCTTGGTGGCACTAAAGAGTCTACCCGATTTCACGGGTGAAGGACAAACTACTGCTTTTGAGCATATAAGAGATGTGACCACTGTAATACACCAAAAATGGGCTATATGTTCATTAATCTCCTACATCATCAAATCGAATGAAATCGACATCAAAGTCCTAACCTAAGGCACATCTAAACATCATCGAATCATAATTGATTATCTTAAATTCTGCATTAGGGAATATTCCTAGTAATATTCCTAATCATCATAATTATCTTTAATTTTATAATTATTTGGCAATAAATCACATTTATACTAAGTTTGATTAATTGAATATTTTCATATTTAATTAATTAAATTTAATATCTTGCCACTTAATTGTGTAATTAAATTTAATTCTATCTATTATTAATTGTATTATTTAATTTTGACAATAAATCAAAATTCCTATGAATAATTGATTAAATTCTTATTTAATTAATTAAAGCATATTGTCATTATTTAATAATATAATTTTTAATAAAAGTTTGGTAAAATAGTTAATTAACCCATAAATTAATTATTTTATTTCAAAAAGCAGTTAAGTTGGAAATAAATCACTTTATTATTAAATTAATTCATAAATAAAACATGCACAATCATAAAGGCAGATAACTATCAATTATCAATTAAAGCTAAACTCTATTTTGAGTTAAAACTTAGCTTTTGCATATTTTTGTGACTTAATTATCTGTTATTTAAAAATAACTCAAAAATCAACCTGAGTTATTTGAGTGATTTATGGCTTTCTTTCACAACCTCCAAAGCCTTGGATTTCTATAAAAACAAGGCTCAGCTCTTCATAATTTATCTCTCAAATTTGCATCCAAGAATCTCATATTTTGCACAATCACACTGGAGAATTGGAGGCTAAGGAATCAACTTGCGAATTCAAAGCTTTGTGAGATCAATTTCAATTGCATAGTTTTTTATATCTTAGCATAGAATTTCATAGTTTTCATATCATTGTTAGAATCTTCATTGTTAGATCATTTAGCATTCATTTCATATCAGTTTTCAATAGCATTCATAGCATATCAATTTATCATTCTTATTGCATAGAAAATATCAAAAATATAGATTAATTGCATTCAATTTCATATCCATCTTTTGCATTCAAATCCTTCATTTAGGTGTCGTCTAGGTCACTGATCTCGATTACAATCTGAGAACATCAATCTCGCACCTATTAGAAAGCAGTAAATCGCTTGGTTAGATAGATTTTAATTTTGCACGATTTTGATTATAGCTAACCTCTAATGTTTTACTGAAGTGTTGTGTCTACAGATTAGGTATAATTTTTACACACACATTTCTGGCACCCACCGTGGGTACCCAGCCTCTTGGGCGCCAAAAATGTGTGTGTGAAAATTGTACCTGATCTGTAGACACAACACTTCAGTAAAACATTAGAGGTTAGCTATAATCAAAATCGTGCAAAATTGAAATCTATCTAACCAAGCGATTTACTACCTTCTAATAGGTGCGAGATTGATGTTCTCAGATTGTAATCGAGATCAGTGACCTAGACGACACCTAAATGAAGGATTTGAATGCAAAAGATGGATATGAAATTGAATGCAATTAATCTATATTTTTGATATTTTCTATGCAATAAGAATGATAAACTGATATGCTATGAATGCTATTGAAAACTGATATGAAATGAATGCTAAATGATCTAACAATGAAGATTCTAACAATGATATGAAAACTATGAAATTCTATGCTAAGATATAAAAAACTATGCAATTGAAATTGATCTCACAAAGCTTTGAATTCGCAAGTTGATTCTTCAGCTTCCAATTCTCCAACATGATTGTGCAAAATATGAGATTCTTGGATGCAAATTTGAGAGATGAATTATGAAGAGCTGAGCCTTGTTTTTATAGAAATCCAAGGCTTTGGAGGTTGTGAAAGAAAGCCATAAATCACTCAAATAACTCAAGTTGATTTTTGAGTTATTTTTAAATAACAGATAATTAAGTCACAAAAACATGCAAAAGCTAAGTTTTAACTCAAAATAGAGTTTAGCTTTAATTGATAATTGATAGTTATCTGCCTTTATGATTGTGCATGTTTTATTTATGAATTAATTTAATAATAAAGTGATTTATTTCCAACTTAACTGCTTTTTGAAATAAAATAATTAATTTATGGGTTAATTAACTATTTTACCAAACTTTTATTAAAAATTATATTATTAAATAATGACAATATGCTTTAATTAATTAAATAAGAATTTAATCAATTATTCATAGGAATTTTGATTTATTGTCAAAATTAAATAATACAATTAATAATAGATAGAATTAAATTTAATTACACAATTAAGTGGCAAGATATTAAATCTAATTAATTAAATATGAAAATATTCAATTAATCAAACTTAGTATAAATGTGATTTATTGCCAAATAATTATAAAATTAAAGATACTTATGATGATTAGGAATATTACTAGGAATATTCCCCGATGCAGAATTTAAGATAATCAATTATGATTCGATGATGTTTAGATGTGCCTTAGGTTAGGAATTTGATGTCAATTTCATTCGATTTGATGATGTAGGAGATTAATGAACATATAGCCCATTTTTGGGGTATTACATTTTGCCCCTCTTTGAATTATTGTGCGAAGTGCAGTGGTTCAAAGATAGTCTGTGTTTGATAAAGATATGAAACTGATTCGAAATTGATAATTGATATGAGACAAAAGTTGATTGATATTGATTTGATATGGAGATAATAGGTCCTGAATGACCAAAGATAATGTTCACTGTAGCAGCAAATGAACCTATGATTGTGAAAAAGTGTCAAAACACCTGATTCTGAACCTTAGGATTGATAAGAAGTGAGTGACTGGTTCTAGACTCGATTGTCTTAGAAGAACTAGCAGGTATCACATCCAAACCCTTCAGTTGTCGAAGAACCAAGGAAATAACACTAATGATCTGATGGTTGCAAAAACTGATACAATTTACAAGATTAGGAGAATACCAGATTGATATGGATCAATGAATCTAATATGCCCCAAGTGATGATAGATTTGCCCCGAGCGATGAGGACTTTTGATGAATCAGCGACTAGACGTGATTGTTGTCTTAATCACTGATGAAAGATATTGATAGATTTGATCGATAGAATTTGATTTACAGACTTTGAATGATGTGCAATACCATGCCCCCTTCGGGATTAAAATTGAAATCTAACAAGAAAAGTCAGCGTTATAGTTTAGAAGCATGTTAATTGATTTGAGAAGTGGTTATTTACGTCCAAGAACACATTCTACATCATTTGGAGGTCCTGGAGACCAAATTTGACTAGGTTTGACCATGAGTTGACCATGGTTGACCAAGTTGAAATTTTGATAGTTTGATGAAAGCTAATCAGTTAAGTTGAATTCTGGATTTCTGTGAAGATTGAAGGTCGATTATGCAAGCAGTAGACCATCCTGGGCCCAAAATTTTAAATTTTGATTTTGACATATTAAACAATCTCAGATTTGAATTTTGATCCCGAAAAAGGATTCTACTTGCTGTTTCATTGGAGGAACCTTCATGTGAGATTCAGCTCTTGTTAGACTTGAAGATGCAATTTGAAGAATTATTTAAGCATTGAAGTTCGTTTAGCCATTGTGAGATCATGCAAACATGCAAAATGCAAAGAGACATACAAGATGAAATGCAACCTAAGATCTAGGACCTAGTCACTGATCATGTGTCGATTTGTTATCATCATGGAACTTTTAGGTAATTGGATAAATCAATACAATGCCCACTAGCCATGAAACCATAGACATATGAATATCGATTTGTATGCGCAAGAATCAATACAACACCCACTGGTTATACAACCATGGACATATGAATATTGATTTTGTTTTCAAAATGTTGGATTAGATATAAGCACCAAGGCACAAACACCAAGATGACCTGAATATCATGTCCATTTTGATATAGCAATTTGTATAAGCATCAAAACATAAACGTCATGATGACCTGAATACACCTTGCATTGCAAACACATCAAACAGTCAAAAGATCATTCTAAATCCGATGTGAATTACCCGTAGTGACCCTTTATCATTCACATCCTTAGGTAAGATCGCATTCACAATAGGAGAAAGAACTCACTCAAAAAGATAATAGTTAGATCAAACTTCCTTGAATTTTTTGGGTATCAATGGTCAAGGTACGCATGGCCATCCAATTCAAGATAGAGGCTCTTATAGTCGGACACCATTTCAATCCAAAATTTCCAAAGTTGTTAGATTTTCATATACAAGAAGAAAATAAAGAAAAGATTATGCCCCCAGTCATCACTCTCTAAATCCTATAAAGGACATCATCAAAGAGCTCGTAGGGACACAATATGCAAAAATCTCAATGCGAATCAGTAAGCATACAAGGAGATAAAAGCATGTAAAAAGCATAGATTGTTTTCAGTTGAGTTTTGATGTTTGATTGCGTTGTTGTAGATGCAAAATCCTTTCTGGAGACAAGACTGACTGACTGACTCACATGAAGCTTCAAAGGACTCTAACTAGATATGATCCATCTAAGATACATGGGAGACCATAGGATATGACATTGATTGCCCCCCAAGTTTGAACATTGATAGGATACAGACGCTTGAGCTGATTGGTGTACAGACCGACTTATTGAAAATTGGAAATGCAGAAACAAACCGGGAGATATGTACAAACTAAAGCAAGACTGAAAGCTAGGAAAGACCAAGATTGCAATGATAGATGGAGTGTTTTGACACAAGTGGCACCCATTTGCCAGGTTTTCACCATCTTGGCAGAGATTCTATTTTTGCTACCCAAACGCCTGTTTCCAAGTTTTCACCAAGGCACTTTTTCTCTTTTTTTTTTTTTTGTATTTTTCATTTTTTCAATTTTTTTGAATTTTTGATATTTTTTGATTTTTTTTGTGAATCATCAAGGCACCTATTGCTAGGTTTTCACCAAGATGTTCATTTTTTCAAGACTTTTTCTAATTTTTAGGATTTTTTCAGGATATTTAACCATAGACTGAATGCCTTAGGTGTAGAATTTCTTCAGATGGAGAATGTTGATTCATTCTTGAAGCTGCTCTCCTTCAGTTGTTGAGAGTTGATAGGCACCAGAGCCAAAAGTAGCAGTGATGACAAAGGGACCTAGCCAATTGGGTTCAAATTTCCCCTTGCGTTCTCGATGTGATTGATTTTTAGGATTTTCTCTCAACACTAGATCACCAACTTGAAATTCTCTGTGTCTGACTTTCTTATTGTAGCCTCTAGACATTCTTTTCTGATACACTCTGAGATGATCATATGCTGCTTGCCTGTGCTCATCTAGTAATTCAAGTTCTTGTAACCTAGACACTCTGTAGTCTTCATCAGTGACAAGTCCATGCATTCTGATTCTGAGTGATGGGATTTCAACCTCAATATGCAGTACCGCTTCAGACCCATAAACTAAAGCGAAAGGTGTAGTCCCTGTAGGCATTCTGATACTAGTTTTGTATTCCCAGAGAGCTGGATTGATCATGAGATGCCAGTCTCTTCCTATTTTATTCACTGTTCTATGCAAGATTTTCAATAGATTTTTGTTAGAAGCCTTTGCTTGTCCATTCCCTTGTGGATAGTAGATAGAAGACCAATGTTGGGTGATCTTAAATTTGGCACATAGATCATCGAGGTCTTTATTCCTGAATTTCCCACCATTATCTGTGATTATGGAATGAGGGATCCCATATCTACATATGATATAGTTCAAGATGAACATAGAGATCTTTTTCCCCGTTGCTTGTGTTAGAGGAACTGCTTCTACCCATTTTGTAAAATAATCTGTAGCTGTGATTATATGGGTATGTCCATTAGAAGAGTGCAGATGGATAGCACCTATGAGATCAAATGCCCATTATTGAAAAGGCCATTATGTAGTAAAGGGAATCAGATCTCTCCCTGGAGCATGAATCAAGTTGCCATGTACTTGACATTGTTGATAGTTTTTAGCAAATTTAATAGCCTCTTTCTCCATTTCAGGCCAATAGTACCCAGCCCTAATAAGTTTTTGAGCTAACGTTAAACCATTTGAGTGCGATCCACATATACCCTCATGGACTTCCTCTAATGCACATTGAGACTCTTCCTGTTCTAAACATCTAAGCAGTGTACCATCTAGACCTCATTTGTACAGATCATTACCAATGATGACATATTAGGATGCAGATCGGATAAGGTTTCATTTCTCAAAATGGTTAAAGGACTCAGGGATGATTTGGTCATGGAGATAGGAGAATAGATTTTTGTAGCGAGATGAGTCATAACCTACAATAGTGCAGATCATGCGGGTTTCAGGGGAGTCATATGCAAGATAGGATAGGGCCTCCACCAGGAACTCATAGCATAGCTCATGTTCAGGCTGCTGTAAGAGAGTAGATAGTGTCACCATTGCATCGATAGCCTTATTCTCCGTTCTGGGTATTTGTTCAAATGTGATAGAGATGAAGTATTTCTTTAAATCATCTACCATTCTCTTGTAAGGAATGAGCTTTTCATCTTTGGTTTGGTACACATCATTGACTTGGTGGATAACCAATTGTGAGTCTCCATGGATGTACATCTCTGTAACTCTCCACTGTATTGCCATTTTCATACCATTGAGAAGGGCCTCATATTCAGCAATATTGTTTGTGCAAGGAAACTTTAGTATGAATGCTTTGGGTATCGAGTATCCTTGAGGAGTGATGAACAATATGCCTGCTCCAGATCCATTCTGTGTGTAGGATCCATCAAAGAATAACCACCATGCTCTAGAAGAGAGGTGCATGATAGAGGAATCGGGAAATTCCATTTGCATGGGTGTATCATCAAATAGTGGTGCTTCAGCTAATTGATCAGCAATGACCTGTCCTTTGATAGCTTTTCTTTCAACATATTCAATGTCAAATTCGCTCAAGAGCATGACCCATTTAGCTAGTCTACCTGTGAGGGCAGCTTTTCTTAGGAGATATTTCAGTGGATCAATTTTAGCTACCAAATGAGTAGTATGAGCTAACATGTAGTGTCTCAGTTTCTATGATGCAAAGATCATAGCTAGACATGCCTTCTCTATCATTGAGTAGTTCTTCTCATAGGCCACTAAAGTTCTGCTAATATAGTAGATGGCTCTTTCTTTCTTGTTCTCATCATGCTGTGCTAGCAATGCCCCCAGTGATGTATCTGTTGCGGAGACATATAATATTAATGGCTTCCCATGAATAGGAGGCATTAAGATAGGAGGATTCGAGAGATAATTCTTGATATGATCAAAATTATTTGCACAGTCTTCATTCCATGTAAAGGTCACACCTTTATGTAATGTCTTTGTGAAAGGTTGTGATATGTTAGCTAACTGTGATATGAATCTCTTGATGGACTGCACTCTCCCGTGCAAAGTTCACATTTGACTGATATTCTTGGGAGGTTGCATCTCTATGATAGCTTTCACCTTAGTTGGATCGACCTCAATACCTTTCTTGGAGACGATGTATCCTAGGAGCTTGCCAGAAGTGACTCCAAAAGCACACTTTTTCGGATTTAGTCAAAGACTAAATTTTTCCATTCTGTCGAGGATCATGCTCAAGTCTGTTAGATGTTCAGTTCTAATCATGGATTTTGCCAAGGTATCATCAACGTAATCCTCCATTGTTCTATGCATCATATCATGAAAAATAGATGTCATTGCTCTTTGATATGTAGCTCCAGCATTTTTGAGTCCGAATGGCATAACATTCCAATAGAAGGTTCCCCACGCACATGTGAAAGTTGTTTTCTCTTGGTCTTCTGGAGCAATTTTGATTTGGTTGTATCCAGAAAAGCCATCCATTAAGGAATACATTTCATAGCCCGCAGTCATGTCCACTATCATATTAATGTTAGGCAGTGGAAAATCATCCTTAGGGCATGCTCTGTTCACATCTCTAAAGTCCGTGCACACTCTGATTGAACCATCTGGTTTTGAAATAGGTACAATGTTGGAGATCCACTTAGCATAGTCTATGACATGGATGAATCTAGCTTTGAGGAGTTTTTCTAGCTCTGCTTTGACTAAGAGTGCCACATGAGGATGCATCTTTCTCAATTTCTGTTTGATTGGTTTTACTCCAGGAGCAATGGATAGATGGTGCATAATGAGATTGGGATCCAATCCTGGCATATCTGAATATTTCCATGCAAAATTGATCTTTTTTTTGATAAGAATGTATTAAATTTCTATTTTTCTTCTTCTGATAGAGATTGTGCTACATGTACCAATTGTGGTTCCTCTGTTGTACCCAAATTGATGGATTGAGTGGGCTCAATTAGAACTAGAGATCTATCCTATAAATGACTCAGAAGGACATCAAATATCTCATCCTTAGGCACCTCAGAGAGGTTTTCACCTTCAGATACATCTTTTCTTTTTACTTTTGTAGTTTCTGAGACTGCCACAAAGTGGTTTTCACCCTCAAAACTCTTTTTCTTTTTATTTTTATTTTTTTGACTAAGATATTTGATGTCTGACTCGGTCATGCTGATGCTCGATTTGCTAATGGAAGTCCTCATAGGCTCGACTGCATTGAGGTAACAAGCAAGGGCATAGTCACTGGAAAAGGTGTAAACACCATGGCTTGGGTTTGTGGAAGTTTGGTCGATAAGATCAGGGTGTTGGATAGTCAAAGCAGGAAAGGCTTTGGATATGGTGTTCACAGACATGGATATGTCATCATTGGTCCTAACCCAATGCTCAAGTTCAAAGGGGATATTACAGCTCAAAATGTTCAATTCCTGAATAGGCTCAACATCATCATGGGAGTCCTCTTCAGCCATAGGTGGATCAGACACGTTAAGTTCATTGTTTCACTCTAGACCTACGTTGGGTTGAGATACATGTTGGTGAATAACATCAATATATTTCTCTAGTATAAGCTCATCTTCTTCTGGAATGGCACCCCATTCATAATCATTTGACTCAGCTTCTGATTCAGGATCTCTAGGAAATCTTAGAAAATCTATGAAATCAGGATGAATACCCCAAGAAGGATTACCCTCAGTCTCTAACTTGAATTCATATTCATGGGAATCAGTGTCAGAATAACTACCCCCTTCTTCTTGATCAATTTGATCACCTTTGAGATTGGCTGGTTCTTTTGGTGCAACCATCTCTTGCACTACAGTAGGTTCTTGTGTTTCTACTACATTAATTCTTCTGATAGGATCATCTTTATCATCAAGAAGATCTTTGATCTCTTTAGGCAATTTTTCATAGGGGATGAGTTCTGAACTATCTTAATCATCATCTGAGAGTTCTGTCTCTTCTTTCTTGAGAAGGGGTTCTCCTGGTGCAATTTGTTCTATGACATGAGAACAACCACCTTTGAGATGATAGGGTTTCTTCTCAAAGCCTAAGCCACTAGTATCTTTGTTGGCTCTACCAATATGTGAAATGGGCGTCACAAGACCCTTTCCTCTGATTCCTAGAGGTCCTTGACCGGAATATCCCATCTTGGCTATCAATTTGTTCCTTGGACCATATGAATTCGAAGGAATTGTAGGTGCTATAGATTCACTAGGTTGAACAATTTTAGATTCAGAATCCTCTTTGTATAGCCATGCCAGCACAGCTTCATCCTCTTCAAATTCTTGTTTGGATACTTGCTCCACCACAAAATTTATTTTGTATGCTTCCATAGGTTCCTTAGGCTCTGATTTAGATTTCTTCAAAGATTGTCCATATGACTTGGGTGAGATAGGGAGAGATGTCAGAGACAAGACTGGCTCTATAGTGTATTCTCCCATCCCATTTTCTTTGATATTGATCTCTCTAGCAATGTCGTCCATCTTAGATGTGGAAGCAACATTTAACTGCTTGATGGAAGATTCTCTGTTATTGGGAACAAGTTTATCGACACTTTCCTTCAATGTATTGCAAGTTGTACTCAGATCTGCTAGGATAGTAACTTCTACCTCTTCATAGGGAAATTTCAAGCATTGATGGTATGTAGAAGGAATAGCTTGCATTTCATGTATCCAGGGTCTCCCTAGAAGGATATTATAAGCTAATGGCAGATCAAGCACCTGACATGTGGTATCTTTGATGACCGGACCCACTCAGATGGGTGAGACAATGGTGCCTTTAGAAGCTCTTTCTTGTTCATCATAGGCTTTTATGGTGATCTTCTTTCGAGGATCAATAGCCATCTCTGAGAATCCCAACTGTGTGATTAAGCTGTAAGAACAAATGTTGAGGCCTGCGCCCCCATCTATCAACACACGTTTGACTCGATGGTTCTGGATCAAGACTTCTATGTGCAAGGGCTGATTATGTGGGTGACTTAGGGAGTTGTCATCTTCCTCTGAAAAGGAGATATATTGCGAAGATGTTAGATGACCAACCATAGTCTGGAACTTGTCTAGATCTAGATCATCAGGAACATTAGAGCTGAGCAAAGCTTTGTCTAGGATATCTCTGTGAGCTGGAGATATTAAAAGTAACTCAAACATAGAGATTTTGGCATTGGTATGCTGGAGTTGTTGGACGATGCTGTAAGATGTAGGTCTTGTATCCTTTGGATTGGAAGATTTCAAGGTAGCCTTCTGTCTAGAAGAAGATGTGAGATTGAAAGGTATCTTAGGGACATTAGATGAACTTGGTGTTTGTCCTTTCAGATGAGCTTGAGCTTGTGATCTGGTAACCGCATTAGCTGAGGAATGATTTCTATCTCTTCATACAATTGTGATGGCATTGCAGCTCTCAGAGAGACATGGTTCAACCATATTGATGACAACATTGTTTCCACGGTAGGCATAGTTGACTTTTGCCCCCATGTTAGGCTGAGAAGTGGAAACTCCCTTGCCATGTTATGGAAATGGTTCTGTAAATGCTGTGTGATCATTATTGCTGGTAGGATTATTGATCGTGATGTCCCCTTGATCTATCAAGTCTTGAATGGTATGCTTCAAGTGGAAGCATCCATTAGTTCTATGGCCTTTAGTCCGATGGAAAGCACAGAATTCATTATCTTTCCACCAATATGGTTTTGGATCCGGATCAGGGTTTTGGATTGGTGGTAAAGAGATGATGTTATCAGCTATCAAGGTTCTCAGGGTAGATTCCAAAGATTCTCCCAAGGGAGTAAACTTTCATTTATTATCCCATCGATTGAATGGCTTCTTTGGAGATGGTTCAGTAGATTTTTTCTCTAAAGCTTGAATGGCTTTGGTGCCAAGGGTGAGATTGTAGGCCGGTGCCTTTGACGGGGTGCGGATAGTGTCAACAACACCATCAGAGATGATACCTTTGTTCTTGTTCCAGCTTTTGTTTTTATCTTTTGAGCTAGATCTAGATTCAGACTTGTCCTTTTGAAGTGTGATTTCTCCTTTCTTGACAAGTACTTTTTCAATCTTGATTGTATTATCCACCATTTTATCAAAAGATACATGATCTTGCATTTGTAATGGATAGTTGAGCTCTGGATTAAGGTTATTGATAAAGATTTCAAGTTTCTCCATTTCGGGAATTTGTCTAGCATATAGAGAGAACTTCTTTCTCCACCTCTTGAGGAAAGTTAGGAATGATTCCCCTGGATATTGCTTGAGGTTACAGATATCAATCATGGTGACCGGATGTTGAATGTTGTAGGAATATTGTTGATAAAACAATTTAAACAATTCCTCAAAATTTTTGATCATAGAAGGTAATATCGAAAACCATTGAATGGATGCTCCTCCCAAGGATCTAGGAAAAAGATGCATCAGATAAGTCGGTTCATGCATGAATTCCATGGATTGCATACAGAACTCTTTGACATGATCTTGAGGATCAGAGTGTCTGTCATATTTGTCATACTTTGGCATCTCCACTCTTTTTTGGAATGGAGGCATATACAAGTCTTTGTCAAAAGGGAAAGGACAAAGGGCCTCCATGGAGAATTCCTTGGTTTCCTTCTCTTTCTCAATTTTATTCATTTTGACCTGCATAGCGTGCAGCTGGTTCATTATGGCCATCATCAGAGTTTCTTCCTCATGCGTGATGATATCTTCAACATTGAAGTGAGGAGGAAGTTTAGCTCCTTCCTGGGCTAATTGCAAAATGTATGCCTCTCTATCCACTTTCAAGAAATGCCTCATCATTCTTTTGAATTCATCATCATTCTGACATCGATGGATTTCAGAGGGCATAGGTTCTTGGTTGGCATTATGTTGAGAATGGGGTGCTTGGGATCCTCCTCCTAGAGAACTATGGTTTGTCCCTGCTTGAGACATGGTAGGAGTTTTTGGGCTCCCTGGAACAGATTGAGGAGGAGTTTGTTGATTACCTCTATGAGTTGATAAAGGAGGTATGTAACCAGTTTTCAATCAAAAGTTACTGAGACCGTCATCTTCGTAGATACCTGACTTGATGAGTTGTTCAAGAGTTGGACCCGGGGTATTGGTCAAAAGTAAGTTCTGAGATGTTTCTTCTGATTTCTTGTGTGAAGAAGCTCTGGTCTCCACCATTAACTTTGAATGAAACAGAAGAAAAGGATGAAGACAACTAAAGAACAATATGATTCGAGAAAATCGGATGATGCAACCTTGTCAAGATTATGATAGTTTTGAAGATCTGATGAGATGTGGGTGAAGGAAATTGTGCCCTGGATGTATGGGATAGATCACCCAAAAGATAGCGGACACGAGTTCTCAACACTTAGTCTATTTTTGAAGATTGATTGAAGATTGATAGTTATGACAAGGTTTTGACACGAGATAAAAAGAACTCAAATTGATCAAACAGAAGGTTAGATCAGATTCAAAAGATCAATCTCAAAAAATGGTAGAATGCTCAATAGCTACTGCTCTATTCCTGACACAATGATATTTTTGACAGATTCTGGAACTAGACTGGAAACATTGGATATCTTGCAATTTGACAATTTTTGACAACTCTCTCAAATTTTTCCCAACAACACTCTGCAGACTTGTACGACACTGGGTAGTCTATGAAATGACAGTTGCTAAAATTGTATGACAGTTGGGTAGCAATGAAATGACAGTTGACAAAACTCGTACGATAGTTGCTAACAGGGTTTTGACTTTCTTGAATTTGCTGGTTTGAAAACTTGTACGACACTGGGTTCTCAATCATACGACAGATGGGCAATACTGAAATGACACTTGACAAAACTCATACGAATTTTGACCTCCTGAAATGACTTTTGACTCTAGAAAGAATTTTACATCAATTTTTGCAAAATTTAAGGTTTTCAGTTTTGGATTGTTTGCAAATTGTACTATCTAGATTTTGAAGGTTATACCAGATTTGATCATTTTTAATAGCCAAGTAGATAAACAAGCACGCATAATAGCAAACAAGTGATTCCAAGCACGTCTGAAAATAATGAACAAGGGCAAAAGCAACCTTGCGCATGAACAATCAAGTCACCAAATTATGCTAATCCCTGAGAGTACTAATTGTGTATGTTCTGAAAAGTTTTGCAATAACACACATATACCTGAGAATGAAAAAAATTGGCTTCTCTAGGGTTTTTAGTAATGGTTTGACTCTGCAACTTTTATGATTCAAAGGGGTGAACTCTAATCCTAGCACACCAGGGTTTTGACACAGTCTGAGAACTTAATCTTCAAGAGCTACTAGGGAGATCTGACAACCCAACAATGAACCATACCCGTGGAGATTTCTTCCACAAGGACATTTATATAGCGACTGTCACTACCATGGCAAAAATGGCTATTACCGCTTGAGGTTCCATCAATGCAGTTTGCCCTGTGAAGGGATTGTCTGCTATGGTTAACCCTCTCTAAAGGTGACTCATAGATTTATACCACAAGGGGACTTGGCTCCAGATCCAAGGTTTTTGACACCTTTTCACTTTTAACCCAAACAAAGCAAGCAAATTAATCCAACACGCTAAGACAAAGTTTTGCTTCACCAAGGTCTATGATGCTAACTCCACGTGATCTATCAATCTCTCTGAGGAGAGAATGTATCAATCAATAAGAGAAGACACACTAACCAATTTTGATTCACCAAAGCTTGTGATGTCAACCCCACATGATCTATCAACCTCTCCTAGGAGAGAATGTATCGATCAATAAGAGAAGACACACTAACCAAGTTGAATGTGAAATGCACTAAGTATCCTCCCTACCTTCAAGGATTCTGTCATCAAGAAGGATTTCGCTAGGAATCCAATCTCTCAAGAATCACGAATAGTGTTCATAGGGCCTAATTACTATGTGAGCACAGATATATTCCCGAAAGCAAATCTACCAAAAGTACCCAAAAAGTAGAAAGAGGAACACTTAACGCTTAAAGAGAATATAAGATGAGTCCACAAGGTGGAACACTTAACACCTCACACAAGCTTAAAATGAGTCCCCAACTTAGAAAATAAGTGAGTTCCTAAAAGCACAAAAGGGTTGCCAAGTGGAACACTTAACTCTTCTATCCTATTGATCCCTCCCCTTTATGGTGCTGAGATTGCAACCATAGGGCGGAAATGAGGGGCCGGCAGATTAGTGAGTCTAATAACCCAAGATAGCAATCAAGATCAATCACAAGTATTCTAAGACTACTTAATGAATCCTTAAGGGATCACAACCTAGTATCAAATTATGCAAGTGTGTAGAAATAGATCAAAAGCATGAAAAGATGCACACAAGCTTGACACGTGAGAGATTTATTTTAAGCCCAAATCAAAATGTTTTCAAAATAAGGAGAATACCTCATGATCCTCGCAACGTGCTTAGTATATTTTACTTGATTTTTAGCAATTCTTGCGCTTTTCCCAATCAAAATCAGCAGAAATCAATTAGAAACAGTAAATTTCAATTGTTAGGGTTAGCTGTCAGTCAAAATCCAAAAATCAAATCTGACAAACTATCTGAAAAAATGAAATGACAATTGAAATCTGGTACCAAAACTCGTACGACAGTGGGTATGCTCCCAGACGATAGTCCAGAAACTCGTATGACACTAGGTATGATACCATACGACAGTTGAGCTCCCAAACGATAGTGGGTATGTGATGAAATGAGTCTCGATCCAATAGACTGTCGTACGATAGTGGGTCCAGTATCATACGACAGTGGGTATGCTCCCATATGACATTTGTCAAAAAATTGTACGACAGATGTACGGACAAAAATTAAAAATCACAGTTTTGCATAGATCCTGAGAAGAAAAAGATAGAAATTGATAGAATTGAATTGGAAACCCATTTCAGGGCCCCACGGTGGGCGCCAGAAATGTGTGTGTGAAAATTGTACCTGATCTGTAGACACAACACTTCAGTAAAACATTAGAGGTTAGCTATAATCAAAATCGTACAAAATTGAAATCTATCTAACCAAGCGATTTACTGCCTTCTAATAGGTGGGAGATTGATGTTCTTAGATTGTAATTGAGATCAGTGACCTAGACGACACCTAAATGAAGGATTTGAATGCAAAAGATGGATATGAAATTGAATGCAATTAATCTATATTTTTGATATTTTCTATGCAATAAGAATGATAAACTGATATGCTATGAATGCTATTGAAAACTAATATGAATTGAATGCTAAATGATCTAACAATGAAGATTCTAACAATGATATGAAAACTATGAAATTCTATGCTAAGATATAAAAACTATGCAATTGAAATTGATCTCACAAAGCTTTGAATTCGCAAGTTGATTCCTCAGCCTCCAATTCTCCAGCGTGATTGTGCAAAATATGAGATGAATTATGAAGAGCTGAGCCTTGTTTTTATAGAAATCTAGGGCTTTGGAGGTGCATGGATAAAAGCCATAAATCACTTAAATAACTCAGCTTGATTTTTGAGTTATTTTTAAATAACAGATAATTAAGTCACAAAAACATGCAAAAGCTAAGTTTTAACTCAAAATAGAGTTTAGCTTTAATTGATAATTGATAGTTATCTGGCTTTATGATTGTGCATGTTTTATTTATGAATTAATTTAATAATAAAATGATTTATGCTCAACTTAACTGATTTTTGAAATAAAATAATTAATTTATGGGTTAATTAACTATTTTATCAAACTTTTATTAAAAATTATATTATTAAATAATGACAACATGCTTTAATTAATTAAATAAGAATTTAATCAATTAAAGATAGGAATTTTGATTTATTGTCAAAATTAAATAATACAATTAATAAGAGATAGAATTAAATTTAATTAAATAATTAAGTGGCAAATATTAAATCTAATTAATTAAATATGAAAATATTCAAATAATCAAACTTAGGATAAATGTGATTTATTGCCAAATAATTATAAAATTAAAGATAATTATGATGATTAGGAATATTACTAGGAATATTTCCCGATGCAGAATTTAAGATAATCAATTATGATTCGATGATGTTTAGATGTGCCTTAGGTTAGGACTTTGATGTCGATTTCATTCGATTTGATGATGTAGGAGATTAATGAACATATAGCCCATTTTTGGGGTATTACAACCACTATCTGCAGCATACACAATATAACTTAAGAAGATGTGGCCACCAAATTATTAGTAGCCTCTCTAAAAGGTAAGGCTCTTGAATAGTTTAGAACTTTAACTGTTGGTTCCATTACTTCATGGGATGAATTAGGAGATGCATTAAGTAAACATTTTGAGGATAAATCAGACAATTTTTCTTTGGTTGAGCAATTGACAACCATTAAAAGAGACCCTCAAGAACAAATGATAGATTATAATAATAGATTCCTCAAGACATGGAATAGGATTCCAGTCTCTGTGAGGCCATCAACTAATCATACTTTCCTATACTTCTTACAAAGATTGAATAGCCAAATCTCTATCATGATCCAATCTATGGGTGGTACCTCTTTACCCCAAGCTTTTGATACAGCTGTCAGGGCTGAAAATTATTTAATCCAAGTAGGTATGATAGCTAGAAGGCCACCCATGCCCATCTTTCCTAGCCTTCAGCCTATTACACCTGCACAAGTACCCCCATTTACCCCTATTCCCACCATATTAGCACCTCAGGCTAGTACTAGTGGTCAAGACCTAAAAATAAGTTTCTCTCAAGAGTTGCAAGAAATAAAGAATAGTCAACAAACTAGTCAGCAAGAAATGAAAAATTTATTGCAGACTTTGACTAAAGAGGTCACAAATCTAAAGAAGCAAGGGCAAGGAATCAGACCACCCTTTCAACCACAAGGCCAAAGTCCTAATCAGCAATATCAAAATCAAGGACAGCCTTATCAACAAAGTAGGCCACCATACCAAGGAGGGTATCAAGGACAAAGACAAAATTTTAATCAAAGGTCATTCCAACCATATAACCCTACACCTCTCAATTCTATGAATCCGGTTAGGGATATGGTCCCTAGTCAAAATAATATGGCTATGGATAATGAATGGTGTTTTCCTTGTAATCAGGCTACATGTTCAAATAGATGGATGAACCAAGCACTAATGGTTCAAAATGCCTCACAAGCTCAACTAGAGGCTTCTTCCAGTGGATCAGTTCCTCAACAAGAACCACAAGATAATGGGACTGCCCTCTTCAATTGGGAGCAGCAAGATTTCAATGGAGTCATTGGTGAACCTTCCATTTCTGCCAACACAAGGTCAAAGAGAAGAGCTCAAGACATGGAGCAGGTAGACTCTAGGACCAAAGCCACTACATCTGTAGAGCCAATATAGCAAGCTACTCCTATCACATTCAAGAAGGCTCATGCCATTACAAGAAAAGAGAGTCAGACTCTCAAAGAAGTGGAGCCCATCATAGTAAAAACACAACAAAGAGTACACACTGTGACACCTTTCAACATTGTAGACAACATGAAGAAGGTGAACATTACCATATCTATGTGGGACTCTTTGGCTATTCCAGGGCAACCTAAAATTTTGAAGAAAGCTATGACTGAAATGACTACTCCTCAGCCTACAAAAGAAGCTGCAAAGCTAGTGTTGGTCAACACTAATCAAGAAAAGGAGGCTCCAAATTGCAACCCCAAAGCCAATGCCATGCAAGGTAGGAAGTCAAAACCACCTCCCTTTTATGTATCTTTAATTATTGGAAAATCCTTGGTACATAATTGCATGGTAGATAGTGGAGCTACTAGTACTGTAATGCCCAAAAAGGTGGCTGACCAATTAGGACTTAAATATGAACCCCTCCAAAAGGTTACACAACTTGATGGATCCTCAGTTAACACTATAGGTGTTGCTAAAGATACTAGTCTAACCCTTCATGCTAGTCCTAATTTCTCTATCCTACTTGATATATATATCATAGATCTCCCTGCTTTGTTTTCCATATGTCTATCAAGGGACTTCACAGCCAAAATAGGAGGCTACTTTTCTTCTGATTGGTCCCACATGCTCTTTCACACAAGATATGGTACCAAGGTTACCATTAAATCAGAATCATTGGTAGCACACCACATAGAACCATATGTGTCCAATACCATCAATGCAAGTTGCCTTATATTTGATGACAGTGATTTCCCAACTATTAGAGAAGCAAGCACTAAAATAGAAAGTATCCCTGATATTTTCTTAGATGAACTAGAATCAAAAAATGCTTTTGAAGCCCAAGAAAATGTTATTTGGGATGCTGGTTTGGGAAGTTATTTGATACAAGAAAGTGGATCCATAGAGCCAAGTCTTCTAAAAGAAGACACTGATTTAGAGGATCAGAGTAATCAAGTTTGGGAATTTTTTTTTGATGGAGCTAGAAGTAGACATGGCTCTGGTGGTGGTGCTATGCTAGTGTCTCCAAAAGGAGAAAGGTACTATACAACTTTTAGATTCAATTTCTCCTACACTAGCAACACTGCAGAATATGAAAGTCATGTGAATGGACTGGAGTGGGCTAGGAAGAGAGGGCTTAAGGCCCTAAAGGTCTATGATGATAGTGAATTAGTAGTCAGCCAAGTTAGAGGGATAAGTGCAACTAGAAATGACACCCTCAGAGCATACAAACATAGAGTTTGGGATGCAATTGAAGACTTTTGTGCTTTCAATATTGTTGCTATCCCTAGGAAGCTAAATCAAAATGTAGATAGATTAGCTATTGTTGGGTCACAATATGACATCCCCAATAGCATTTCAAAAGAAATAGACCAACAACATATTAAAGTAGTTGTCAGACCATCTATCCCTGACAATGATATCAATTGGCAAGTATTTGACAATGATGAGCAAATTCTGTAGTTCTTGTTTGAAGAAGATTTTTTTTCAAAACATAACCAAGATAGGCTATCACAAAACTATGGTGACCAAGTGATACAACTTAAGTCTAATAAGATGCCTAGAGGTATTTTCACCTTAGAGACTATCTTCAACAAGGATGATCAGGTTAAGAAAAACAAAGCTGGCCTGGTAGTTCAACAAGAACATTGTGTTGAACTAGAGTTGGAACCAGGTAAAAGTTTACAATTTGGAAAGGTAAACACTGATTTAGAAAGGCAGGCTTACACCCAATTATTTAGAGAATTCAGTGATGTTTTTGCATGGAAATATGAAGACCTCAAAGGTTTTAGTCCAGCCCTTGCTCAGCACACTATTGAATTAGAGCCTAATGCCAAACCAGTAAGACAAAAATAAAGGCCTGTTAATCTCAAGCTTGAGCCACTTATGCATAGAGAGGTGCTCAAATTGATAGAAAGTGGTATCATCTACCCCATCAAGCATACTAGTTGGGTTTCCAACCTTGTTCCTGTAAGGAAGAAGAATGGGGAGTTGAGATTATGTGTTGATTTTAAGGATCTCAACAGGGCCTCTTTAAAAGACCACCATCCATTACCCTCTATGGAACAAATCTTACAATGTGTCTCTGGATCTGAGAGATTTTCATTATTGGATGGCTATTCAGGATACAATCAGATCCTGGTTAATGAAGAGGATTAATATAAGACTACATTTACAACCAAGTGGGGAACCATGGCTTATCAAAAGATGCCCTTTGGTTTATCAAATGCAGGTGCTACTTTTCAAAAGGCAATGGATATGGCCTTTAAAAGCCTCATGTACAAATTTGTACTGGTCTACTTAAATGACATAACTTTCTATTCTAAACATGCAACAGACCATTTCAAACATCTGAGGAAAATCTTTGAAAGATGTAGAGAGTTTGGGATATCTCTTAATCCCAAGAAGTGTGTATTTGCATTCCATGAAGGAAAATTGCTAGGATATGTAGTATCCAAGAAAGGAATTATACTAGACCCTGAGAGGATTGCAGCCATCCTAGAGCTACGATTGCCGCATCATAGGAAAATTCTCCAATCTTTCATAGGAAAGATTAATTTTGTTAGGCATTTCTTGCCTAATATTGTAGATTTATTGAAACCCTTAACATCCATGTTAAAGAAGAGTTCAGTTTTCAAGTGGACTAAACAAGGAAAAGCCAATTTCCAAGCTATCAAAGAGGCCCTAACTAAAGCTCCTGCCTCTTAAACCCAAATTTCAGCAAGGATTTTATCCTTTATGCTTATGGAGGTCATGATGCTATATCTGCTATGTTGACTCAAGAAAATTTAGAAGGGTTGGAGTAGCCTATTGCTTTCTTCAGCAAAGGATTAGAAGTGTATGAAAAAAAAAATACTCTTTCATAGAGAAACATGTACTTGTTGTGGTAAAAAGTCTTAAAAAGTTCAGATATTTATTGACCCATAGCAAGGTACACCTAAAGGTTACTCATCCATGTGTCAAAGAATTTTTTCTTTCCAAGGACCTGAATGAAAAAAGAGCTAGTTGGATTACCAAGGTAATGGAATATGACATTGATATCCAAACCACCAAGCTGGTTAGAGGAAGAGGTCTTTGTGAACATTTGGCAGGGGACAAAATTTCAAAGAAAATAGAACAAACAAATGCATCTCTAGTTGTGCATGATTCAAAGGAACATACTAAGGCATTAGGTTGGTTGCCTAACATGATTCATTACTTAACAACATGACTATGTCCTACAGGCCTAGATTCAACAAAAATAAGATATTATAGGTTACAATCAGTTCCTTTTGTGTTGATAGATGAAGTTATTTTCAAAAAGGATCACAATGGTGTCCTTTTAAGATGTATTGATTTAGAAAAGATAGTTGATGTCCTATTTGAGTTTCATGATGGACCTTCTCGAGGTAACTTTTCTCCTAGGACTACTGCTTTTAAAATCATGAGGGCTGGATACTATTGGCCATCTATCTTTAAGGATAGTCATGATTATGTGAGAAAATGCATCAAATGTGCTATGTTTGTAGGAAAAGAAAGGCTTGCAGCTCTGCCCCTTCAGCCAATGAAAATAGAACAACCATTCATGAGGTGGGGCATAGACTTTATTGGTATGATCAATCCTCCATCTAGTGTAGGCCACAAGTGGATAATCACTGCTACTAATTATTTCACTAGATGGATAGAGGCAGTTGCATTGAAAGAAGTAAATGAGAGTGCCGTATTAAGTTTTTATGATGATATAATTCACAAATTTGGCACTCCAAACTCCATCATATCAGATAATGCATTGGCATTCATAGGTCTTAAAGTCTCAGAATGGGCAATCAGAAATGGTATTTATTTGAATACTAGTTCAAATTACTACCCTCAAGGCAATGGCTTAGCAGAATCAACTAACAAGAACTTGATTAGGATAATCAAGAAAACTCTACAGGATAACCAAAGGGGTTGGCATACTAAGTTGAATTCTACCTTATGGTTAGATAGGATTACTCCAAAGAAGATGATTGGGAATTATCCTTACATGTTAGTGTATGGTAGAGAGGCTAAGCTGTCCATTTCAACTGAATTTCCAGCTTTGGACTTAGCCACTCAATATGCCCTATTTGAAGAAGGAGATCCCTTACAAATCAGGTATGCTTAGCTAATGGAGTTGGAAGAACTCAGAGATAAATCCATGAAGGATATGGAGTTTCACCAGATACAGACAAAGAAAAGTTTTGATAAAAGAACTAGAGCCAGAAGCTTCAAAATTGGAGATGTAGTTCTCAAGTGGGATGAATTCATATGAAAGCCTGGCAAACATGCAAAGTTTGATTCTTTCTGGGGTGGACCATTTGTTCTTACAGATTACAAGGGGCCTAATGCTTTTCAGCTATCAACTCTTGGAGGAGATGCCTTGCCTATTTCAGTTAATGGATTCCATTTGAAGCCTTATTTTGGGATTAATCCCTCCTTGTAATTCTCTGTGAATATGTTTCCTATTTTCTATCCTTGCTTTCTAATTTAGTTTTCCTACTTTCCAAGAAGTGCTCATGCATAGTCTTTTTGTCCCTCCAGCTCTAGGTCTCTCTCTGTAAAGTGAGTTTTATATTTCTAAGATGACTCCATGCCCAATGAATATGTCAAGGCCACTGATCTAATGTCTAGCAGGCTGACATCTAGTAGAAATCACCAAAATGTTGCCCAAAATTTCCTATCTTCACAATTTTGGCCTAGTTGGGAGGTCCAACATTTCTACAAGCCCCGTTAGCACCCTAAGGAAATTTCATGGCTCTGTGTCTTTTCCTCTAGTCTTTAAAAATGTTTTGTCTCTCTCTGGCTTCAAAAAACCTAAGTCAAAATTCATAAAAGTAGTCATTTGAGGCAAAAGCCCTAAAACCCTAGGCCATGTTATAATCCTTTGTTACCTTTTTTCGGCCACTTAAGTCTCTATTCCCCATGTACGCTTTATACTCCCAGCCTAGTCGTAAGATCTCTAAGACCCCACAGAATATTCCTTTATATCTCCCAATTCCATGACTACCCTTTGTGCACATGATCTCCTAGTCAGAAGGCTTCTTCCTTTTTCATTCCACGACTTGGTGATGGTCTCTTTAGTCAGGCAATCACTCAATGTTACCTATGGTTACCTTTTTCTCTCAGCACTACGTGATTGATTTGTTCATAGGATCTTAGATTTCTGGTGGTTAAGTCCCTAGCATCCAGCAACCTGGCAGGCAGTTATCTTTCCTTCAATCATGTAATCTCCAGTTTGGTTGGTGATCTCAGCTCAGCAGTTAAAGTAAGGAATCTAGATCTACGATTGGTCACATGATCGCATAGGCCAGGAATATTCCTTATGATCATGTGATGGCTGTCGATCTTCACTATGTGCAAAGTTCAATTGTTAGTGGGTCTGATGCTAGGTCATGCTGATGTGTGAGCTTCTGATTGGTCAAGGCTAGTGATGTGGATTTTTGTCAGCGGGCCCAGTGGGTTCTCAGTCGATGATGATCTAATGATTGTCATATGATCACATGAAATATTCTTGGCCCATGCGATCATACACCAACCATTGATTCTACTTTACTACCGAGGCTCCATCAGGTGGGTCCTCATGTTTTGATGTGCTCACATTTGATTGGCCGATGGAGTGATGATTGAGATCTGTCAGTGGGACCATTGTTAGAGATCTACAAGGGCATTAGTAAAGGGTAAGATCTATGGTTGTCTTATGATCTCATAAAATCTTTTGGCCCTATGAGATCATGTGACAGCCGTCGATTGAGTATCAGACTAAAAGGAGAGTGGGTGGGTCCTGTGTTAGCTAGATCTGAGGTGTCTAGACTTGACCAATGATAGAGCACCAGGTGGCAGAATGGGCCTAGGTTTGTGCACTCAGTCGAGTGATCGCTTAAAGAAAAGGGGAATATTCTTTCTATTCAGTGGTTCAGAGAAACATGTGTGTTCTCCAATTCGCACAATAAGCATGCGGTTAAGGAAAACTTTCAGTGAATAGGAGAAAGCCTTGTCGCTAATTCTCTAAATATTAACTATGGTCAGTTATTTTTCTTGTTTGCCAAAAGGAGCTTGGGTTAAGAAATTAGTTTCACGAATGAGAAAAGTGGTTGATCATTAGTTCTCTAAATGTAAGCTAAGGTTAACCATCCACTCAATGATTCAGTGACCAAAGAAAAAAGGGAGCTTGAGCTAAAGTGCAGGGTTAAGGTTAATCTGGGCCATTCATCTACTGAGAAAATGGATATCGACGGTCACATTTTAGATTTGACCTATTAGCCATTAATATTTAAATTCAAATATATCTCTATAGGGTTTTGCTAGGGTTTTGATCCAGCGGTCGATTGTGACAAAATGAGTAGCTCAAATTGAATTCTTTAGGATAGTTGCAGTTGGGAGGATGATTAAAAGATCTGATGACCATCTCCTAGGATTTCTCAGGTACCATGTTGGTATTCTCGCATTGAAGAAACATTGAGGGTGGTGCCACCTGTGGCCTTCTATACTTAAAAATTACAAATCAAGCCTGGATTAGATTTTGAGCATTCATGACAGAGTATGAGTTACAAAAGGGTAGATAGATCAAGGTGGCTTGTCTACAGGTAGATTCAGTACAAGCATGGGCATGCAAAGATAGTTTTGATCTGATCGACCAGATATTCTCAAAGAGATAATGATGCATTTACATTTAGACTTGACAGAGTTAGGGTTTGATTATTTTATGAAAATCATATGTAACCCTAGTTAGGTTTTTGCTCTGGCCTGTGTGCAAATAGGAGATGTATATATTGTTTTTGAGAGCTTTTGTGAGCAGAGGAGAGATTTTACATTTTGGTAAGAGTTGATATTCTTTAGAGAGTTCACTTTTTGTAAAGAAGAAAACCTCTTTCTTAGGGAGCTATCTGTGGCATTTTCTCTGCCCTCTAGTTTTCTACGTTTTGTAATCTCCCATTGATAATTTAGATAGTATAGAGGTATTTTGTGACATCCTTTTTGTCCCTATGCTTCCTTGTTTGAATTCTCTCTTATTGAATTGAAGTATATGTATGTTTTTAGTGATATCTTAGGGTTCTCGATCCCTCTTTCTTTCTGCAATTCATGTGTATTCCTATGGATGATCTGATTTGAATGCTCTTATGGGTATACTTCAACCCCCTGACAGTCTATCTCATTCCTATACCCAATTCCAGAGGTGAATGTTTATTTGCAGGTTATAGATTGTGTCTAAATTCTTAGGAATGCTATTGTTTGTGAAATTCTCTCTTTCCCTGAATATCCTCTTTCTATTATGGACCCTTCTATGAAATATTGATGCAAGCCTATTCAGTGAGTTGTGATCTCCTTGACCTAAGTTCATGCATTGATTTCATCCTCTATACTATGATTCAAACCATCATTTTAGTGTATCACCTAGTAGGATAGTTTTCTTTTCAGTCATTTCCCTTTCATGCATTCCTTCTATCCCTTTTCCCTTCAAGAGTTTTACTTTCATGTCAAGAAGCAAATTTGGGTGACTATCTAAGAGGAACCAGCCTAGAATCTAGAGGTCTCATCTTAGTTAGCATAGGTCCCACACCTGGAGATGATTCCCATGTTATACTAGGTTATCAAGACCAAGAGAGCTTGAAACAAGGGTGTAAACTTAGTGTATAACACATATATGGATGCACTTGAGGCAAAGAGAAGTTACGTCATATCAATATTAAAATATTAGTTACAATATGAAAATACTAAACTAACTAATTCATGAGTTCATCTCTGCATATGGTCGCAACAAAGATATGTGATTACAATATAGAGAAGGCATTGTCAAAATATAATTTTGGAATTTTCCCTAGCCTGATATGTTTTGCACTCAAATCCTTCTTCGCAAATAAGTGGAGATGGGCGGATAGATGCAGATGAGTTTTCATCAACCCAATTAAAGTATTTGCAGCTGTGATTTCCCTATGATGCCCAGTCTACATTAGTTCTTATAATATAATGAATAGTATTTACATTATAAACATTAAATATATACACATTAGCAACCTTTTTTCTATGGGTAGCACCAAAGTTGTCATCTAGGATTGCTTTGTGTTCGTGAAGTCTTCAACACACACTACCCACCACCACATTGATAGTTTGGCACATTGACAATAGCCATCGAGCCTATATCAATAATGCACCGCACCATTGTTACTACATTTATTACATAAATATTATAATGTATATAATCATATGATTATAATAATTATACATTCACCACTATTGTTCTATTGTAGATTCAAGTACTTAAAAAATGTTTGTAATCAATGGTTTGAACAAAGATGTCATTCTAGGGCAGCAAGGACAATTTAACTATACCTAAGCTATAATTATTCAACTTCAATACTTTCAAAATTGAATATGAAATAGGGATATAAACAAGAACTATCCACACAGGTTATAGAGACTAAAACCTTGCCATTGATCCATACAGGTATAACACAAAACATATTTACATAAACCAATTAACTCAAAACACAAACCCTTTTTCGAATAATTTAATTTTAACTTTGGTTGTGTTAAAGGAACTATGTTGACTTTATTTTGTAGTTGTTTAACATGAGAGTTTGTAGATTAATAGGAGTTCACATTTTTATGGGAATGTATCATTCAATTGAGTAGTAATGCCCATCTATATCTAGTGAGATGAACATAACTCATGTACCTCATGCTAGTGTGCTTGGATTAGAATAGACATTATCCAACCACCTGTGAGGGTTGTCACTATTATTAATTGGTGTAAAAGGAGGACCAACTATGTGTTATAACACTTTATATAAATACTCACTATTTGGCTAATGTCTAGTCTAATGAAAAATAGTGTATACAAGGTATCCAAGCACACTAGCATGAGGTACATGAGCTATGTGCATCTCACTATTTATAGATGGGAAACTATGGCACACTAGTATCTATGAACTCCTATTAATCTACAAACTCTCATGTCAAACAACTACAAAATAAAGTCAACGTAGTTCTGTTAACACAACCAAAGTTAAAATTAAATTATCTAAAACAAATGGTGCCTTAGAGGGATAGAGGAACACTTTTCTAAAGAAGTTTGACTATTGTTTGTGAAAATACCTCCAAGGAATGTAGGTACTACCAAGGAGATCCAGGAGTTGAAGGAGAAGAACAAAAGGTTGTAGGAGTCTTACAATGCACTTTTGGCCAAGCTTGAAGCACTGGTATCCAATCAAAGAAGAGTAGTAGATGAAGGTGTTGATAGTGAAGAAGAGGAAGAAACCCATAAGGAAGGGGAAGGAGAGGAAGAAGAGGAAAAAATAGATCCTAAAGAGTAGAGGACAATTAGGATATTCAAGGCTATGAAGAATGAGCAGCATAAGGTGAGGGGAGATATCCCTATGTATGATGGAAGTCTGAAATAAGAGATTTTGGACTGGATTGCATCAATGGATACATACTTTGAAGGTGAAGAGGTACCGGAAGATCAAAGGGTCAGATTGGAAAAAACAAAACTCAAAGAGCATGCACTCCTATGGTGGGATCATGAGGAGGCAAACAAAAGGAGAAGAGGTAAGCCAAAGATTGTCTCTTGGGATAGGATGATAGCAAAACTAAAAGATAACTTTCTTCCTAAAGAATTTGATGTACAAATGCATAAAAGAATGCAAAGTTTAAAACAAAGAGATTTAGATGCTAAAGCATATACAAATGAATTCTATAAACTAAGCATAAGGTCAGGATTGGAAGAAGATGAAGTTGTTAAGGTTGCTAGATATTTAGGTGGTTTAAGATTTAACATCCAAGATGAATTTGTGGCTTCTAACCCTAGAAGTGTGAAGGAATGTTACCATTTGGCCCTTAGAATAGAGGAGAAATTGAAGAGGAAAAGTGAAAGATAGAATAGCAGCAATAGAGGAGGTTCTTCAATGAGGGGAAGAGGAGGAAGGAAAAATCAGGTTTGGGAAGAAAAGGACAAAGGAACTACTCCTGAGGAAAGAGGAGGACACACCCAAAGAGGTGGAAGATTTAGAGGAGGAAGAGGAAGTGGCATCTTCATAGGAAGATGCTTTCATTGCAATGAAGTTGGACATCAATATTTTAGGTGCCCTAAATGGATAGACTCTGATCAAGGCAAGGAAAGGAGGGTGCATCTGATTGAAGAAGAGGAAACTCATGACCCTAAAATAGAAAATCCTGAGATAGGAGAATTTCTTCTCATGAGGAAAAGGGGGTCATTACCAACATCAACACAAGAAGGTATATTCAAATCAAGATGCTTGGTCCAAGGCAAGGTATGTACTCTAATTATTGATTCGGGGGCACATAGCAATTTGGTTTCAGTTGATAGGGTTTCTAAGTTGGGATTGGCATTGGTAGAACATCCTAACCCTTACAGTGCCACTTGGGTACACCAAGAGTTGAATGTGAAGGTTAGTCAGAAGGCTCTTGTCAATTTTTCAATTGGGCCATATCATGATCAGGTTTGGTGTGATGTAATCTCTATGAATTGTGGGCACATGATATTAGGTAGACCATGGCAATGTATGATTAGGACAATTCATGATGGCTACTCTAATACATACATTGTTCACAAAGGCAAAGAGAAATTTAAGTTGAATCCACTGACTTGCAGGGATAAGAACAAGATAATAATGTGTTTTGGGGATAATATTCCCATAAATGAGCAAGGAAACATTAAAAATGATATAGGTGGGAGAAAGGAACAATCACACAAGCATGGATTGAATAGGACAATGTTGCACAGTCCTAGAAATGTAGACTTTTGGGATTTGAACTATGTTCAAATAGGTACAATCAAGTGTCCTATTGAAGGGCAGCCACTAAACAACCATGTTCAGATGTGGATGGATAGTGGGCATAAAGAACCAACTATCAAAGAACCATATTTCTAAAGTATAGGTTCAGACTCAGACATCCAATGCCAGGACTGATTCTTGGGACAAGAATCCTTTCAAAGGTGGTGAACATGGTGTAGGGGCACCTAGAACATCCAAAGACTACCAGGAGTCCATAATGACAACCATGCACCTAATGACTGTAGACTAGGATTTGAGCGTGCACCTAAACCTGTTTTGAAGGCCAAAGACAAACAAATGTCATAGCATATAGTCAAATCAAATTTAATGGTAAACAAACTAAAATCAAAGCCACCTTAGTTTAAGCCTAAAACGGATGCGCCCATGCACCATTTGATATGCTTGGATATAAATGGATGTGGGTGTGCAAACTCAAGCACTTGGAGCATGCAAGATAAATGATGATTTGAGGATCAAGAAGACCCAAAATGACACAAAATAGGTATGAGGAACCTATTTTGCCTCAAAGGCCTCAAGAACACACAAATATGCAAAGCTAAAAGATGAACTAAGATTGATTAAACAAGAAATGAATCTATGTTAATCCAATTAAGCTAATTTAGATGTGATTTAAGCTTGAAAATGATCTAAAATGATGAGTTTATGCTTATGCTAGAATGAAAATGACATTATAACTTTGCTATTGAGTTTGAGAGTTGAGAGATGAGAGAGGATTGTTTTCTCAAAGAAGTGAGGCTATTTATAGGAAAAGGGAAGGTCTTGGGTTAAAAGGATGAGTCAGAGTTAGGGCTAAGGTTAGGGTTGAGTCAAGGACAAGTGTCTTGACAAGTGTCAAGGGAGGATTGAGTTGAAAGTTTGAGGGCATGTGCACAATTTGGTAAATGTGCCCAAGGCCAAGAGGTGGCAAGGAAGGGATAAGAAGGTCTTAAATGCATAATGAATGCATGTAAGAAAGATAAGGAAGGCTTAAATGCATTTGCAAGAGGTGGCCAAGAGGTGGCCATCTTTGTTGACTAAGGAGGATGACTAAGAGGAGGTTAGCATAAGTTTTGGTAAACCTTTTGCTAATGGAATGTGACAAGATTAGAAAGGGGATTAGGATTAGGATTAGGAGAAAGGGATGGGCAAGTGGCTTTTGGGGAGATTTAGATATTTATTAAAGGTAAATTTAATAAATATTAAATATCTAGGCTTAGGGTTTGAAGGGACTAGATTAGGGATTTGACCCATTTAGAGGAAGGTTTAGGACTTTCTAGAAGAGTTTAGTGCTCTTTAGAATTTTGGCCAACTTTGGGATAAAAAATAAATTAAAAATAAATTAATTTATTTTTGAAGTTTTTGGTCAATTTATTAATTAAATAATTAATAAATTAGGGATAATGTCCAAATGACATTTTTAGGCTAGATTCCTTAATTAAAGATTTTTAATTAAGAGAGAGGGATTTAATGGCATAAAAATAAATAAATTAATTAAATAATTAATTAATTAATAAATGATGATGTCATCAAGGATTTTCAGAAAACAAAAATAATTTATTTTCTGAAGGATTTTTCGGTGTCTACATTTTGCCCCTCTTTGATGCGATGCCGCAAGTGGCATGGCGTTAAAGACAAGAAAACAAGATGCCGAGGCTAGAATCAGAAGAAGAGGGTATGACGCTTGGGTGGACTAGGAAGAAAGAGGAATTACGCCCTGGGACAGAGTGTGCCCGGCGGGACGAGGAAGGAAGGGCCTAGGAAGAAAGGGGAGATAAATAACCTCACTTCTAAGAAAAAATATGGATGATATGCAAGATGAGATGGAAATGCAAGATGCAAGATGCAAGATGCAGCGATATGCAAAGATGCAAGATTAATCTATAATGAATGCAAGGGACCAGATAGCTCCAAGTGCAAACGGGAGTGCACAACCTAGATTTAATATAGCTATGTTAGAGACCTGCCAAGGATACTGGGATCACGAGGCCTGTCAACAATGTCGCAGAGGACTGACGAGGACTGACGCTAAACAAACACACAGGGTTGCCCCAACATCACACATGAAGCACAGAGGTGACATGGCGGATCCGATGCTGAAGGAACCACAAACACACAACTGACTCACAGGCAGAAGCGAAAGATCAAAAGACCTTGCCCCAGATTATCGGCACACGCAGCACACCGTGATATAATGAATCGTGGTGACCCTAGTGGGATAATGAGAAGCCAAAAAGATTAACAAGACCCAAAGGACAAAAATCCAAGATCAAAGTGATAACTCCAAAAAGACATCCTTTGCCAAGGAGAGAGATTAGGTTTGATTGATGGTGGGAAGATTGGTCGGACAGGAGGAACGATATATCCTCAAGGACCAGGATGGAAGATTAGGTCAGACAGGAGGAACGATATATCCTCAAGGACCCATGGGTTGGTGAGAGAATAAGTGTAGTTGTTCGCTGGCAAAAGCTGAAGTTCAAGGAATAAACAGGATGAGAAAGGATAAGTTGACAATTGATGTTGCTGAAGCACAAGGCCCGAGTGGGACTAAAAGTTTTCTGAGGCTGGGAATGGGACAAGATATTTCTGATCAAATGCTGCTGCAGGACGGACAAAGGACTAAGACAAAGGATGGGACCTAAAGACACAAATGTACAAATGAGCTTAGGTGGAGACACGACTGACGCTATGGTACAAGACTCAAGAATAGGATATACAAAGAACCTGGGGATGAAGCTGACAACTTCAAAGATATGCAAGATGGTGCCCCAGCTAGGTTGGAAGGCCAAGACGGACTGGTGATGGATGATGCGTCCTGAAATGACACGGATTTGGGAAAGACATATCCCAATGATGATGATTGAATTGAGATCAAGGCCTGCTACAAGAGGAAGGATGCGATTTCATCAGTTAGCTTGATCTTGGATGTTGGATAGCTAGAAGAGATGGATAGGTTGGGAAGATTGCTAGCAAGGTGTGGATAGGGATGAATGGCATTGGATTGCAATGAGGTTAGCCTATAGCTAGATACCAATGACAAGAGAAGATACTAGGTGTTGGAAAGATGGAGGAAAATGCTGAGGATGGGGAGGATGGAACTCCTAGAAGATTTGGATGGAGGAAGATTCGGGGAGATTGGATGGTGGAACTGCTAGAGGATTTTGAAGATGGAAAAGCTGCTTGGCGGATGAAAAGCTGGTGGAAGATGGAAAGCTGGTGGAAGATTACCAAGTGTCAACAAAATGAGCTACTATTTTCCCAATGGAGGATCAGTGATAGGATTGCGTCAACCTAGGATAGACTGATGATCTTCGGTCAACTGGATTCTTGTCAATACAAGCCAATCTCTTGCTCGAGATGATAAGGCTATGCAAGGACAAGGTTTTGATTTCTTTAAGACAACACATTGTGCCAAAAAGAGGATGATTTCTGATTTAGGATAAGGGATGGAAACAACTCAAAGGGCTGAAACACGATAATGCTTGTGGATTTGGAGCTCTGGATTTTGGTGCAAAAGATGGTGAATCTGCTTTTTGCTGTGGATGGTGGATGTTGGATTCTGATAAAGGATATGGGACGCTGAGTTGGTTTGCTGGTGGATCAAGATAGAGGAGTGCTGGAAGGATTGGATGGTGGTTGGTTTGGATTTGGATAGAGAAATTGCTGAGGATTTTGGGAGATGGAAGATTCGGATTTGGATAGCCTCCAAGGAATACGTCACCAAGGAAGAGGATGCCATCTGTTTAAGATAGTTCATGTGTTTTAAAGGCATGGTGTATGCTTGGACGGAAGATATGCCAACAAGAGGATGAGGAAGGATGGAAGATAGGATGAAAGGATTGGATAGAGGATATGTAGCTGAAAGGTGCAATGGATGCCAAGGAGGTGCCCAAAAGCATGTACATCTAATAGTCTCTGTTTTTGTCATCAAGATCCAATGGAAAATGAAGGAAGTGAGAGACAAAAGGGGATGGAGGACATGTTGGATAAGAGGTGATAGAAAGGAAGCCCATAACTGCAGAAAGGAATTAGGGGGGGCACTACGCATGGTGCCTGTTTGCCAGGTTTTCACCATGGTACTTGTCCAAGGCGCTTGAATTGCCAAGTTTTCACCAGAGGACGAATGTTTTTTTCTTGATTTTTGCTTTGTTGATAATTTGCTCCTTTGATTTATCCAATTTTTATGGATCTTTGTGTTTTTTCCTTGACTTTGTGCTGATCTTGCTGATTTGTCGCTGAGCTTGTGTTGATATTCCACTGATTTTCTGATTTGTTGTTGATTTTGTTGCTGATATGCACTGACATTTTGATTTGTTGCTGAAGCTCTGATTTAATGTTGTCGTGCTTGCTGATCAGCTGATGTTGCCGTTTTGGTGCTTCCTCTTGATTAGATGGTGACCTTTTGATTTGTCACTGATATTCTGATGGTGTTGCTGATTCTTTGATTGGATGTTCCCTTATGATTTGATGATGGCCCTGCTGTTTTTGATTTTGCACAGATATTTTGATGTTATTGCTAACTCTCTGATGTGGCGCTGAGTTTTGTGCTGATTTTGGTGCCATCATGCGATTTGATGTTGATCTTCTGAGAGTTTCTTCACTGATTTTCTGATGTGGATTGCTGATTTTCTGATGTTGCCGGCTTGTCATGGGGATCCATTGCTAGATGATGAACAACAAGCTTAAGATCATACCTAGGCATGTGCATATGACCATGCACAGTTGATAATTGACTCCTCGGAGCAAGGCACTTAAGGTCATGATTCACTTTCTATCAGGTTAACCTCCATATAGATGAGCCACAAACATCCTTCTGTACCCAAGTTGATTTAGCTTGGTTTCTGCAATGTTGATAGGGAACTATCATGTGTTGTTATCCCAGATAGGAGGAAGAGGCAAAGCTCCATCCTCTAGCGCTTGAATTGCCAAGTTTTCACTAGAAGATACGCCCTTTATTTTTACTATTTTGGAATCAGAATGTGCCCCAGAAGGGTTTTCACATAAAGACTCATGATTTTGCCTTTGCTTTTTTAACTTTTGCGACTAAAGCTTGCTTCTTCCCCAAAATATGCTTCTGTTTTAAGCTGATAGGCATATGTTGATGCTAAAGCCTGATTGCCTGTTGACTTTGCTGATTTCTCTGATTTGTCATTGATTTCCCTTTGCTATTTTAGATGTGCTGACTGATCTTTGCTGACTTTCCTCACTGATTTCTTCTGATTGTGTGCCTGGATGTTGGTACAACTGTAGCAGGACGGGGGGGATCATGCAAAGTCATGGATTAGATGGGGGAGATGGGAAAGATGGTGGTAGAAAGTGTTTGGATGAAAGGATGGAAAGTGATCAAGATAGGGGGATGTTGTCAGGATCAACATTGGCACATGTTGCGAGGAAGATGGATGATTGGATGTGGAAGATAGAGATAGATGTGATGGAGGATTTATGCTAGAGGATGGAGGAGATGGAGGGGAAGATTGAGGAGCTGGGAGATGGGCAACGTTGGATGCCATTGTGGATGTTTTTGTTAGATGGATTACATCTTTTTTCTTTGGGATCCACATCATTTTTGTTTTAGCTTTAGTGTGCCTTTGCGGCCATTGGTGGTTATCAGATTGTGCTTTTTCTTTGCTAGGCCTTTGTGGCCATGTGATAGATCTTTCTTGGACTTTGCTAGGTTTTCAGAGCCATTGGGGTGCTTTAGCATGCCTGATTGGCTCTTTGCTGGGCCTTTGTGGCGCATTTGATTGCCTGATTGGAGCTTGCATTGATTGACCATGTCGATTAGACTGGACATGGTAATCGTCATTGGGCCTTTGCAGCCATTGGGATGCATTAGATTTGGCATTTGCTTTGATGGGCCTTTGTGGCCAATGGTTTGCTTTAGCTTGCTTGATCGGATTTTGCTTTGATTGTGCATGTTGATTAGATTGGACATAACAATCCTAGGATATTTGTGGATTTTTCCCTTTATTCATGCGCGATATGGCATCCAAGTTGCGAGGAGCATTGGGAGGAATATGAGTTGTCTGGGATGGAGGAAATTTGGATGGAGAGATGGAAGGAGATTGGTAGATAGGATATGTGGACATGTGCCGTTGTTGATCTTGACTAGGGATGCTTGGATGTTGGATGAAAGGCTGAGTAGGATAAGATGGGGGATGATATTTTGGGATATAAGGTCCCAAAATGGATTTGCTGGGTAACGGAGATGCGCTGAAAGACTTTGGGACATAAGGACCCAAAATGGATGGGGAGGATGAAGGAGGAATATGATAGGTTGTCCTCGATTGTAATGATGGAGGGGGAGGAATTGCGTTGTGGGCTCTGAAAGATGTTTTGTTGGTTTTGAATGGATGTTTAAATTTTTCTTTAGCTGTACCAACATTTCTGGAGGAAGCACCCTTTGCTGATGTGGAAGAAGTGCCCTCATCTGGTGTGCAACCAATTCCATAGCCTTTTGGATGTTTCTTGCCTTGAATGGGCTGTATATTTCCCTGTTCGTGAGTGCCAAGGCCTTTGCCTTGATAGTTCCATCTTTTCAACATTTTATCCAGACAAGGATATTTCTGACTTGGGGTGAATGACAAACAACCATTTTCTAGTTCTCTGATGGAAGATAGGAAGCTGATGTCTTCTTTTTCAAGTGGTTTACCTTTGACAAATGTTAGTGACCCAAGAGGATAGAGTGACGGCAGCTGGACAGTTTGGTTAGGAGGATCCTCAAGAGGAGAGGATAGGATGTTGGGATTTTGACTAGGATTGGGGGATGGTATTGGATCTTTAGTTGGAGAAACTGGGATGATAGGATCTTGGATTGGAGGAATTGGGATTGTAGGATTTTGGATTGAAGGTGATGGAGGCAATAGAACATGCGATGGGGGAAGTAAAGGGGTTGGATCTTGATGTTCTTCTATAGATATTTCAACATGCTTTTGGTCCAGATCTTGACACGATGGGATTTGTTCAGATAGAGGATTAGGGGATATATGGATGGAATCTTCAAAGGGAGTGGATAGAAGGATTGGGAACTCTACTGCTGGGGTGTCTGGAAGAAGGAAGAACTCTTCAGATGGTATGGATAAAAGGATGGAAGATCTTTCAGCTGCAATGGTAGGAAGAAGGGTGAACTCATGGGGCTCACTGAATGTGCTTTGGATAATGCTAGGAGGAGGTGATGTTGGTGGGGATTGGATGGAGACTCCAGATGGAAGGGACTCAATGATGCTAGGAGATGGAAGAGGATCAACGGTTGGGATGTATGGAAGATAGATAATAGATGGGAGCACTGGATGGGCCTCATCAATGATGGCTTCACATGAAGGATTGCTTGGCTTTTCAATTTCAGGCGTGGGTTTTGCTATTGGCTCTTCCTTGGGTTCTGTTATTGGTTTCCTTGGAGACTTTTGTGGTGAAGAAGGTTTGGAAGGTGGAGGAGATGGGGAACTCGGATGGTCTTCGCATGAAAGTGGGGTTTGTGCTTGGGTAGATGTTTGCGAAGGGGGAGAGAAAGAAGGGAACACCCATGAAAAAGATGATTTTGAAAAGGGAGCTTTGGATTTTGCTTGAGGGGATGATGGTGCTGAAGAGGCTTGAAGGGATGACGGTGCTGAAAAGATGGGGGTGATGGTTTGAGGTACAGGATATGAAGCGGGTTGAGGGGAGCATTCTGCTTGAGGGAAGAGACTTTTGGTAATGTGGTTTGGAAGAGAGGATGGTGGTTTGAGACAGGATGGAGGATTGGGGTTTGGAGCAGAAGATGGTGGTTTGGGAAAGGATAGAGGTTTGGTGAAAAGGATGGGAGGACTAGAATCTTGGATTTCAGAATTTTTTGGAGGATAGGCAGATGGAGGCCTTAGATAGGGGAAGTAGCGTGAAGCATTTCTAAGGGATGATGGCGATGGAGAAATGACCATAGCAGAAAGTGGAGGCCTGAAAGGAGCATATAGAAGAGGTGTAGGTTGAAGACAAGGATAAGTTGGGGATGGATAAGATACTGGGGTTGCTTTGCCAAGGACATGAAAAGGAGTGCTAGCCTTACCAAGGACATGAAAGGGAGTGCTAGGAGATAAGCGTGAAGGTATGGTTGGCTGGATTGCAGGAATGATGGTACGCTGGGGGTTGCTTGGAGCAAACTGGCTGAAATAGGCATCATGGTCTACAAGACCTTCATCATCATTAGGATCGATTGGAGGGAGAGGAGAGATATCATAACCAAACTCATTATAGATTTGAGACATGCTGACTTTGCGAATGAGTTGGATAAGGAGGAAGGACGAAGATGGTTTGGAAGACTAAGACTCAGATTGGGATGACTGACGGAAGAAGACGGTTTTCTAGAAGAAGGCAGACAAAGGGATGGGAGATGACCAAGTTTTGGGATGGCTGCTCTGATTGTCCTTCGAACCAAGTTATAGATCTGCTTGATGTTTTTTCATTGGCAAAGGATTTGATAAAAGCAATCTTCACAAAGGACAAAGCAACTTTGTGAGATACAAACAAGATAAAAGACTCTGATAAATGCTTTCGAAAAAGTGTATGTTTCAACAAGTGTTTTCACGGAGTCTTTGACTGTCAAGCACTTCAAACAGATCTACCTAAGGAAGGTGAGTATTAAAATCGCTTGCCCACAGCTTGGTATCCCCCAGAAGGGAATACAAATGGTGAGTAATCTTGAGGCGACCCGGTAAAACCCCTTGGAATCGGTCCTTGCACAAGGATTTTGATACTTTCGGATGTAGATAGGGTAGCCTCTATTTTATCAGGTTTTTAATAGTTCCGTGGTGTCTCCATACCCGGTTTTGCTGATCATCCGTGACTCACTTAAGAGCCTTGCCAATTATGCTGGGGGAGAGGAATGTTTACCATCCCCAGACACATGTTTGGCACAAACGCCCGGCGATTAGGAGATGTAAGCGATTCTTTTGGTATTCGCTTATTTATATACCGGCCGGAGGGGATACCGGTTTGAGGTCGTTCTCCGAGGAGGAAGCGCTTCTCCTTGGACAGGCCTCGCTAAAAGTAGAACAGGTGAACTTGTCCTAGTTCAAGTGTTCCACGTTGCTTACTCTAACAAGGATTATGCAAGAATTGAAAAACTCCTACATGCACATCAAGCAGATTTTGTTCATTTTCCCAGATTTGATTAAGTGATGTTTGAACTTTGAAATGAAGACACTCATGATTAGATTTTGATTTGTTCTTTTCCTCAAAATGTAAATGAATTGAATGTTCGCAAGTTCTTTCCTTTTGTGCATTCAAGATTTGATTAGCGAGTTGATTTAAGAACTTTGAAAAAGCTTTGTTTTATCCCTTAGATCACTCAAGATTGAATTTGTTTGCTTGCTTTGGAATTTGAAATGAGATAGGGAATAGAGTTGTTTGTTTCTTTTAGTGCATTCGAGATTTGGTTTGATTTTCAAATTGACAATGACACTCTAGGACCTAAGTTCATTTCCTTAAGTTTCATTCAAGATTGAGTTTGACCTTTGCTGTAATAAAAGAAGTGAAAAACCAGTCCCAAGCAAAAACAAAAAGCGAAACTGTCCAGCTTATAAGCGACGCTGGAAAGTGCAGAGGTGACACTTCATTTTTACAGCGACATTCTGTACCTCAAAAGGCGACAGATAAAAAACCAAAGGCGTGATTTCTTTCGTTACAGGCGTGATTTCTTTACAAGCAGGCGATAGAAGAAGAATTCTGGGACGTAGCAGAAGTTATCGATCACAGGAAAATCTCAGTTATGCAGGTGTGAAAACAAAGCTCATAGGCGTCATTTCTTTCGTCAAAGGTGTGATTTAATTGCATGAAGGTGTGACTGTATTCTTTGTAGGCGACATTTCTTTTGATGAAGGCGACATTTCTTTGTTTGAAGGCGACATTTAATTATTGTAGGCGTCATTTCTTTTCATGAAGGTGACATTTCTTTTATTTCCTGCAAAATACAAGCATATAAAGTATAATTTCATCAAAATGATTGTGGTTTGAGTCCCACCGGGCGTGCTAGAATGTAGACTAGGATTTGAGCGTGCACCTAAACCTGTTTTGAAGGCCAAAGACAAACAAACGTCATAGCATATAGTCAAATCAAATTTAATGGTAAACAAACTAAAATCAAAGCCACCTCAGTTTAAGCCTAAAACGGATGCGCCCATGCACCGTTTGATATGCTTGGATATAAATGGATGTGGGTGTGCAAACTCAAGCACTTGGAGCATGCAAGATAAATGATGATTTGAGGATCAAGAAGACCCAAAATGACACAAAATAGGTATGAGGAACCTATTTTGCCTCAAAGGCCTCAAGAACACACAAATATGCAAAGCTAAAAGATGAACTAAGATTGATTAAACAAGAAATGAATCTATGTTAATCTAATTAAGCTAATTTAGATGTGATTTAAGCTTGAAAATGATCTAAAATGATGAGTTTATGCTTATGCTACAATGAAAATGACATTATAACTTTGCTATTGAGTTTGAGAGTTGAGAGATGAGAGAGGATTGTTTGCTCAAAGAAGTGAGGCTATTTATAGGAAAAGGGAAGGTCTTGGGTTAAAAGGATGAGTCAGAGTTAGGGCTAAGGTTAGGGTTGAGTCAAGGACAAGTGTCCTGACAAGTGTCAAGGGAGGATTGAGTTGAAAGTTTGAGGGCATGTGCACAATTTGGTAAATGTGCCCAAGGCCAAGAGGTGGCAAGGAAGGGATAAGAAGGTCTTAAATGCATAATGAATGCATGTAAGAAAGATAAGGAAGGCTTAAATGCATCCTTAAATGCATTTGCAAGAGGTGGCCAAGAGGTGGCCATCTTTGTTGACTAAGGAGGATGACTAAGAGGAGGTTAGCATAAGTTTTGGTAAACCTTTTGCTAATGGAATGTGACAAGATTAGAAAGGGGATTAGGATTAGGATTAGGAGAAAGGGATGGGCAAGTGGCTTTTGGGGAGATTTAGATATTTATTAAAGGTAAATTTAATAAATATTAAATATCTAGGCTTAGGGTTTGAAGGGACTAGATTAGGGATTTGACCCATTTAGAGGAAGGTTTAGGACTTTCTAGAAGAGTTTAGTGCTCTTTAAAATTTTGGCCAACTTTGGGATAAAAAATAAATTAAAAATAAATTAATTTATTTTTGAAGTTTTTGGTCAATTTATTAATTAAATAATTAATAAATTAGGGATAATGTCCAAATGACATTTTTAGGCTAGATTCCTTAATTAAAGATTTTTAATTAAGAGAGAGGGATTTAATGGCATAAAAATAAATAAATAAATTAAATAATTAATTAATTAATAAATGATGATGTCATCAAGGATTTTCAGAAAACAAAAATAATTTATTTTCTGAAAGATTTTTCGGTGTCTACAATGACATATAAAGACATCAATTGGAATTTATTGGCACCTATAATGGCCTATAAGGTCATTCCATGCAATGCAAATGGAAAATATGTAATAAGTCTTAAAAGGCCCAATAGGCGTTAGGACCAAAATAAGAGCCTAGGATGGTATTTGGTGTTACAAGTTTATAATAGTTTAGATTTGATTTTAATAATGCTTAATAAGTTCATTTGGGTCACATTTCAAAGTCTTAAGGCTTCATTATCTTTAAAAGTTTCAAAAACTCCAAATTTGTAATGTTGCAAATTCAAAAATTTGAAATGCAATGGTTATTAGAAAATGGAGGTAATTGGATTTTGTTATATTTTAGTGCAAACTAATCCATCCAACTGATTGGGATTGGTTGGGGTAGTTTCTAGGAGTCCATCAAATATGCCAAAGTTTCATTGTACGACAGAAGAGGCCTGGTGTATAGATTGTACTGAGTTTTTGATAAATAAACATCTTTCAAATGCAATTTCCTTGAGTTCTTAGAGTGATTTTGGATTCATTTTGTCATTTTCTTACATTTCAATACATTTGGAATAGTTAGATATTGATCCTAGACCACATCTATGCATTTGAGAGGTCTGTATTTGTATTTTTACTCAATTAATTATGACTGGCAGAGTAGTTTCAACCATTCCTTTGATAGTTTTGTGAGTTTCCAATTGAATATGGTCATTCAATGACCTCTGACCACTGTAACACATGGAATGATTGAGTATTAACATGTACTATAGTTCCCTAATCCATTAATGTAATGAGAAGGAAGAATGTTTGGGTGATCACCATAATTTATAGAGGAAACTTAATGAATTTGCTTGGTATGCTACAGCAATAGCCATTTGGTCTAAAGGAGGAACATAGATTATGATTTGGATCATCTTATAATGATCATCTAATGGTGAAACAACTACCTATTGGACCTAGAAGTGATCGGAGGTAGGAGATTTAAGATACCCTGAAGTTTCAGTGGTTACAACTGAAGCTCTTGTAGGCCCAACCAATTATCACAATAGAATAATAATGTCAATTCAAACCATGGACAATGGTTCCAACCAACACTATCAAAACTCCTTAGTCTCTGAATTTCTTCAGCCATAGGATGATTCTTCTAACTACCAATTTCCTTGAATGGGATTTGTAAAGTTCCAAGTGACACTTTTCTTCACATACATCAACTAGTTGCTGATATTTAACCCAATTCCTGATCCCCTTCAGGATCACAATATTTCTTTGGTTTTAAGCCTGCAACTATGTTCCTCCCTTCAATTGGTTATTGGATTTGGGTCAAGGCCATTCTGCATAGAATTCACTGTCTTCTAATGTGTCACACTAAATCTTCTAACTAACTTTAACCACTCTACTCCAACACTATCGACTGTCACAGAGACACTCTAATCTAGTTGATCAAGTTAGATTAGGGTCATCTGGTATGGTCTAATAGTGGGTCCTTACAATGGTTATTGTCATTTAGAATTCTTAAATGTTCTTGAGGCTTTCGAATTTAACTAAGCCTTGAATCCAAATTATTCCTAAGACATTGCTGCAAGCATTTTCTTACTTTGTTGGTTAAACACATAGCATATATCTAACTAGGGCATCAATCTTGAAGCAGCGTAGCTACTTCCCCCAAATATGAGCACTTAGGTTATTAAAATTCATTTCCTTGGCTTGCTTCTCACCCAATGGCATCGGAGACCAATGGAGAAATCGCAAGTCAAGGTACACTCTCCATAACAAAGCTGGCTGAGGAGTTTCTAGGCCGATCTAACAGAGAGTTTATTAACTCGTGGGCACAACACAAAAGTTTCAATAAAATGTTTGTAGAACTAACAAATGAACTTTAAAACCATGGATGCATTAAAGGTTAAACTTGCAGAGATGTTCAATCTATCCACTCACTTTGCAAATTGACAAGGCATGATATATAAACAAAAACATACTCAAGCCAAATGAAATCTAATCAATGTAGTTACATGACCGTGTTTGTGATGACAGTCAACTATTTGTTCATTCCACAACTAACTATGTAAAACAAAGATAAAACTAATGAAGTGAACATCAAGAACCGTGAATGCATCGAATGGACTTGCAGGGGTGTTTAGTCTCTACATTCCCTTCACAATAGACAACCTAGAAAATACCCAATACATGATGCCATGGCACATTGCTCACGGGCCCTAAGTAGGTAACCAATAAAACAATGCCAGACAAATGTAGAGTAAGGAAATCCTTATAGGCGATCCTCCTTTTACACCAAATCATAGTGACAACCCTCGTAGGCAAGCGGTCCTCCTTTTACACCAAATCACAGTGGCAACCCTCGCAGGAAAGTGGTCCTCCTTTTACACCAAATCACAATGGCAACCCTCGCAGGTAGGCGATCCTCCTTTTACACCAAATCACAATGGAAACCCTCACAGGAGGGCGTTCCTCCTAAAACTCTCACCAAATAACAATTCAAACAATCACAGGCTCCAGCTCCTTCACGCTTTCCAAGTGAAAACCAAACAATGAAATGAGATACAAAATCTTATTTCTTTTTAAAGTTATGCCTGTGTTGGTCAAAATTTTGACCAACACGGGCATGGATTAAAAAAAAAGGAAGTTTTCCTTCTATAATCCAACCAACCTAAACCTTTTTAATTGATGGTCAAAAATTTTGGTAGAAAAATTAGGTCAAATGTAGTAGTGATATAGGAACCTCATGATTGTTACAGGGAGACGAATCAAAGACCATTCACCATCTCTCCCAAAAGTTTTTTTTAATGTTTTCATTTAAGCACCAATGAATTGGGAACCTCCTTGTTGTAGTTCTAAGAGTATTTGTGTCCCCTGGTTTTTTAAATAGCTTGCAAATGTCATCTTTTGTGATTTTTTTAATTTTTTATGTCCACATAAGATAATTTATTTGCATAATATTATTTTTGTTCTTCTCTTTTATCTTGCCATAAATTAATTTTCCCACTAACCGAGCTTACGTGGGTCAAGATTACTTCCAATGATTTCACAAGTCTTTCCCTTCCAGGATTTGTAACAATAGAATCTTTTAACCTCTTAATTAAAGATTCTAATTCTTTTTTCCCTCTTTCAATTTGGTTGATCAAATTTTCTTGTGTTCCAGGAGGAGGTTTCTCGATTGGTGGAGGCAATTGAGGTTCATTTTCTTGGTTATTTTCTTCATTTGTTTCTTCATTCATTTATTGATGAGGAGATGGAGGGTTTGGTTAAGGGAGATTATTTCTTCCTGAAAATTAAAAAAACTAGATTTTAAAATCTTAATTACACACAAATTTCAACAAAACAAATTGCTTCAAAACTAAAATTTTAAAACAAATAAGAGGCATGGGCTATAAAAATACTTACCTCTTCTTCTAGATCAAGCTTGATGACGTCGTGGAGCCATTCTCTATGAAAATTGATGGATCAATGCAAAGAAATGAATTGCCCAAGCAAATGGATTTTGCGTGCGTGCTTGGGAAGCCCTTCTTAGCTACAAACGTGTGTTTGTGGAAAGAAAATGGGATTTCCCAAATGCAGAAAATACTATAAAGTGTTTTTACAAAGTGTGTGCATGTGCTTTGTAAAAACACTTTTTAGTGTTTTACAAAGTGTGTGCACCCTATAGGGCGCACAAGCTTTAGTGCATATGCACTATGGTCGATGGGGGACCAAAAAGAAAAGTGGCACCTTTTTGGTCCCCCATCTTTGTGCATATACCCCACAACTTTAATTATATTCGTGCACAAGTCTACAATTATTTGTGTACACTTGTCAAATTCAGTCTGGAAGAAATTATTTGAGGCCACTGAAGTAGTTGGGCACATAACAATGATGGTTGACTCTTTATGAAAGGTAGCCAAAGCTCGAATGGTATGCTGCAAATTTTTAAACAAACATCAGTATATAGAAATAATTAGAAAGAAAAGTATAGTTAATTAGCAAAAAAGAAAATTGAAATCAATAATGTTTAGAATAAGATAATAGTTGACTTTTTATGATGGAATGTGAGAAAGACCATTTTAACAACAATAAGAAATAAAAATAAAATTAAGTAACCATGTTGCATTGTAATTTGGAACTTTACATGTTACTTATGATGGAATAGTATGCATTAATGTGTGGAACTTTTATTATTTAAATTAATAAAAATTTAGTTATCAAAAAATGATATGATTTTGATTATTGATACACATTGAAGCAATAGTGAACACAATTTCCAAATATGATCTACTAATTTATTGTTCAAAACATATTCATTTGTAAATCAAATTATTTAATGAAACTAACTATTAAAATCAGTATAAATCAATATATTCAAATCTTCATTAATATGGTGACATTTCCCTCCATATTTGAAAAACTATTTTAGACATTAGGAGACCTTAAACATTAATGTATAAAATATGTATAAAAATATGGTGGCATTGTCATCCATATTAAAACTAAATCTAATATTTTAAAAAACAAAGTATTAAAATACTAACAAAATCAATCTAATTAAATCAAATTATCTAAATCTAAGGAAGTATTTAAATGACTAATATAAAATAACTTTTTTAGCCAAATTATTATAAAAGACATAAAAATTATGGCGGTATTGTCATCCATAATATAAATATTTAAAACAAAAAGTATAAATATTTTAACAATTATTCTAATATGGCAGCATTGCCATCCATATAAATACATTATTAAACTAATTATCAAATTCAAAAAACTAAAAAATTAATTAATATGGCTGCATAGCCCTTCATATTTTAAAAATTTCTTCAAACATTTCTTCATGCATTATGGAAAATAAAAAAAATATTTTAAAAATACATTTTAAAAAAATTGAACATTTGAACAATAAATCTAATATGGTGGCATTTCCATCCATAATATAAATATTAAAAATAAAAAATATAAATATTTTAACAATTATTCTATTATGGCAATGTTGCCATCCATATAGATAAAAGTGATTTTTTTGAATTTGACTATGATAGAAGTGTTCTCACAAGAAGTAACAACAATCTTGCAATAGGTTTAACTTGCTTGTTTATTGGCAATCCCATAAGAGATCAGAGCAATCCCACGGGGACTATTTTAATTGACTTTTGAGGATACTTGGACTAATTTTGGACAAAAAGTTTGGTTGACTTGGCGAATTTTGTTTGGAATTATTTATTTTTGGTAAAAGATATGTGAGTGAATAAGTACAATAAGCATACTTTACAACTTAGGTTTTGAAATATACTACTTGTTAAGTCCACATTTGAATTGCTCCAAATACTTAAATAAAGTGGACAAGTAGAGATCAAGTGTCACTAGCTCCCCCTTACACAACACAAGAATCACTTGAACTATACTTTGAATGAATTCTAAGTATTTATATCTTAGCTATGAAAAGTATAATATTGGGGCAGGTTCAAAGGTACAACCTTCTGCACCAACAAGCATGCCTATTTTTGGCTAATAAAATTTTTGGCTTGAGTAGCAAGGGCATTCATTTAGGTGGCCATACATGTAGAGATTCACTTACTTTAGAGGCCTCACAACTCTCGACTAAGAGGGTTATTATGTATCACATGGATAAGTTAAGGGAGACATTCATTGTTATGACACATCCGTACCTATTGATTATAGTTTTCACCACAACCACATTTTTTATATAGCAATTTGAATGAGGCTTGAACATAGCTCATTACTTCTTGGGTCAATCCCTTGGGGTAAGTACTTTTCCCCCAAAGAAGACCCTCTAAAAAAGAAAAAGTGAGTGTTATTATTGCTTTTCTCTTACACCCAAGATTTCACATGAAGAACAAAAGGAGAATACTTAGCGTAGATGTGGGTCCACTCAAAAAAAGTGCAATTGCACCAAGACATATAATGTGGGTTTATTTTAAGCCCCAAATGAAGGTTCCTAATTTAAACAAGCACGTCAAAGTAATAAAAATTCATTTTAAATCAAGTTGCATTTGTAAAAAAAGACAACCTCGACAAATTTTTTATGATGAGGCCTTGGACGGTCATAAGTTGCACAAACATTAGTATAACTAGAAAAATAACATAAAAGTTAGTTGGTTAGCAATAAAAGATTTGAGAAAAATGAACAAAATCAAGTAAAACAAAAATCTTCTAGGAACACAAAACATTCCCACAAACAATAATTTTAACTTCAATGCCATTGGAGTTTATGTCAATCCTATCAGTTTTGCAAAACACAGAGAAAGAAATCAAAGAATTTTTTTTGGAAATCTATTAGAGTGTTCATGTGGGAGTTGGTGATTTACATAAAAAAATAGAATGCAATCATTGACAGATTATCAATAACTACAAACTAGATAATCATGGCATCAATCCCATGGGTCTTATAAGAAATCATGTAGGTTTTGGTAGTGTTGTTGTAAAACTTGCAAAAGCACACAATACAAAAAAAAGAAGTTCAGAGGGATTGCATTCCCGCGATCAGGTTTGCAAACCAATGGGAAACTAGAACATTCTTGTGGGAATTTTAAAGGTGGCCCACAAAAAAAAATAAAAAATTAGTGTATGTGAGCCTTTAATCCCACGATTCCTGATGTGACATGTTATAAAAATATAATAAAAATAGCAAACACACCAAACAGGTTAGATTTTAGCATGTGAGATGGGTCCTACTTGGTGTGCCAAAATGTGTGCAAGGAAAAGTGTTATTTAAAAAGGAATGCATGTAAATAAGTCAAAACGTTCAATTGTACAATTCAACACAGTATCAAGATAAGACATAAGAGGACATGAAATGCTATTTAGGAATGCAAACCTTCATACAAACCAAGTAGTCTCCTTGTTTTAGAGATTTTTCTAATGATGCTAGTTGATTATGTGTGCTTAATAGTTGTGCTTAAGCTTCAATTTTGGGTTCAATTTGATATTATAATGATTACAATAATTTTGGAATGAAAATGGCATGGTAACTTTGCATAAAAGGTGGATGATGAAATGAGGATTGGGCTCTCAATTTATAGAGTTTGGATGGCATTGGATTGTTGAGATTGAAGGATGATGGAGGGCCAAGATGCATTTTGAGGGAAGCACGTGAATTGTACTTTTTCAAATTCATAGCATTGCGACAAGTGTCACAATGGGAGGAGTTGAGAAGACATTATGAGGGGAATGGGGAGTGTAAAAGGGTTTTGGAGAATGGGAAGAAGGAACTAAATATTTATTGGAGGGGACAAACATGTAATAAGCTCATGTGGTCTCTTACATGTGTATTTAAGGTTGACAAGTTAATAGTTGACTTTGTTGGCTAATCTCCTTGTTTAGAAATGTGCAAATATTTAAGAAGGGGATTAGGCTAGGATTAAGATTAATTAGTGGGCAAGTGGGATAGGTTGGGTTGCAAGCATGGATTAGTTAGTTTGAGTGAGGTTAGGTGAGGGTTAAAGTTAGAATCCATGTGCTCAAATAGATTAAATAGGGTTTATTTAATCATAATTGTGAGAATAAGAAGTTTATTGAATGAATTAAAATAAATAAGCGTATTTGTTTAAATTAATAGATGAAGGGGGATTAATTAATTAAATGGTTATGAGTTACCATCAAATTAATTGGACTATAATTAATTAATTAAATTAATTTAGCTAGAAGGTTAACATTAATTAATTAAATTAATTAGAATCCATTATGCTTGCAAGGGTCAAAGAGTGATCATTTCAAAGTGTCATCCAAAACATATTCCCTATTCCCACATTACATGTTTTCCTTGACAACCAAAAAAATTACATAGTCCAATACTTTTGCACAAATGCCCCAATAATTATGCACTGTACTAGTGCCAATAAACTTGCACAATTGATCTAGTTACTAAATATTTTTTTTTATCAAAAAAGGGTTGGGTATTGACTCATAGGTGAATTTCTAGTAGGTTTTTAATTTGCAAAATCTAGTGTGTAGTAACTTGAACATGGCAGTAATTGGTGCTCTTCCCCTATGAACAAACATAAAAGCACCGATAAACTCTTCATTACAAACTTTTATTTACCGACAGACCTTGATAAATATGTTAAGGACTTTGAAACAAGTATGAATCATTATTAATTTTTCCTTTGATTGATAGTGTGTATGTCTTGAGCTCGTAGCATTTTATGAGAGACATTTTATTGAGGCATTTAACCTAATGATCCCGATGTCTAATGAATCCACAAACATGAAAAATAAAGTTTATTATATAATTTTCCTTTAGATTCATATTTTCTCGTTATAGAAATTTGACCAAATTTCAAAGTGGACCATTTTCATCAACACAATACTTTAATTGTATGAAAAATATAGGGAAAAAAAACATTTTTGTACTAAGTGATATCAAAGAGATAATTCTCAATAAATAATTAAAATTTTGATAGGCATAATTGAAGAAATGACTACTAATAGATAAATTAAAGATGATCTTGTCCATTTCTTTTTATACATAAATGATCGTATATTTTTATCAACATTTAACTCGTCCCTTTCTTTCTCCACAAAGTTAGTAGAAATATTTAAAACTATGAAGATCATTGAAGGTTAAATCTTTAGATTCATTTTATTCAAATCTTGAAATTTGTTTTCTTTGATTTTATTTGATTTTGTAGAATTACATGAGAGTGCCCATGCTTCTAGGAATATGCTTAAGATAATTATGAACAATGTAATAAAGAAATATACCAAGGAGGATTTTCAAGATTAGTGGCAACTCATAGACAAAATACATGAAATGTAATAAATTGAAGTTGAACAAAATGCCAAGAGATATTCAAATTTTAGTTTTAATAAAACCAAAACAATTGTATTTTAATTTAATAAAAACAAAACAATTGTATTGATTATTTAGAATAATGAATGAAAATCAAGAAATAATAAAATTAATTATTTATTGAATATAATTTAAAATTGCTAATATAACTACTTATCAAAATATTAAAATTAAAATTATATTTTAATTTTAAATATAATAAAATACTTGAAATTTTATTTTTAAATCTGATTATAATTATTTAAATTAAATCTGATTATTATTATTTAAATTAATTAATTAATAGAAATTTAAAATTGTTATATTTTAAAATTTTAGTTTTAAATTAATATAGTCGACCGTGCATTTGATAAGACAACAGGTCTGCGCTTTCATACTGCCAAGCATTTTCCTCGAAAAAACTTTCTTTGAACCGGTCTGCGCTTTCATACTTCCAAGAATTTTCCTTCTCGTTTTTTTCCAAGAAATGACCTAACTCGATTGCAATGTGATCTATTTAATTCAGTCCACCCTCCCTTCCTCCACACAAATTAGTTTTGCTTGGCATACTGCAATCAAATTCTTTCCCCTGAATTAGCCCTGTTCTTTCCCTTTCTACATTTGAATTGGAATCAATGGCGTCTTCCTCATCATCTTACCACCAAAATAATGCTTTCTCTGGAATTGAACCTGTGGGAGAAAGAAGGATGGTTTCCGAATCTTCAAAATTGTATGATGTGTTCATCAACCACAGAGGCCCCGATGTCAAACAAACCCTTGCTACTCAGCTCTACAATTCTCTTAAGGAGCTGGGAATAAGGGCCTTTCTTGATTCCAACGAGAAGGAGCTGGGGGATTCCTTTACCTCTATTATTCAGACTGCCATCCGCTCTGCATGTGTACACATAGCCATCTTTTCCAAAGGATATGCACAATCCCCTTGGTGCCTTGCTGAGTTGGTTCTCATGTTACAAACTCAGGCCAAAATTATTCCAGTCTTTTATGAAGTGGAGCCGTGGGAACTCCGCCATGTAGAAAAGGAAGTATACAATGATGTATTCATTAAATATAAAGAGAAGGGCAGGTACCTCGACAAGCTTGACGGGTGGAAGGAAGCCCTTCAATCTCTTTCATTTATTGCCGGGGAAGAATTTAACAGGTAATTTTTCTACTTTGTTATATAATTATTTTCTTCATTCAAATCTGTTTACTATTTTCTCATGGAATCCCCTTTTCATTTTATGAAGTTTCAGTGACTGCAAAAGCATAGTAGCAGCAGTGCATAAGGAAGTACAGAGGAAGCAAAGTTTACATGTTGCCACATATCCCGTAGGACTTGACTTTCTTGTCAAAGATTTTGAAAGGCGATGTCTTAATGAACTTGTCCAAGATTTTGAAAACCAGTGCGTCCTGCAGAGAGGGAGGGATAAGGGGAAAGCTAATGTTGTTGGCATTTTCGGCATGGGTGGAGCAGGAAAGACAACTCTCGCCAAAGAGTTGTTCAATCGAAAGAGATCATATTACTGTAGAGCAAGTTTTCTGTTTGATGTGCGAGAAGCATCTGTGAGAAGCGACTTACCATCTTTGCAGATGAAGCTTCTCAAAGATCTCTTCAATGAAGATCGTGGAAGTCGTGGAAGTTTTACAAGTATAGAGGAAGGAACAGGCTCTCTCAAAGATAATCTACGAAGGAGCCCTTCTTTAAATTTCCTGATTGTTGTGGATGATATTGATCACGTGGAGCAATTAGATGCTCTACTGGTCATGGATGTATTAAATACAATTGGCAATATTCTGGTTATTACCACAACCCGTGATGCTGGGGTGCTTATAACTGCAGGGATTACTGTTGGTTATCATTTGAATGGAATGGATAAAAATTACGGGAGGCAACTCTTGTGTTGGCATGCCTTTGGCCAAGCACATCCATGTAGTGGCTATGAGGAGCTGGTTGAGGACTTCCTAGATGTGTGTGGAGGGTTACCTCTGTCTCTTCAGGTTCTGGGCAGACACGTTCATCGTAGAGCTCAAAGTTATTGGAGTTCAGAATTGATTAAAGTTAGAAAGACACTGCCTCAGGATGTAAAGAAAAGATTGAAAATAAGTTTCGATGCATTGGATGGTGAAGAGAAACAGGTTTTCATGGATATTGCTTGTTTCTTTGTGGGCAAATGGAAGAGTACAGCCGACAAAGTATGGGAGGCATCAGGATGGAACGCGCAACATGCATTGCAAACACTACAAGATAAGTGCCTTGTGAGTATTGAAAAGGGCGAACCTTTATTCAGAATGCACGACCACCTAAGGGACCTAGGAAGAGAAATGGCATTTGAACTCCGCCCTCCTCATCGCCTGTGGCGGCATCCTCGTGATCTGGCATCCTCGTTACCCCGACATATTTCTCCTTTGTATTTTAATATTCCAAATCGTAACTTGTTACTAAATTAATAGAAAACTGAGATGTTTCCGTGTATGCAGGATTTAACAGGTTTCAAAGATATCCTCGCCCAAGCAAATGTAAGGTGTTTCCATTCCATTATGGACGACTCCATGGGTTGTCTAGTTACGTTCTTTTTAGGCCAGTCAGATATTTCTGTCGGGACGTCATCTTCTTTACTATGGCTCAAGCTCGAGTGGTATTGCAGAGTGAAAGAACAGCTAAGCATTCCTTGATGGATTCCTCTCCAAAGTTTGCAGTGTTTGCATATTTTCCATTCTGGACAACTCAAACCATTGTGGAAGAACCGCAGACAGGTATTTTGATCTTCTCAGTCAAAAACTAAATCTCCTTCAACGGTATGGTTGAATGCATTATGTGTTTGTCTGCGAGCCATTGTTTTTTTAAATTATTAGAACTTCACACAAAATTATTTTTAATTTCAGGCACCCTCCCACTTGAAAGAGCTGATCATTTATCGAAGCTCTTTGGAAGAGTTACAAGACTTATTTGGGATATCAGATAGTTCAGAGAATGGGGGAAACTCTAGTAGTGTTAAGGCCCCAATGAGTGGTCTTAAAAAGCTAGAGATTAGCGGTGAAAACTTCTTAACCAGGATCCTAATTAATGGAATTCACTATACTAGCCTTGAGTCAGTCAAACTTCATTCTATAGAAAATCTAAGGGACGTGAATTTAACAAGTGTAAGGACATTAAGTTGTCTTGATATTAGATATTGTGAAAAACTCAAAGGATTGAAAGGAATGTCAGATCTTACAAATCTTGTGATGTTTAACATTAGTCAATGTCCAAACCTTGAGTTTGAGTACTTGTGTCTCAGGGGTATGAAGTGTCTGAAGACGATAACATTAGGTGAAGATGTGAAAGTGAAATGTTTTGAGTTGGATGGTTGTCAAATTTTGGAAAGAATAGCGTTTAGTTACCTAAGTCTTGTAAAATTAAGCATTAGCGACTGTCCGAAGATTGAGTATTTGCCAAATTTTAGTGGTCTAAGGTACTTGGAGAGTATTACAGTTCACACATGTGGGAAATTCAGATTTCTCAATTTTTTGATTGTGAGAAGCTACAGAGCATTGTGCTGTCAACACAAGTCATTAGTCTGTCTATACAAAGTTGCAGAGGTTTGCAAAGAATAGCAGGAACAGGTTATCTGACAAAGATGTGCATTAGTAATTGTCCTGAGCTTGAGGAGTTGCCAACTCTTTATAGTTGGATCTGTTTAGAGGAATTGAAGATTTTTGATTGTGGCAAGCTACAGAACATTGTGCTGCCAAAACAAGTCATGAGTCTGTCTGTAGAATGTTGCAGAGGTTTGCAAAGAATAGCAGGAATGGGTGATCTGACAAAGATTACAAACTTGTATATTTATGGTTGTCGAAACTTGGAAGGTGTGTCAGGCATCTTTGAGCTTAAACAGTTGTACGTTAATTATTGCCCCGAGCTTGAGGAGTTGCCAACTCTTTATAGTTGGATCTGTTTAGAGGAATTGAAGATTTTTGATTGTGACAAGCTACGGAACATTGTGCTGCCAACACAAGTCATGAGTCTGTCTGTAGAATGTTGCAGAGGTTTGCAAAGAATAACAGGAATGGGCGATCTAACAAAGATTACAAACTTGTATATTGATGGTTGTCAAAACTTGGAAGGTGTGTCAGGCATCTTTGAGCTTAAACAGTTGTACGTTAGTTATTGCCCTGAGCTTAAGGAGTTGCCAACACTTTCTAGACAGAGCTACTTGGAGAATTTTGTAATTAACTCTTGTCAGAAGGTGAAGAACATAGGAGGTACTGAAGAGTTGCAAGTATTGAAATATATGCGACTTTCTTGTTTGAGCAGGGCAGCATTTCGGGATTGCATGGCCAAGTTGAAGGTATTGATTTCAGGGATTGTTTTCATTCCATTATTGACCTTCACCTTTGTTCTGTAATTTGTTCTGCTTAGATTTTGGCAAGTGATCTGTAGTCCAAAAATAATTTTCTGAAAAAGTACTGAGCGTTTTATCTTTTATTTCAGATTGTTCCGCCATCATTCATTTTTGCGATTAGGGGAGCAGTGGAAGGCGCGAAAGCAACTTCAAACCAGTGCCAGTTTGCTCTTCAGAAAATTGGCGTCAGACGATTAAGCAGTATTACCAATGAAAGTTGTGTTACAGTTGTTAACTGCTTTGCGGTCGTCATTCCTGACTATCGGTCGGGAAAACACGTAAATGACGCACTTTCAAAATCCCTTCCATGTGACTCAATGAGCATTCACCTTCACTGGCTTGGAGGAGAATGTATAATTACAGTGGTAGACAGGGATGACCGTAGTGAAGAAATTAAACGCGGTCTCTCTGGACTGGTGAAGAAGTGGTACAGGGTATTTGTGAAGGAAGATGAAGAATGGAAAATTAGGCAAATGGTACCAGCAATTGCTGAGCTAGCCATGAGTGGCATGGAGTCCAAGCTCGGTCAAATGTTTTTCAAGCTCTTGAAATGAGTCTCAACTTGATATTTGAGTTTATTTTCTGCCATCACCATTTCATCTTAGTTTTGAAGCTCACAAGTTTGACAGTAACTCTTTAACAAGCTTGAAATGAGTTCTCATTACTTCAAAAGAGATGGGTTAATATATGAGAATATAAAATGATGTTTTCAATGTATAATAAGTTTAGTATTTGTTATGATGGTGATTGCCATAAGTGTTATGTAATGGTATGGTATTTGTTTTTGAAATTTTATTAGTACTTTGTATTAAAAGGAGGTACAATGGGTGTCTTTATAATAAAATATACTTCGAATAACATAGTGAAGATTGCAATATCAGTGTGTATTTCAGTCCACCCCCCCTTCCTCCACACAAATTAATTTTGCTTGGCATACTGCAATCAAATTCTTTCTCTTTCTGTATTTGAATTGGAATCAATGGCGTCTTCCTCATCATCTTACTAGCAAAATAATGCTTTCTCTGGAATCGAACCTGACGGCGAAAGAAGGGTGGTTTGTGAATCTTCAAAAGTGTATGATGTGTTCATCAACCACAGAGGCCCCGATGTCAAACAAACCCTTGCAATTCAGCTCTACAATTCTCTGAAGCAGCTGGGAATAAGGGCGTTTCTCGATTCGGAAGAGAAGGAGCTGGGGAATTCGTTTCCCTCTATTATTGAGACTGCCATCCGCTCTGCATCTGCACACATTGCCATCTTTTCCAAAGGATAGGCACAATCCCCTTGGTGCCTCGCTGAGCTGTCTCTCATGTTACAAACTCAGGCCAAGCTTATTCCAGTCTTTTATGAAGTGGAGCCATCGGATCTACGCCATATAGAAAAGGGAGTATACGCTGAAGCATTCATTAAATATGAACAGAAGGGCAGGTACCTCGACAAGCTTCCTCAGTGGGAGGAAGCCCTTCGATCTCTTTCTTTTATAGCCGGGGAAGAATTTAACAGGTAATTTTCTGGGGCTTTGACAGGAAATCTTAGTTCTACTTTGTTATATGATTATTTTCTTCATTAAAATCTGTTTTATTTTTTTCTCATGGAATCCCCTTTTCATTTTATGAAGTTTCCGTGACTGCAAAAGCATAGTAGCAGCAGTGCAAAAGGAAGTACAGAGGAAGCAAAGTTTACATGTTGCCACATATCCCGTAGGACTTGACTTTCTTGTCAAAGATTTTGAAAGGCGATGTCTTGATGAACTTGTCCAAGATTTTGAAAATCAGTGCGTCCTGCAGAGGGGGAGGGATAAAGGGAAAGCTAATGTTGTTGACATTTTCGGCATGGGTGGCGCAGGAAAGACAACTCTCGCAAAAGAGTTGTTCAATCGAAAGAGATCAGATTACTGTAGAGCAATTTTTCTATTTGATGTGCGAGAAACATCTGTGAGAAGCAACTTACCATCTTTGCAGATGAAGCTTCTCAAAGATCTCTTCGATGAAGATCGTGAAAGTTTTACAAGTATAGAGGAAGGAAGAAGCTCTCTCAAAGACAATCTACGAAGGAGCCCTGTTTTAAATTTCCTAATTGTTGTGGATGATATTGATCACATGGAGCAATTAGATGCTCTAATGGTCATGGATGTATTAAATAAATTTGGCAATAGTCTGGTTATTATCACAACCCGTGATGCTGGGGTGCTTATAACTGCAGGGATTACTGTTGGTTATCATTTGAAAGGAATGGTTAGAGATTACAGGAAACAACTCTTCTGTTGGCATGCTTTTCGCCAACCACGTCCATATAGTGGCTACGAGGAGCTGGTTGAGGACTTCTTAGATGTGTGTGGAGCTATGTTATCAGAAACGAGAAACGAGAAATATTACGGCAACCGACAACGTAACGAGAAACGGAATTTTTAAAAGTTGTGTATAAGAAACGGATATATATATATATATATATATGAAATGCATCCAAATTAGTATATATATCTTGCATCTATTTCATACATATAATTTCTTGCATATATCATACACACAAGTTTATATATATATATGCAAGTTTTATATATAGAAACTTTTATTCCATTTTTATTATAGAATTTGCAAGGGTTAATTTGCAAGGGTCTCTGACTATAAGTTTAATGAATAAACAGTAAACTCTAATTTTTAAAAGTCATAATAAACCAAAACAGCCAGTAAACTCTAATTCTTAAAAGTCAAAATAAACCAAAACAATCAGTAATTATTTAAAATGGCTATGAACTGTTAGTTTTAAAATTAATAAAAACAAAATATTTATTTTTAACTGCATACAGTCTCTTCCGAAATTATTTTTAACTTCGTGTACACAGCCTGGCGTTGAACTAATAAAAACAAAACAAAAACAAATATTATTAACCGCATGCACACAGCCTGGAAACCGTGAGCTAATAAAATAAAAATAAAAAATTTCACTGAATGTATAAAGCCTCGAAACGGCCGTTTCTCCCGTTGAAACGCGTTGCTGCCGTTGAAACGCGAAACGGCATGCAGCCGTCGCGTTTCTGGCAACAGAGGTGTGGAGGCTTACCTCTGTCTCTTCAGGTTCTGAGCGGACACGTTCATGGTAGAGATAAAAGTTATTGGAGCTTAGAATTGAGAAAAGTGAGGAAGACACTGCCTCGGGATGTAAAGGAAAAACTGAAAATAAGTTTTGATGCATTGGATGGTGAAGAGAAACAGGTTTTCATGGATATTGCGTGTTTCTTTATAGGTGAATCGGAGAGTATAGCCGACAATGTATGGGAGGCATCAGGGTGGAACGGTCAACATGCATTGCAAACTCTCCAAGATAAGTGTCTTGTGAGTATTAGACGAAATTTCGGCGAACATTCATTCAGAATGCATGACCACCTAAGGGACCTGGGAAGAGAAATGGCATTTGAACTCCACCCTCCTCATCGCCTGTGGCATCCTCGAGATCTGGTATCCTTGTTACCCCGACATATTTCTCCTTTGTATTATAATATTCCAAATCATAACTTGTTACTACATTAATAGAAAACTGAGATGTTTCCGTGTATGCAGGATTTAACAGGTTTCAAAGATATCGTCGCTACAGCAAATGCAAGGTGTTTCCATTCCATTGAGGACGACTCCATGGGTTGTCGAGTTACGTTCTTTTTAGGCCAGTCAGATATTTCTGTCGGGACCTCATCTTCCTTACTATGGCTCCAGCTTGAGGGGAATTAGAGTGAAAGAACAGCTAAGCATTCCTTCATGGATTCCTCTCCAAAGTTTGCAGTGTTTGCATATTGTCTATTGCGGACAAGTCAAACAATTGTGGAAGAACTGCAGACAGGTATTTTGATCTTCTCAGTCAAAAACTAAATCTCCTTCAACGGTATGGTGGAATGCATTATGTGTTTGTGTCTCCGAGCCATTTATTTTATAATAATTAGAACTTTACACAAAATTATTGTGAATTTCAGGCACCCTCCCACTTGAAAGAGCTGATCATTTATCAAAGCTCTTTGGAAGAGTTACCAGATTTATTTGGGATATCAGATAGTTCAGAGAATGGGAGAAATTGTAGTAGTGTTAAGGCCACAATGAGTGGTCTTCAAAAGCTAGAGATTGGCGGTGAAAAATTATTAACCAGGATTCTAATTAATGGATGTCACTATACTAGCCTTGAGTCAATCAAACTTCATTCTATAGAAAATCCAAGGGACGTGAATTTAACAGGTGTAAGGACATTAAGTTGTCTTGATATTACAAATTGTAAAAAACTCAAAGCTTTGAAAGGAATGTCAGGTCTTACAAACCTTGAGTTGTTAAACATTAGTCAGTGTCCAAAGCTCGAGTTTGAGTACTTGTGTCTCAGGGGTATGAAGTGTCTGAAGATGGTAACATTAGGAGAAGATGTGAAAGTGAAATGTTTTGAGTTGGATGGTTGTCAAATTTTGAAAATAATAGCGTTTAGCTACCAAAGTCTTGTAAAATTAAGCATTAGCGACTGTCCAAAGATTGAGTATTTGCCAAATTTTAGTGGTCTAAGGTACTTGGAGACTATTACAGTTCACAGATGTGGGAAATTCGGATTTCTCAATTTTTTTGATTGTGCGAAGCTACAGAGCATTGTGCTGTCAACACAAGTCATTAGTCTGTCTGTAGTATGTACAAAGGTGCAGAGGTTTGCGAAGAATAGCAGGAACAGGCGATCTTACAAAGATTACAAAGCTGCATATTGATGGCTGCCAAAATTTGAAAAGTGTGTCAGGTGACATTGAAATTAGACGGTTGCACATTAGTCATTGTCCTGAGTTGCCTACTCTTTATAGCCAGACCTGTTTAGAGGAATTGGAGATTTTTGAATGTGAGGAGCTAGAGAAAATTATGCTGCCAATACCAGTCAATAGTCTCTGGACTGGTGAAGAAGTGGTTCAGGGTATCTGTGAAAGATGGTGAAGAGTGGAAAAGTGGGAATCTGGTACCTACAATTGTTGAGCTAGCCATGAGTGGCATGGAGTCCAAGCTCGGGGAAATGTTTTCCGAGCTCTCGGAATGAGTCTCCACTTGATATTTGAGTTCATCTTTCTTTTGAAGCTCTCCAGTTTGACAGTAACTCTTTAACAAGCTTGAAATGGGTTTACATTACTTCAAAAGAGATGGGTTAATCTATGACAATCTAAAATGATGTTTTTAATATATATTAGTTTTAGTATTTGTTATGATAATGATTGCAATAAGTGTTATATTATGGTATGGTATTTGTTTTTGAAATTTTATTAGCACTTGTATTAAAGGGAGAGTATTCTTATAATAAAATATACTTTGAATAAAATAGTGAAGATTGTAATATCAGAGTCTATTTAAATTGTATCTATTAGTAATAATTAATTATAATGTAAATATATAAGTTTAAAATATAAAACTTTAAATATTAACAAATGCAAATTAATCTGAAAATATATATTGGACTAAATGTTTTTATACAATATAAAATATTTTAACAATATATGAAAATGATTAACTTAAAAGTTTGATTACATTGATAATATAAAATGTTTTAACAATATATTAAAATGATTAATTTAAGAAATTGATTACATTGAATACATTGGTCCATGACTATTGAGATGATTAACTTATGTACTATGATACTTGACTATTGAGATGATAAATTTATGTACAATGATATTCCCCACTACAATTTCGAAGCATTTTTCTTCATATTCTCCTAAAATTTCTAGATATTTATTGGAGATTATAATAAATATCCAATTCAATAGACCAACTTTACCATACTATAGGGGGGCTTGGGCTTATATTTTTAAGGAAGAGGAGTCCGATGGAGAAAAAAATAAATTGTTATGGATTAATTGGAATCTTCTCCCGAAAAATAGTAGCATTGCATTTTTTAGGAGGTGAAAATGACACATGTCAAACATCTACAGTTTTATTCTACCAGTAGGAGATGATTGCTGTGAAAGTTTATATTCCCATTGAATGAAGATGATCCTACCAAAATAAAATTTTAGAGGAAAGAAGATTATCTACACAGATCAAAGAAGATAGCAGCAGAAAAAGGTATTGTATCCTATCTACATTGCAATTTAAAATTTTATATATTTTTTTTAAGTTGTAATGTTTTGCTATAATTTTATGTCAAATTTTGGAAGAAATTTTAAAATAAAAAATGCATTCTGAAATGGATTGACCTTTTCTCATTTCATAATATTGTAAAATATTTTTTTCCTTCAAATTTTGGAACAAACTTAAAAATTAAAAATGCATTCTGAAATGGTTTGACCTTTTCTCATTTCATAATATTGTAAAATAATTTTTTTTAATTGCATCAATCATTTCCTGTTTTGTAGTCCTTATAAATCTGTAGAGCATAGTGTTGTCTCTATTCTCTCTATTTTACTGTGAAGATTTAATAAAAGATGTTTTTGGTGTGAAAACGACGTCAGTCAACTATTTTAGAGAAATACAGTTTTACATTTTGTAAAACAGAGAATTTAAAGAGCAAAATTTTTCTTTAAATCTCTGTAACTTTGTCTTTTTGCAGAATTTAGTCACTGTTCTTTGTGATGGAAGTTTTTATTTAAAGATACTAAATTAAGGAATTTAAATTATCAGATATAAATTTTTTGAAAGATTAGCGTTGAACAATTCTTAACCAAGATCCTAATTAGCAGATTTCACTGTACTAGACTTGAGTTGATCAAACTTCATTGCATAGAAAATCTAAGGGAAATGAATTTAACAAGGGTAACGACATTAGGTTGTCTTGATATCAGAAATTGTGAAAAACTCAAAGGATTGAAGAGAACGTCAGATATTACAAACCTTGTGTTGTTAAACATTAGTCACTGTCCAAACCTTGAGTTTGAGTACTTGTGTCTCAGGGGTATGAAGTGTTTGGAGAGGATAACATTTGATAAAGATGTGAAAGTAAAATGTTTTGAGTTGGATGGTTGTCAAATTTTGAAAACAATAAACTTCGGTTATAAAGGGTGGTATATTTAAGCATTCATGACTGTCCGGAGCTTCACAAGTTGCCAGTTTTTTGCAGTCCAAGTTACTTGGAGAGGATTATAATTGATGAATGTGGAAAAGTCAAATATCCTGAATTGATTAGTTGTCAAAATGTGAGAATTGTGACTGGTAACATTGAGCTTAGACAGTTGTATGTTAGAGATTGTCCTAAGCTTGAGGAGTTGCCGACTCTTTCTAGACAATGCCAATTAGAGACGTTTGAGATATATGATTGTGAGAAGCTACAAAACATTAGTCTGTCTATACAAAGTTGCAGAGATTTGTGCAGAGTTGCAGGAACCGGTGATCTAACAAAGATTACAAGGTTGTATATTGATAGTTGTCAAAATTTGAAAAATGTGTCAGGCAACTTTGAGCTTAAACAGTTGAATATTAGAGATTGTCCTGAGCTTGAGGAGTTGCCATCTCTCTAGACTAAGTTGTTTAGAGAATTTTATGATTTATAATTGTGATAAGCTACAAAACATTACCCTCCCAGCAACAGTCAGCAGTCTGTCTGTAAAAATTTGTCGAGGTTTGCGCAGAGTAAGGGAGCCTGGGGTGATCTTACAAAGACTACAAACTTGGATATCGATAGTTGTCAAATTCTGAAAAGTGTGTCAGGTAACTTTGAGCTTAAACAATTGAATATCAGGGATTGTCCTGAGCTTGAGGAGTTGCCATCTCTTTCTAGACTAAGCTGCGTAGAGAATTTTATGATTTATAATTGTGATAAGCTACAAAACATTACCCTGCCAGCAACAGTCATCAGTCTGTCTGTAAAAAGTTACATAGTAGTAGGACCCTGGGGGGATCTTACAAAGATTACAAACTTGGATATTGATAATTGTCAATTATTGAAAAGTGTGTCAGGTAACTTTGGGCTTAGAAATTTGTACATTAGTGACTGTCATGAGCTTGAGGAGTTGCCAACTCTTTTTAGACAGAGCTACATGAAGGAATTTGGGATCAATTCTTGTGAGAAGGTGGAGAACATAGCAGGTATTGAAGAGTTGAATGTATCAAAACATATGCAACTTTCTTATTTGAGCAATGCAGCAATTCAGAATTGCATCGCGAAGTTGACGGTATGGGATTCAAGACTCCTTTTGATAACCAATCTTAAGTCTTATTTCGAAGGGATTGTTTTAATTCTATTATTGACTTTCAGTGGGCAACTGATGATTCAAGTGATCTACAATTGAAAATAATTTGTGTGTTTTGTCTTTTATTTCAGAGTGTGCCATCACAATTTGTGTGTTTGATTGATGTAGCAGTGGATGCAGCAGAAGCAACTTTCAACCAATTTCTGTTTTCTCAAAGTAGAAGTGTTATTCAGGAAATAGATGTCTTTAGATATATCAGCTACTATGTGGTAGTAGTTACTAGTTGATAACTCTACTTTGGTAGAGAAAGTAAAAAGAGCACTTTCAGACTACAGTTTATATGACTTCAGATGTTGCTAACCTCAGGAGTAATTGACAGTGTTCCACCAAATGCAACACGCAAGTTTCAGACCTGATCTAGTTACCTTTGTCAATATATTACGAGTTTGAGCCAAAATAAGAGCTTTGGAACATGATATGAACATTCATCTAAGCAATGATTGAAAGGGGATTCTTATCAGATGTTGTAGTTGCAAGTGCACTCCTAGACATGTATGTGACATGTGGAAGGTTATACAATGGCCTCAAAATGTTTGACAAATTGTCTGAAAGAAATGTGGTCTCATGGAATGCAATGATTGCAGGGTATGCACAGTATGTTGTTCTTGAAGAGGCTTTAAGGCTTTTCAAAGAAATGCCTCAACTGGACGTCATTTCATGGAGTCCAATGGTTGTCAGTTATGCATACTATGGTGTTCTTGACGAGGATTTAAGGTTTTTTTAATGAAGTGCCTTGAAGAAATGTGGTTTCATGGAATGTGACGATTGTAGGATTAGCTCAATATGGATTTCTTGAAGAAGCTTTCAATTTTTTTGAAATATATGCCACAAAGAAATGTGGTCTCATGGATTGCAATGGTTGTGAGGCATCCACAAGATGGGTTTTTTAAAAAGGCCTTGGAAACCTTCAAGGAAATGCAACATGCTGGTGTAAAGCTACATTCTACAACCTTTGTGAGTGTTCTCTCAACCTGTGCCCTATTGGGAAATTTAGAACAAGGTATGAAAATCCATCTAAGCATAATTGAAAGAAGTTCTTTTTCAGGTGTCTTAGTAGTCAATGCCCTGATAGACATGGATGCAAATTGTGGAAGCATATACAAGGCACACAATCTATTTGAGAAGATGACTCAAAGAGATGTGGCTTTTTTGAATTTGATGATTGCAGGAAAAGCCTTGGAGACTTATAAGAAAATGCAATTACCGGGATTAAAGGCAAACTCCATAACCTATGTCAGTATCTTCCCAACTTGTGCTAAAATAAGAGCATTAGAACAGGGTATGGAAATCCATGGAAACATAATCCAAAGCAGATTTATGTCTGATATCACAGTTGCAAGTGCCCTGGTTGACATGTATTCAAAATGTGGAAGTGTATAGAAAGCATGTGAACTATTTGAGAAAATGTGTGAAAAAACTGTAATCTCATGGAATGCTATGGTTGCAGGATGTGCAAAGGAATTCTATAGAAGCCTTGCTTCTACTTTATTTGCACGCAGTCATGCAAGTTTAGTGGATGAGGGCTGCAATTACTTCAATGAAATGAGCTTCTCTTATTGCATTACACTTACAATTGATCATTATGTGTGCATGGCTTACATTCTTGGCCATGCTAGCTATTTTGAGGAAACACTAAACTTTATTAGTCCCGCCTATCTAAAGGCAGAGACTAATGTTTTCAGATGCTTTTCTACAATTAATCCATGCTTGAAAACTGTGCCCAAATCTTTTAACCTATGGCCATCTCAAATAATTCTATTAAAATAGAATTTTACACATTTATTTCTATTTTATGATTGGCCACTGTTAATTTTGCTAGTGGTTTTTTTGTTTTCTCAGTTAACGAATTTGGGGAATTTTTTTTAACAGCCCACGTACTTGGGCATCATAGGCAAGTGGCAACCTTATAACACTTCACATGGCTAGCGTGCTCTTCCACATTTTGCATGGCAGCCCATTTCACGCTGTAAACTAGGACATCCCTTGCCCATTAATTAGATTGATCCCAGGTTTACCAGTTGTTTCTATCTCTCAACTCTATTGTAGAAGTGTATGTTTAGAGGAATTTTCAATCAGGTATGGTTCACCCCTCCAAATGACTCCATTTCAGTACAAATAGCTTCAATTCGGTTCAGTGACCATCTAGTGCATAAGTCAATGTTTTCTTTTCAAATTTCATAATTTTGTGAATACTTTGTTTAGTTTTCTTTGTCCTTTGTCCTTTGTTCTATGCTGCAGAAAGTGATGACTAGGGTTATTAGAAAGAACCTGAATCCTATTTGGGATGATGAGGAGTTGTCTCTATTTGTACCACAATCTCACCCCCTGTTCTCAAACTGGTAAGCGTCTGCTTATTTTTCTCTTTGGTTTTGTTTTAACTATTAAAATCAGTTCGTTAGTGCTTATTATTTTGAGTTGTGATAGGAAGTGTTTGACAAGGACAGATTGAGCCGAGATGACTAGACAGGTAATGGTGAAGTGGATCTGAAAGATCTTGCAAACGCTGCAAGTATGCTTAAGACAAACCCATCACCATCCTTGGAAATGAAGAATAAGGACGGTTCTTCTTGTATTAAGTATGTGGATGGACATATGGTGCAGGAAGTGTGTTTGAAGCTTCAGAATTTGGATTCTGGTCAACTATATCTACACATCAAATGGCTTGATCTGACCCATTTACCCCTTGTTTGTCTTTTTAGGAAACCATACCTCTTTATTAGATGATAATGTGTCATTAAGAGAGAAAATCTAGAGTTATAGCATAATAAATGAATGATAGTCCAAATTTCCAAATAGTCTTAGATGAATGATCTTACATCAATCTGATAGGCATACTCAAAAGTTGTTATAAACATCTAATACCCTGTTCAAAATAAGGAGAGGACTTAAATTGTCGTTATAGATGGTTTAATATTTATAAAATATGCATTATGGAGGTTAAGTTTCTACATTTTACTGTAACTACTGCATTTAGACAAGTACAGCTGAGTAGAAAATTTCAGAAGGATCATCTGAAAAAGTGGCGGGGTCATCAATGAGAAAGAAGCAATCAGCTGCAAGAAACAAAAGTGAAACAATTCCATGTGCATAAGAGAAGAAAGGCACGAGAAAGCCCGACCTTTGGTCCAAACAGTGTACACATTAAGTCCACATCAACTCAAGAGTTAGTCATCTCTCTCGTACACATTAAGCAATTTTGTTTCAAGTTTTAGGACAGGACACACCATGCACATCTATGAATGTAGTGTTACTAGTTTTTATGCCAAGTAAACATATTGCTCCTATAATAATAGTGAATTTTGTTTAGCTCTTTATGAATAATTTGTTATTTGTATATTCCTGTCAATTTACTATTATTGACAGATTCTAATTGATTCTAGTAATTTTCTCCTGGCTACCCGACTGGGCGTCTATTGTGGTCAATAAATCATTACTTCATGGTTTCTATTTTTGTTGTGGACAGCTTTGGTATTTGAATCTCTATTTTGCAGGTCTTGTTTTATATCTTTTGATTGCTTAATTGAATGTTCACTCCAAAAGCATAGGATGAATCATGAAACAATTTTAGCAGATTAGACATGGAGCCATTTAATGTACATACGTAACAATCTTTTTTTCGCTATTTATCATCAAATTTTTTAGGGATCTAGACATATTTAGACCAAACTACTGAGATCCACTCATTGTGGTGCCATCAAGTGTTGACAATTCAAAATCAGAATTACTCTATTTATGTTTTGCCATTTAACTCTATCTGCAATTAGGCTTAATCATTAGATCAGCATGATTGTTGGATTTCAATAGTGGTGCAGATTACCAGCGAAAAGCATTTCTAATAAGCATGCATTAATTTTTTAGCCTTGAAATTCACCATATCAAAGTCAAAATCAAATGTAAACACCATTTCATCATGTCATTAGACTTCATGCTCCGTATTCCCCGAGATTTGGGGTTTTCCCAATTGGAATAGAGATTGGATTATTCCTTAGGAACCCTCTACCAAGAGATAGGAATTTTTTTGGTACAGTTCAAATCTTCAGGTAAATTGTGAAGGTAGAAGAACTTAGACTTCTCAGTAGAAGATATTATACTTTCCATTTAAGTAAGTTAAATTGATAAAACTCAACCTATGCGAGTGACAATGATTTTAAAAAGAAAAGATGTGTCAAATGGAATAGATTGCATAACTATTTCTACTTACTCACCACTTTTGTTTTGACTATCGAGTTTGACTTGTAAAAAAGAGAAGCAATATTTTCCAATGCACAATTGTATAGTACAATAAATTGTGTTACAATGGTTCGGTAAGTAAAAATATCCAGAGTTTAGAACTTTATATTTCCCACACAAGTACAAGAATAAACAATGAATGGTGCTCTGCACGAGGCTCTAAGCCTTTGGCCGTAGTTCTCTTGTCCACTTAGCTCAAAATTTAATCAACAATGTTATTTGGACCACGACTTGTTCTGGCATGCAAGACTGCATTTATCAATGCCAATCTCAGGCTTTTAGGCAGCTCTGTAATCTGACCATTTTTCTTTTATTGATTTATCTTACTTGAAATGCTTTTGGATTTGGTGGCAGTGATTAAGATTTCCAGGCACAACAAACTTAATCACCAGTTCTTTCTGTATCCAACTTCTACAAATCTAGTTTTGAGAATTTTATTACAAACTTGTTAAAACAAAAGAATATTAATTAAGATTGGTAGAGAATAAAAATGAAGTGCTTTCGAGCTCTACTATATTGCGAACTAGATTGATATTTGGTCTTCATTTCACGATAGCTGGGACTCTAACTGCGGCAACACAACTCTTGTTATTAAAATGCCAATTAAAACTACGGTGATTGTGAGACGTGTTTTTCTTCTTGTTTGCAGATTGAATAGAAGATATGAGGTTAGTATTTACAATTCTCCTTTATGAGATGGATCGTAGCATTTCCATGGCAATGACTGATATTCTATACTAATATTCTATTCTAGAGTCAATTTTTTTTCATGTATTTTGCCTTGCGAGTACAATTAACAAAGTCAAGTCTAGACATTTTATCTAATTATTTGAACTTCAAGAGAATTTGAAAACATATAATTTTTTTTTAAGTATATACTTGATCCTTAAAATCTATAAGATGCAAGCAATTGAATTATATAAAAAACTGTCATTACTTTGTGTCTCCACAATGCTTTCACTATGATATGCAATACTTATTTGCACATAAGAGAGATGTATACTAAGTGTGGATTTTCCTCAGTGAGTTGTAAATTGAGTGTGGGTTTTTGTTTGGAATTAACGACCATGCCTTTTTTTAGTGGGATAAAAATCAAGTGTGTTTTTATTTTTTAAAATTAATGACCATACAATAATTCACTATAAAATTTAATTTTTACATTTTTTAATTTGCACTCTCCAATATATTTTCTATTGATGTAACAATTGCACCTCCTTTTGAAAAAGAGGAAAAAATGTAGATTAAAAAATAGTTTTCAAAAAACAATAGATGATGCAATAGTGAGATGCATTGTAAGCTATTGAATATTAATGTATCAACTCCAAGCATATGACTTTAAATTATGAAAAATAGTAGAAGATACTTCAATTTAAAATTTGTAATGTAACTACAATTTTTTTTTTTGAACATTTTGCTAATTTGTCTCTTTTAACATATAGAATTTTTGTCAAACACTTGAAAAAATACCAGTTTAAACAAAAAAAAATTCTGAGTTTTTCAGCAAGGAACAAATGAAACATTCAATGATCATAGACAATCTTGCAAATAGTTTACATTCATATAATAGCTCACAATAATTTATTCATGCATGTGTCATTCGAGTAACAGATCCAACCTTTCAAGTGATGATGAATTTTGTCAATATTATGAAAATTTTAGTAATCAGTTTTCTTTGATCACATAATTGTATAAATTAGTGAAGAATCTAGTGTTAAATCCTTAAGAATAGATCTTTGGAAAGTGTGTGGGAACCCCAGGACCTTGAACAAGTTGAGAGGAAGCCATTTTTTATTGGACAAGGGTGTAATATTAATTGTCCTAATAGACTGTCTATCATAGTAATGTTTCCACAAGGGTGTAATATTGATTGTCCTAATAGACTGTCTATCATAATAATGTTTCCACAGTGATATATAAAATTCAATTTTCACATTCCTTAATTTGTACTCTCCAATATAATTTTCTATTGATGTAACAATTGTACCTCCTTTTGAAAAAGAGGAAAAAATGTAGATCAAAAAATATGATGATGCAATAGTGAGATGCATTGTAGACCAAGACAACATAGTTTAATGTATCAACTCCAAGCATGTGACTTTAAATTATGAAAAATAGTAGAAGATACTCTAATTTAAAATTTGTAATGTAACTACAAATCATTTTTTGAATATTCAGCTAATTTTTATTTTTATTTTTATTGAATACTGGTAAAAATAGGTTTTAAATGGGGACCCAAAACCCCTTACAACACAGTTACAAAAGATAAGTCATTAGAACCACTAAAATGAAACAGGGCCCAGAAAACCAACCTGCGAGCAGACTCGAACCAACCACAAAAAACCAGCCTACAACCAGTAAACAAAAAACAAAACACAACGACAAAGACATAGAGAAAGAATAAAACAAAAATTAAAGAAACTAGGCATATTCCAGCAGAGTTGCCTCCATATCTTTTTTAGTCTTGGACATTTTTGTGATGGCCACATTGAGGTCTGAGAGCTCTAGAATCCTCTCTTGGATTGTCTTCTTCTTTGACAATTTGGTGCATTTTCCAGGGCCAAACGGATCCTCATCATCATTGGTATCATCAATTTTAACAGAGGAACCAACATTCAACTTCTATTTGATGTTACTTATGCAGTCAATTGTAGTCCCCATAAACTGGTTGGTATCCATCATGATCTTCTTGAGAGTGGTCTCCATTCTATCAATCTTATCCTGCATCAAGCCGATCTTCACCTCATCCATGTTCTCCCCAGCTTTGGTCGCGCCATCAAACCCAACACCCAGTCTTTCCTAAATATTGTCCACATTAGCTAAGAGGGATTTGAGGTTGAGGCTCAGGGTTTTTATCTCATGAAAAAACCATTTGACTAGTTGGAAGGAATACATGGACATCACCTTGGTTGTTTGCATGACACCAAAAGGAGGGTCAATTTTGTCCTTTGTATCTTCTTTGAGGAACTGAACGTTCCTCTCTTGCATATCAACAGTCTTTAGGAAAGGGATAGTTCTGGAAGAAGACATAATATCCTTTTCCAGAAGGGTCTCCTTACCTCTCACATCATTATCTTGTTTATCTGACACCTCACCAATAGCCTCTATATTGTTCATAGAAATGGGGACATCGTGGTCCACAAAACTGGCATAGTCAACTAGGATAGGGACCTTCTGATCCCTGGGATCACTTTGATCACCCATTTCCAACACAACCTCAATGTTTTTAATCCCCTCCGCTTCCGTTTCACTACCCATAGCAGACAAAGAGTCCTTGCTGACCTTCTTAGGATTTTTCAGAGTAATCACTTTAAAGTATGAGAAACCCTCAACACTAGCCCCTTCCGTCTCCATACCACTTTTCTTATCAAATTTCAATTGTTTCAAAGACAAGCCCTTGTTAACTACTTCCTCCCTACCTCTTTTGGAAAAGCTAATGGTAGTCCCTCCCTCCAGGAGCTGGGGAGGAGAAGGGCTAAGAGTCGCCTTCTTACTAATATGCTCTACAATGAGAAGAATAAGCCCTTCTTTTCTTTTATGCTCAGCAATGCTCTACTGAAGGGAAGTAAGAAAATAAAAGGGAAACGACACCCTAACCTTGTGCCTAAAGTGATAGAGAAGGACAAAGTAATAAGAATGAGCCTGTTTATACCTCCCATCAAGGGTTATGTACTCCATAATGGCCACCATCACCTTGGACTAGATCTTCTTCAAGCTAAGTACATCATAGCAGCCCCTAGTGTCTTTAACCAGATTATTAGCTTCCTCTTCATCCTTAGGGAAATGGTGAATAGCATTATAAGAGACCTTCTTGTCCCTATAAAATTTCAACTCTTTCGAGCTAAGGCCTGAAACCTTAGCAATGAGATCCTTGGTAATTTTGACATCCATCCCCCCAATGGTAATAGTGCCTTCCTTCCAACTATCAACAAAATTCTTGGTAACCTCTTCGTCAAAACCATGCAGTTTCTCCATGAAAGTGGTAAGCCCTCCTTTTTGCAACTTTTCCCAAACCTCCTTCTCATCCTTCCACCTCTTACAGCTCTTGGGTTCATGATGATTTAGGTCCTCACCCATCTTATCTTCACCAAGAGAAGGGCTACAATGAAACACTGAAAAATCCTTTAACAGGACAAAAAACATGAAAAAGAAATAACCTGTCACACCTCTAAAAAACTCGTGTCTTCTCCTCTCATTCTTGGGAAAGCCAAAACTTTCCATAATGATATAGTAACCCTTATTGCATAGTTGTCTTCTCATTAATGCTACAGAGATACTCCAAATCAACCCTCCTACAGTGAATCTTGGCATACACCACCTTAGCTTTTAAATTGACATTAAGTTTACTACCTCCTTGCCAAGTCATGATTCCATCTAATTTGATAGTCAGGTTACCCAAGGTGTCAACCATCCCATTGGCCTCATGATACACATGTGAAATAAGTACTTCTTGTAAAGTGTTAATAATTACAAGAGAATCTTTGATAATATCTTTGATTGTCCATGATGGTTTAGACTTTCCCTTGATGCAATCTAAAATGTTCATCTAATCACCTTCAATCCAAACTTTATTATATTTAGCTAACTCGATAATTTTTAAAGTTTAAAAGAGATCCACCACTTCCACCACATGGTTAGATTGTATCCCAATGGGGAGAGCCACCATTGCAATGCAATTAGCCACATCATCCCTAATCATTCCGCCACACCCAGCAGGACCCAAATTTCCTTTAGAAGCCTCATCGAAATTAACCTTGATCCAACCCTTGGGGGGAGAGAACCATAAATAATTTTCCTGCTCTGACCTAGAGGCATTGGGGACTTTTTTAGGATTAAAACTAGAAAAAAAATCCATCTTCTAGCCCATAGACGCCTCACAGTTCTCATGAATACTTCTTTTGATTTTCTCCACTACCACAGCCGGGGGCAGTGAGGTGTTTCTAAACACCCTGTCATTGCGCTCTCTCCATATTTTCCAAATGACATGAGGAGAAATAATATTCCTGAGGTTCCTTTCAATACCCACATCAACATTTCTCCATTGGATAAAAATATCCAGCAGGCTACCAACAAAAACCTAGTGTTGGTTCCACATGCTAAGGACCAAATTCCAAACTTCCCATGAATAAGGATAGGAGACAGAAAGGTGAAAAGAAGTTTCTTCCTCCTTAAAAAAATAGGAAGCAATAGTTAACCAACATCATCCCCCTCTTTTGAAGGTTATTTAGCATAAGAATCTTATTTTGCAAAACCAATCAATAAAAAAAGTTAATTTTAGGTATCAATCTCTTGTCCCAAACCTTAGCCCAGAAAGGGGGTAGGTCCAACTGGTTTAGGAGGAGAGTGGTAGCTAAGGAAACCATGTAGGACCTTGAGGGATGAGCAGCCCAAATCACAGTATCCTCCACCCCATCTTAGTTTTATGCACATTGAGATCCAGCATCAAAGGTTTTAGACTATCATCCACCCTAACTAGATCAACCCAAGATTGATTGCTCCAATAATTACAAACCCAGGGACCAAATATCCTATTTAATTCTTTGATGAGGGGGTGGACATTAAGGGTGGAGGCAAGAGAAGACTTACCAATCTAGTTATCCTCCCAAAACTCAATACTGCATCCATTACCCAGCAACCACTTTGCCCCCATGAGAGGTACTTTTAGCTTGATGGATGCTATTCCAAATAGTTGAACCCTCAATCCTGATATCAAACTTCATAAAGTCCATAATGCATTTGAACGGAAATAGGTACTTCTTAAGGATGATTAGGTTCCATTCCTTCTTCTCACCGTAGATCCACCAATTTTTTTTTGCCAATAAAGAATTGTTAACCACCTTAATCAGACGAACTCCCAAACCCCCCCATTTCAAGGGTTTACACACCTTGTCCCAGGCCACGAGAGCCAACATTTTTCTATCTTCAACTCCAGACCAGAGAAAGGACCTTTGGATTTTCTCAATAAGATCAACAAATTTTGAAGGAATTTTGAAAAGACTCGAAGAAAAAACTGAGATGCTTTGTAATGAGGCTTTCAGGAGAAGGAGTTTACCAGCTTGACTCAAGAGAGAACCTTTCCATCCGACAAGTTTTCTATTAAACATCTCCACTAATTTGAGCCAAACAGAATCAATCGGCTTAAAGCCCAGGTGGAGACCAAGATAGGTATCAGGGAATTCCCCAATGGAACAACCAATCAACCTAGCGATAGGAAGTTGTCTATCCACCGGAGTGTTAATGAAGAACAAAGAGCTCTTCTCCCAATTGATAGTTTGACCTGTGGTAGACGAGTAAAAGGAGAGGGCATTTTTCACATTCTTGGCTTCGATGATAGATGAAGAGCTCACAATCACTGTATCATCCACAAACTGCTCATGGGAATAGGTATTCAAGGATGATGAAGTCTTAATACATTTTATCAAACCCTTCTTAACAAAACTTTGAAAGAAACGACCAAGGCATTCGGCCAAGATAGAAAAAATAATAGGAGATAACAGATCACCTTGATGAAGACTTCTGGTAGGTTTGAAAAATCTAGATGATGAAGGTCATTCATGATCATAGCTATAGAAATAGTGCTAATAAGCTGGTTGACAAGCTAGATAAATTTATCAAAAAACCCAAAGGGTTTGAGGACTTTCAGAAGAAGAGACCAATCCACCCTATCATAGGCCTTAGATAGGTCTAACTTTAGAATAAAACCATAATTCTAGGACATATCACAGGAATGAATCACTTCATGGACCTTGATAATAGAGTCCAAAATTTGTCGGCCCAGAACAAAATCGCTTTGATGAGGAGAAATGATTTTTGGTAGAAGAGAAAGAAGTCTCAAAGTAATCACCTTGGAGAAAATCTTATAGATCAAGTTATAAATACTGATAGGTCTAAAAGTGTCCACCATATCCACACCAAGATTTTTAGGAATGAGAATGATGAACATAGCATTCAATTCCTTTAGAAGGGTTCAATAGCCAAAGATCTCCTTTACCACATTACAAACATCCAACCCAACAAGATTCCAAAATGTCTGAAAGAAGAAGTGGGGAAAACCATCTGAACCCAGAGATTTGTCACCTTTGAAAGAAAAAAATAGCTCTTTTAATCTCTTCCACTAAGGGTATAGCAATCAAAGACAAATCAGTTCCCTCATCCTCCAAAGAGGGTATAGAATCGAGGAGGAGATCTTGATCAGCACCAAATAAAGAAAAGCCTTTAGATAGAAGAGAATAAAATAAATCAACCATGTCTTTAGAGATTTCTTTATCTTCCTTCACATTACCATCAGGCAATCAAATGTTGGAGATTCTATTGGAGGCCCTATGCTTGGAAGTAGTCAGATGGAAGAAACGAGTGTTCTTATCTCCAACTTTCAACCACAATGACCTAGATCTTTGTCTCTAGCAGACCTCCTCCTTCAAGATAATGTTATGCAGGTTGGACATAAGAGATTCTTCTTAAGCTTTCGAAATAGGGGAAGACCATTCTTTTGGATAGAACACTAGATGGAATCTAGCTCAGCCTTAATATAGATTTTGGACTTGAAGATATCCCCAAAAACCTGTTTGCTCCAAGCTTTGATGTTACCCTTAATGTGATTAATTTTTTTGGCCACTTTGAATATAGTAGAGCCCTAGATTTGGACATCCCACCACTCTTTAATACTGATCTCAATATCTGGATGGTCCAACCAGATCTTCTCAAAGTGAAAGGGAGCCTTTCTCGAGGTGGCTAAGGGATCCGCCACAAAGGAGATGGGAAAATGATATGACCCCACCTTAGTAAAAGAAGTTATAGAGCAATAGAAACTATCAAACTAGTCACTAGAAATGAGGGCTCTATCCAACTTGACCCGAATAAGATCCTTACCGACCCTTCTATTCGACCACGTATAATTCAAACCTTGAAGATCCACATCTAATAGACCCTATCTATTAATCATGTCCATAAGGTCAAGTATACCATTAGTCTAACTCTAAGAGTTCACACCCCCAACTTTCTCAAAGACAGATAGAGGGGAATTCAAACCACCCATCAACATTCAGGGATAATCCAAAAAAGACAGCCTATGATTCTCAATAACCTTCCAAAATTTATTCCTACCAACCTTAGAATTAGGAGCATAAATAGTACTAATAATCCAAATGAAGCCATATCTAATGTCAACAAACTTAATACTAAGGATATTCTTATCGACATTAAGAATCTCACTTGTAACATTGAAAAGGTTCTAAAAGACCACTAAACCAAAGCACCATTAGATCTACATCCAACCACTCCTCCATTTTTAAATATTTTAATCTTCTCCACTTTGTCTTTCACCATTTTGGTCTCCTGGATAAGAATAATGCCAGTCTTATGATCTCTAAACAAGTTCCTCAAAATGTCCTGCTTATGGGGGCTATTTAGGGCCCTAATGTTTCGAGATATCATTTTCATTTATAACTAGGAGATCAAGCCTCATGGATGGTGAGTTGCATCCCATTTGCTATATCCTTATGACTTTCCCTTTCTCTAATAACTTTGTTGGAATTATTACCTCTGGGCTTAGGTAAAGAATCAACATCTATCGCCATGCTTCTAGTGGATGCTCCTTTTGATCCTAGAGTAGAAGTCATGGTCACAATTATTTTATTATTTTTCTTCCTACTAACCTTTTGAGTCTAGGGAGCCTCATTCGTATCATAGGGGAACTCAGCTCTACCCCTATCTAAGGGAAGATCCTCTCCACTACTTGATGGGGAGTCAGGAGAAGAGGATCCCTCCTCATCCTTAGATTTAGCCATTTTTGCAGTAGAGAAAGAGTCCCCCTAAACCATAGTAGTAGATTGAGGTCCCAAAGGGAAACCAACAACCTCCACAATAAGATCCACATCCTCAAAACTCATTTGGCAAGGAAAAATTATTTCCAAGGAAAGAGGAGGCGAGGGCAGGATGGAAGAGCCCTCATCCACCAGGGGTAGAGGAGCCAATTCCTCTGATACCATAACCAGAGAATTGGAAACACCATTTCCAACTGACGCAACAATTTCTCCTTCCTCTAGGGGTTCCAAACTTTTAGGGATCCCCTCACCCACCTGATCGTTACCAGAAGGGGGATCAACGCAAAGACTTGCATGGGAAGCACCGAAAGTATCTATTTTCTCCACCCAAATTTGTTTGACCTCCTTGGAAGGGAGTCCATCTTTGGAGATAACCTTAGGATCTTTTTTAGCCTTGAGGGGGCACTTTTTGGCCCAGTAACCCATCTTTTTACAATAAAAGCAGGCAAATGGGAGGGACTCAAATTCCATCTCCTGCTCCCACTTCCCCAACTTAGAGTTAATGGAGATAGAAAATGGAAGATGATCAAACTGACATAAATTCATGTAAACCCTTGTAAAAAATAGTCTAGATTTTGTTGTCATCAAAGGATCAATAGAGATCAGATCGCCACAAAAGGATGAGGCCAAAACCTTAAGGACCTCCTCATTCCAATATTCTAGAGGAAGACTAGGGAATCTAATCCAGACTGGAGCTTCCATGAAAAAGTTGTCACTATAATCCCAGTTAAGGGACCACTTCCTAAAATCCATGGTCATTCTACCGAGCATCCATAGTCCCCCATAGACAACGAAATCCAGATCCACCTTACTGTTAAAAATGAAGGAGAGAAAACCCCTAGGGAGAGCTGTGATATCAACATGACCTTTAAGCACCCATTTCCTGCGCACAAAAGACTGGCGCACTACTTTGATATTAGGACAGGGGTCCAAAAATTATCCCACTAGCATAAGGTCCATGGAGGAAACTGAAGAGTCCACAAGAGAATCAGGAACAAAGATGGAGAAAACACTATTCTGAAAGTCCCTTGTCACTTCCATAAGACAAGAAGATAATCCAGATGAGCTTTTCCCAACCAGGTCAGCCCACTTGATGGAATGGGAAATTCCATCATCCTTCCTATTATAAAATGAGTCATTGCAACCATCCCCACCAAGTGGGCCCCCAGGGAGAATCTTTCCAGTAAACTTATCCCCTAGCAAAGAAGAACTGTCAGCAAAAAAAACCACAAGCCTGGATAGAGGACCTAGGTTCACCACACAAGGAAGAGAAAGTTGGTCCTCAACATCAACCAAAGGACCCAAAACCAAGGCTGTGGAAGATGCCATAGGATCAAGATGAGCCTAGGGATTCCTAGATTCTTCCTAAGAAGAACCTGACACCACTGGGTTAGACCAAACCCCATCAGACAATGGGGACCTCAAGGCTCCTTTCCCATAAAACCTGGCATCCAAAGAAGACCCAGCCCCATAAGCCCCACACTGACCGCCATGACCGACTAGAGAAGAGAAAGAGTTTGATTTTTTTTCCCGCTCGAGTGTTCACCCATTGCAATTAAATAAATTATATTATTGGTACATTTTGTCTAATCTCTTTTAATATATAGACATTTTGTCAAACACTTGACAAAATACCAATTTAAACATTTTTTTCGGAGTTTGTTAACAAGGAACAAATGAAACATTCAATGATCATAGACAATCTTGTAAATAGTTTACTTTCATATAATAGTTGTATGATGAAAAGTATGGATGGGGTCTAGAATAATAGGGGTTTGCACATAAAAGAGATCCTAAACCAATATTTAACACATACATGAAATTATAATGATATGGAAAGTAAATATAGAAGATTAATATTGAAATGAAGAAATAAAAGGTACTTACCTTTGAAAAATAATCTTCTGAAAACCTTATCAGACGGTCTTAGAAACTATTGATTTTTGCATTCTTGAACCAAAACTGTGAGATCTACAAAACCCAGAAATATTTTTCTTTTTTGAGAAAGGTCGACCTTGACCCAAACATAGGGGTAAGATCTTACTCTAGGGCACAATCTTACCTCTTTATGTTAACCTTGACCTGCACTAATCCGACATAAATTTTGTTCACGAATCCTGAAATTTTGCTGAAAAAGGTATCCAGATATGTACTGTAATTCACTGTCCCATACCTGTTCTTGCAAGAAAAATGACTTCTTTTTTTTTTTTTTGGGGGGGGGGGGGGGGAGGGGTTTGCCTTAGTCAAACCCCAATTTAGGAATTAACCTTGAAATTGAATTGAATTGAAATTGCAGTAATGGAACAATTCATGTTGTTTATGTTGAAACCCTTGTGGAGGATTCAAATTCTTGAATCCACAAGTATGGATGCTCCAAATGAATGTAGAATTGTAGGATGTCTCAAATAAATTTCCTTTAGATCTTCAACACCAATCTTGAATGGATCTTGGAATAGGAAGAAGCTTGGATGAATGTGGATTGGATACATCTTCAACAAGAGGGCTCCATAGAAATTGAATCCTTCAATGGATACCAATGGATCTCCTTGATGACTTTGATCTTGAATGCTTAAATGCTTGAAGATGATTGAATGCTTGAATTCTTTCCTTCTCCTTCTTGCTTGCTTCTTGATTGCTTGATAGAAAACTTGATAAGAGATGGCTTGAAATGAGAGAAGAAGGCTTCCTTTTATAGTGATCTAGGGCACAAACTTCTAGAGAGGCCTACATAGGTGAATAAAATTCTCATTTAAACCTTTATCCCTAGAAATGAACCTAAATTAAATATAACTTAAGAGTTTACCATTTTGAAACCTAAAACATCCGACCTAGAAATGAGAAATAAATTTTTTTTGAAACTTGACATCTAGAAACTTCTAGATTTTGAAATTTGAACCCTGGGTCAAGGTCAAGTTTGACCTTGACCCTGAGGTCAAGAATCTAAGAATTTCAATTAAGGGTGTCAGAGTTATGCAAAAAAAAAGTGGAATATGGGGTAGAACAGGGGAAAAAGCCAAATCCAAGTCAAAGACCCATTCAAGGCATTTGACATGACCCCAAACCACTTACTCAGAGGACTAAACTAGTCCTAAATGGAAGTGCTTCCATTTTCCGATGATACAATAGCTCACAATAATTTATTCATACACGTGTCATTCAAGTAATAGATCCAATTCTAGTGATGATGAATTTTGTTTATGATAATTTTAGTAATCAAATTTCTTTGACCACAAAATTGTATTTTGGTGAAGAATCTAGTGTTAAATCCTTAAAAATAGATCTTTGGAAAGTGTGTGGGAACCCCAAGACCTTGAACAAGTTGAGAGGAAGCCAATTCTTGTTGGACAAGGGTATAATATTGATTGTCCTAATAGACTGTCTATCATAGTAATGTTTCCCCAGTGATATGTATGTTATAAACAAAGTTCCAAAGAAAGTGTCTTGTTGTTACAAGATCAAGGGAATGTTCATAGACCTTGTGTAGGGTCCTCCAAATCCAGAGGAAGGGGTTGGAAGCATAGATATATTGATTTGGCCTTTTGGCCATCAATGGATATAGTATTAATTAAAAAGGACAAGTATGTGTCAATGAGTATGTGTGTGGGGATATTGGAAATAATAAAGTTGTATATGTTATGATGTCACAAGCTCAAATTAATATGTACACACTATCTTAAGATGTTAGTTGAGCCCTAGTGAATTTAAGATCTAGAAGCCTAAGTAGGACATCTAAGAATACTTGAAGGATGGATTGTATAACTAAGGTTTTTGAATCTTGTGTTCATTGTCTATACCCCTACCTCTACATTAGTAATTCTTGATCGTGAGTGTGTCATTATTATCATTTTCGGTTAGTATGGTAACAACCATTTTCATTGATTTTTCATTAAGAGATAAGGACAATAATCTCCTTAGTCATACAAGAGAAGAGGGCTTACTAACATGAAGGGACAATCTAATAGCAAGAACATTCATATGACAAAGATTTGGATGAAAGACAGTCCTAGAGCACCAATATAGAGAAACATAAGAGCATATACCAAAATAGTCAAGAGAGTTTATTTGTAAAACTAGCTTACTAACGTAACTAGCTTACAAGAACAATTGAAGGTGTGAATGTACAAATGTAATGATATAAAATTCATTTATGTATTTATAATCAAATGGTTCAAATTAAGATATACAAAATTTGGCCTCTCAATATGTACAAATCAATCCATGACCACTTATATATACCTAATTTGGGATCTAAATATGCACATGAAAGCTCATTACCATTCATATATACAAAATTTGGCCTCTAAATATGCACATAGATCAGCTCATGACCATTTATATATACAAAAAAAGTGAATTTACAAGATTTTATAAAAAATATATACAAAATTATCAAAATCATTCTACCCTTCTCTAGAATCATTCTTTGTTGTAATGCTCCAAGAGACTCTAAACTTGTAGATGACCCAAAATTAATCAAGTGAACCTTCTAGATCAGAAATAAACCTTATTGTGTCAAGTATTGCCTCGTGGTTAGATTCACAGAATTTCCATAAATTCTTGTTAAGAGTTATATCATGATACTTAATCAATTAAATAGTTTTTGCAATAACAAGGTTAGAGTAATGAAGAATATGTCTATGTGTCTCAAAGTCCTTGAAAAACTACACATTATGTGTCTCTAAGCCATGTCCCCGACACAAAAACATACCCTATTGGATACTCAATACCCTCTCCATTAATGAGATGGTTATGGGGGAATGGAGAGAGAGAGAGAGAGAGAGAGAGAGAGAGAGAGAGAGAGAGAGAGAGGTGAGGTAGCTCGATAGAGGGTAAATAGAGGGGTAGAGATGGTGAGAGGAGGGAGGAGGAGATTAAAAGAGGTGAATTAGGGGGAGAGATGTGCGCGTGCGCGCGCGCGCGCGTGTGTGTGTGTGTGTGTGTGTGTGTGTGTGTGTGTGTGAGAGAGAGAGAGAGAGAGAGAGAGAGAGAGAGAGAGAGAGAGAGAGAGAGAGAGAGAGAGAGAGAGAAGCTGGAGGGGAAGAGAGATGAGGTAGATATTGAGAAAGAGAACAATTAGGGCTTAGATTAGACATAGATGGTTATGGAGAGAGAGAGAGAGAGAGAGAGAGAGAGAGAGAGAGAGAGAGAGAGAGAGAGAGGGTAAATAGGGGAAGATATGGTGAGAGTAGTGAGGGGAGAGAGTGAAAGAGGGTGAGAGAAGGGGGAGAGGGTGAGAACCATGCATACACACACACACACACACATATATACATATACATATGTTAGATAACTGAGAGGGGGGATGAATCAATTAAGTCCAATTATCCTATAGTCCCACATACTCTCAGATGTATAAAACAAATCCTTCAAATAAACATAAACAACTCAGTTAAACTTGTTTGTTCCTTCTTTGTTCATTAACCGATGATCAGTAATATTATCTAGTATATATTGATCAATCCAGTAAATATAATATGTAAATTAAAATAACAAATCATCACATGCATACACATTTGACATTTATTTTTGACTTGGAAACCCTATTAGGGGAAAACCCACCTAGGACCAGTACCCAAAATAATTTTACTCTTATGAAGTGAGCTTGGTTACGAGCCAACCCTATTAAAGGTTATAAAACACACTATAAGGTGTGAGCTAACTAGAGGATTTATCACTAACAGTTCTTCGTGACCAATTCACTTGGATCAACAAGAAAACAATCAACATTCATTGAATGTCATAATGAAATAATAAAGAATTTTAAGTCTCACTCAATTAAGAGATTGTCTTTAGAAATGGTTATACTGCAATAGTAAATGATCTGATTCAATTACAACTTTCCTTGCAGATATTTATATCTATGCTAAGTTCAATATACCTCTGGCCAATATAATCACTTCATTATCCTTTCATCCTCCAACTCTGTTATGCTCGGTTATCTTCTTTATGACACCCAGTGTATTCTATAGAATTTCTTGGTTCTCTCTTCAACTTGTTTGACCAGCTATGCATGAACACAATCTTCTCCTCGCATGCATACATACTTTGAATCTCTTGTCTCCTTATATAGACATGATAATCCATTTTCTTGTCAGCCATATATTTTGCCTCTTTATCTTCATCGTTGATTTTATTGCTTCAACCTTCCTCGAAACTTGTGTCTTAACACATTTTCATTCTTCATCATCTGATCAACCTTGAATTTTTTCAGCCATAGATCTTCATAAGAAACTCTATCTTTATCCTCAAAATCATCTAATTTGTCCATCTCATCATCATTAGTCGACAATCAAATGTTTCTCCTTATTTCTCTTACTCGATCAATACCGTGATGTGTCAGTGACTTCCTGATCGGTTAATACTGTACTCGGTATACACTACACTTGCTTAGTGTACACTATTTCAAATTGGTGTATACTGAGTTGTTCATTTACCGACAACATAAACTTATAAATTCTTGATCTTCAATCTTTTATAGAATCATGTAATACAATCAAATCACTATCATAATGTCATAGACTCATCAATAAGTTACCCAATGAATACCATATCCATATCTAACTCATACATCTCATCTTCATGTTAATATCTCATTCCTTCACCAATATTATCTTCTTCAGATATTTGCAAACATCATAAGTATAGTCAAAACTAGTTGACATCAATGACAATATAATAACTGATCTAATATCTTATGTATTCCTTTGTAGCTTAGTAATCATCATCACATTTTGTTCTCCAAGTAGTTGATCAGTTTTAGTTTAACAATCTTTCCCTTTGGCATTGATGGCAACACAAACGTAATATGAAATATGTCATAGAATACCAAACATAGTGTCTACAACTTGGTCTTTAAGATCTCCCTTAGCTTATGCATTTAATATGTTTAGTCACTACACAACATCAATTGAATAAACTCTCTCTTTCGGTTAGCTTCATTTCTAACTAATATGTCATTTCTAGATCATCTTTTTCTTTTCTAATCAGCTATCCCTTTGAATATTTCCTTAATATTTCCTATGATCTTCTCTCCCTTATTCATATGTCTTCATATTTCATATGATCTTCTCCCTTTGACAACAATGTCAAAACTAATCAACTCTTCCGTAGCCAAATCAATATCTCTATTATTTAGTTCAAATTCTTGTACCTTGCATGTACATCTATGTAGTTGCAGTTTTTCTTCCATCTTCTTCTTCTTCTTCTTTACAACCTTAAGAATCCAAAAGTGTGAACATTATGCATCAACATAATTAGATATTCTGATAAAGTACAAGTTGATGCAACCCAAAATCACCTTAGTGACTGTTAGACATGGGAAGGACCCCTAGTCTACTTCTTAAGTATTCAGATGTATCCTTCAGTAAGGGTTTTGTAAATATATCAACAAGTTTATCCTGTGATTTCACATATTCCAATTTTACTTTCTTTTCTTGAACTTGTTCCCTCAAGTAGTGATACTTAATAGATATATGTTTTGTCTTTGCATGCATCACTGGATTCTTTGAAATATTAATATCACTTGTATAGTCACCATAGATTATCATTGGATCAGTGATATCTTCATTCATACCTTCCAATAAATTCTTTATCCATGCAATATTTGAATAATTATTAGCAATAACTACATATTAAGCTTCAATAGTGGATTGAGAAATGCATCCTTGTTTCTTACTTATCCATGCACTAGTACATTTTGCACCATTTTTCGATGCACTATTGGTCAAAGTTTCTACCCAACTCGATTGAATGGTCAACCAACGGGTTTGTCACTATTATTGGCATCAAAATATCAACCCATTACTGAACCTGTCGAATGATCGACTCCACTATTGGTCGAAAACAAGGGCAACCTATGCCGAAGATAACATTGGTAAGTGTTTGTGTATTGGTCAAAAACTTTGGTCGCTCCAACCAAGATGCCAAACTCGCAATGGTCATATTTCAACCACATTTGGTCAAAATATTTAACAGCTCTGACCAGGATGCCAAACCCATGATGCCATATTTCAACACAGAATGGTTGATTTTAGACCAAACTTTCGACTACAGTTGGTCAAAATTTTGATGAAATGCTGAGTTTTAAAAAAAAATTTAAGATAAATATCCAGACTAATCACCAATGGCATCCTAATCGGTGATTATTCTAGATATTTATCTTCAAGTGTCCACACTCATTCTATTGCTTGTTTCCAGTAGGTCCCTACTCATTCTATTTTCCAGACTGCTTTGGGCTCTAGCAATCCATCTGCTCTGCTCTGTGTGAAACTGTGGGTTTTTTCATTTTGCTTGAACTATTTGAGAGATAGGCTCTGACTGGTGATCTATGAATTGGTATAGCTTCCTCTTAAACACCCACAACTCTTCAAATCTATTGGTGTGAAGCCCTCAAAGGGTATTCTACTCTACGGGCCTCCTGGTTATGGGAAAACCTTAATTGCTAGGGTAGTGGCAAATGAAACTGGTGCCTTCTTTTTCTATATCAATGGACCTGAGATCATGTCAAAGTTGGCTGGAGAAAGTGAAAGCAATCTCTGGAAGGCTTTTGAGGAGGCTGAGAGGAATGCCCCATCCATTATATTTATTGATGAAATTGATTCTATTTCTCCCAAGAGGGAAAAAACCCATGGTGAAGTTGAGAGGAGAATTGTTTCTCAACTTCTTATGCTTATGGATGGACTTAAATCACGTGCCCATGTTATTGTTATACGACCAACTAACTGACCAAATAGTATTGATCCAACACTCAGAAGGTTTGGAAGGTTCGACAGGGAGATTGATATTGGGGTTCCAGATGAAGTGGGCAGGTTGGAACTGCTTCGCAGCCATACAAAGAATATGAAGCTCTCTGATGATGTACATATATTGGGGCCTTATTTTTTGTACTTCTATATCTAATGTTAAACAGTTCTTGGATTTTGAAAGCATTTATTAATCTTTATGTTTCTTGACAGAGTATCTATTTATCTTTAGTTTTCTTGTTACAGGTTGATCTTGAAAAGATTGCTAAGGATGCCCATGGATATGTTGGAGTAGATCTTGCTGCTTTGTGTACTGAGGGTGCACTTCAGTGCATTATGGAAAAGATGGATGTTATAGACTTAGAAGATGAGACAATAGATGTTGAGATTCTAAACTCCATGGCCGTTAGTAATGAGCACTTCCAAACTGCTTTGGGCTCTAGCAATCCATCTGCTATAGCCATTGCTAACAAATGACAGGCCAATTTCATTAGTGTGAAGGGCCCTAAATTGTTAACAATATGGTTTGGAGAGAGTGAGGCTAATGTGAGGGAAATTTTTGATAAAGCTAGAGGATCAACTCCTTGTGTCCTATTTTTTGATGAGCTTGATTCTATTGCTACATAGGTGTGTTGGTTTTTTATGAGTGAAGTTCAAGTTGAGGATGGTGAAAATATTTGAGTATGAATTTTGTTTGAACTATTTGAGATAGGCTCTTTGATTGGTGATGCATAACTAGTTTGCATGTTTGCAACATGGAAGTAGTGTTGGGGATGTTGGCGGTGCCGCAGATAGAGTCCTTAACCAGTTGTTGACGGAGATGTATGGTATGACAGCCAAGAAAACAATTTTCATTATTGGTGCTACAAACAAACCTAATATATATTACATACAATTTTTAATATCATAAATATACAAATCTATAAAATATACATATATAACATAAAAGGAAGTGTTGATGCATACTGACAAATAAAATAAGGAAAGCTTCTGCTCTCTTGATTTGTAAAATTTTCTCTACCTCTGCTTTTTCTTGTGTTGCCACCCTCATTCTTGCAGCTAATATAAAACAATGAAATGAATGATGGTGAAATTGAGAGAAATTTTGGGTAAATAAACTAAACAGATATAGAAAAAAATATGAACAAAGTTGAGGGTAAGTGCACAAAGATGGGGGACCAAAAAGATGCCACTTTTCTTTTTGGCCCCCCATCATGCATAGTGCACACACAATAAAGGGTGTGCACCCTATAGGTTGCACACCCTATGGCTTGGGTTTCCCAAGCCTTAGGCTTGGGCAATCCAAGACAAAGCGCGTGCGCCCTATAGGGCACATGCGCTTTGGAAAACACTAAGTTTTCCAAAGTACGTGCGCCCTATAGGGCGTACCCCCTTTTGAAAAACTTGTATAAAGTTTGCTGCACGTGGGTTTGGAAGCTCATTTTGCTTTCTCAAACCCGCATTTTCAGCTAAGAGGAGATTCTAAAGTGTGCACGCCCTATTATATTTTCTTGTGAGTCAATTATTTTTGTTCATCCATCAATCAAATGGCTCCACGATGTCGTCAAGTTCGATCTAGAAGAAGAGGTAAGTGTTTTTATAGCTTATCATACCTATTATTTTTTTTAAAATTTGAGTTTTGTTGCAATTTGTTTTGTTAAAAATTTTTTTTGCTTAAATTTGTTGTGTAATGAATATTTTAAAATGTAGTTTTTTTAATTGCCAGGAAGAAATAATCTCCCTTCACCAAACGCTCCACTAAACCCTCTATCTCCTCATGAAGAACCGGATGAAGAAAGAAATGAAGAAAATGAACCTCAATTGCCTCCACCAATTGAGAAACCTCCTCTTGGAACACAACAAAATTTGTTGAACCAAATTGAAAGAGGGAAAAAAGAGTTAGAATCTTTAATTAATAGGTTAAAAGATTCTAGTGGTACAAATCCCGAAAAGGAAAGACTTTCAAAATCATTGGAAGCAATCTTGACCCACGTAAGCGTAGTTAGTGGGAAAATTAATTTATGGTGGGATAAAAGAGAAGAACAAAAATAATATTATGCAAATAAATTATCTTATGCGGACATAAAAAAGAAAAAAATCACAAAAGATGACATTTGCCAGCTATTTAAAAAACCAGGGGACACAAATACTCTTAGAACTACAACAAGGAGGTTCCCAATTCATTGGTACATAAATGAAGACATTAAATTTTTTTTTTGGGAGAGATGGTGGATGGTCTTTGATTCGCCTCCTTGTAAATCATGAGGTTCCTATATATTTCTTGAGGAAACTCTATTGCGAGTTTGTACTCAAGGTGGTGCCAAATTATTTTGACATGCTCGAGTCTCACGGTAGAGGAGGGGGTTCATCGTTTGATCGAGCAGGGGCACATCATGACCCTAACACACCTAGGGCTGCTAGTGGCAAGCCACCATTGGATCATGTTAGTATTCCTTCTGTTATGAAGGAACATGTAGAGGAAAATACACTAGGCATGATTAGTGCTCTGACACAGACACTCATTCAGTGTGCCACTCCTTTAGTTGAGGGTGACTATGGTCAATCCTTGAGGGGGCATATTTGATGGTCATGTGGATGCTTGTGCACATTTGGTATTGGCAAGAGAGAGGAAGAAGATTTTGGATTGATGACTGATACCTTTCTAAATATGACATTTGGCATTGACACACAGGTAAATATTTCCAAGTTCATTAAATTGCTTTGATCATATTTCATTTATAAAAGAATAACTATTTAATTTAGTATCTATTGTTTATGATGAAAATTCAGGGTAAGAGTGTCAGTGGCGGTGGCGGTGGTAGTGGAAGTGGCAATGAGCCTAATGTCCCCTTTTGCACATCATCATCAATTCCACAGGTATGTATCGAATAAAATATTTAATTAACATATTTGATTATTATGTAATTATATGAATAATTGTATCCTAACTTATTGTGCATGTGCATTAGATGTGCACTGGTGGACCATCGACATTCACAATGGACAGCAAAGGGCATCGTGCAACTTTCCTTGAGGTATCTTTATTTTCATATTAATTGGATTTACTTGATCATATTTCATTAATGAATGAATTACTAAATTACTAGACAAATTATGATCAAAATCCAGAGGCACGATGATTACATTCTTTCACCTAGGTTTGTGAGGTCACCATTGAGTCCACAGGTATACATGTAATAATGCATTATAATTAACATGTCAGTAGTACATTCTTATATGAATGGTTATCTTATAATTTTCCATGTACATGTGCACTAGTTGAATGCTGGAGCTTCGACTTCCACACCGCACACTGGAGGACAATGTGGAACCTTCACAGAGGTATCATTTACTCATTAGCAGGGTTGTAAAAAATATATGTAATCTTGATAACTACATAATTTACTTTTTTTGTTTCATTTTCAACTTTTGACATCAGAGACTCCTCCTTCTGTCCATGATACTTTGGATCATGGAGTAGATGCATCAGTACCTAGTTCTGAAGCACTGACTGAGGTATGAAAGAGATCACTTAACTTTAATTGTTATTTTAATAGTTTGTATTGAATTTTATAATGATATCCATGTATGTATTTTAATTATTATTTTGATCATTGTTGTAGGGACTTATGACTCCAGATCACCAGTATGCACCTTCGGTGGATGAACAGAAGAGTCTAGACAGGAGGACGAGTGAGTGCACTCAGAAGACTATGACATCCACTGCATCTCCATCGATGCGACGATCGAAGATAGCTCAGGATTTGTTTTCTTCCTCTAGCAGGAAAGGACTAGATTAGGGATATGAATTGTATGCCTATATGGCATTAGTGAACATATTTTTTGTATATTGTATCACTAATACGTTGTACATCCATTTGGCTTTGAGGAAGCTAGCTTTACTATATTGAATATATTCAATGTATGACATTATTGGACATATATATTTGACTTCATGCCCTACGAAAATATATTTTTTATGTTTTAGGTATGCAATTCATGTGTTTGGTGTATTGATGTATACTAAATTATGTTTATGTTCATGTCTTTGCTTTGTAAATTTCCCATGCCTTATAGTTATGCTTGTATGTTTATCTATGTATGTTTAACTTGCTGGCTATGCTACAAATGTCAGTCACTGTCCTCAATAACAGTCAATTCCTTAACTATAATAATAACAAAAGTAATGAAATGAATGCATAAATGTATAAATATAATATAAGGATTCTTGGGGTACCCTAATGTTGGCAAGAGTTCTTTTATTAATAAGATTACTATGGAAGATGTGGATGTGCAACCTTATGCTTTTACAAAAAAACTTCTAATTGTCCCCTAACTGACTGATTGTTAATGAAAAAACACTAGAATACATATTTGCAGTCATCCTACTGCTCACCCCGGAGTCATTGGTGTCGTTTGAATGACTATGTGCCAAAAAAGGTTGTCAGTAGAATTTATCCAACCATTCAAAGTTGTTGGAACAAACGGTTCGATGCTACGACTGACGGTTTGAAAGATACACAATGATGACCATTTGAACTAAGGAACACTTTGAATCTAACACCGACTAAGAATGTGTTGCCAAATTTAAAAGAAGTTGAATCTCTGAAAACTAAGACAGCCATTTGTAGGCCATGACAACACAATCCCATAGCACTTGATGGATCGATTCTACCTCACACAAGCTCTAAGATATGACCCCGCAAAGATCACTGATTTCATGCTTAAGAGACCTTGAGGGACACTTCTGCTCGAAGTCATCGGCGGGGTTCGAATGACTATGCATGGTGAACAAGGTTGCCCCTAGTGTTTACCTGACCATTCAGAGCTATTGGAACTGATGGTTTGATGCTACGACTGACGGTTTGAAAGATACGCAACATTGGTCGTTTGAACTGAGGAACACTATGAGTTTTGACACCAACCGAGAATGTGTTGCCGAATTTAAAAAAAGTTGAATCTCTAAAAACTGAGACTAACTTTTGTAGGCCTCGGTAACACAATCCTGTAGCTCCTGACAGATCGATTCTACCTTGCACGAGCTCTGAGATATGACCCCGCAAAGATCACTGATTTCATGCTTAAGGGACCTTGAGGGACACTTCAGTATGGAGTCATCGGCAGGGATTGAATGACTGTGCATGGTGAATAAGGTTGCCACTAGTTTTTACCTAGCCATTTGAAGTTTTTGGAACTAATGGTTCGATGCTACAACCGATGATTTGAAAGATACGCAACGTTGGCCGTTTGAACTGAGGAACACTATGAGTTCTAACACTAACTGAGAATGTGTTTCCCAATTTAAAAGAAGTTGAATCTCTAAAAAGTGAGATAGTCTTTTGTAGGCCCTGACAACATAGTTTTGTAGCAACTAACAGATTGATTCTACCTCGCACGAGCTCTAAGATATGACCCCACAAAGATCACTTATTCCATGCTTAAGAGACCTTGAGGGACACTTTAGCATGAAGTCATCAGCGGGGATCAAATGACTACGGGTGCCAAAAAAGGTTGCCACTAGCATTTACCTAGCTATTCGGAGCTTTTAGAATAGATGGTTCAATGCTACGACTGACGGTTTGAAAGATACACAAGGTTGGCCATTTCATCTGAGGAACACTTTGAGTTCGAACACCGACCAAGAATGTGTTGCCAAATTTAAACAAAGTTCAATCTCCAAAAATTGAGACAGGCTATTTTAGGCCCTAGCAACACAGTCCTATAGAAACTAATAAATTGATCTACCCCACATGAGCTTGGAGATATGATCCCACAAAGATCTCCAATTCTATGCTTAAGAGACCTTGAGGGACACTTTAGCATGGAGTTGTCAGCGGGGATCGAATGAATGTGTGTGGTGATTGAGGTTGCCACTAGTGTTTACCTGACCATTTGGACCTATTGGAACAAAAATTTTGATGCTATGACTGATGGTTTGAAAGATATGCAACAATGGCCATTTCAGCTGAGGAACACTTTGAGTTCTAACACCGACCGAGAATGTGTTGCCAAATTTAAAAGAAAGTTGAATCTCTGAAAACTGAGATAGGCTTTTGTAGGCCCTAGAAACATGGTCCTATAGCACCTGATGGATCAATTCTTCCTCTCATGAGCTCTGAGATATGACCCTACAAAGATTTCCTATTCCATGCTTAAGATACCTTGAGGGACATTGCAGCACAGAGTCGCCGGCTGGGATCGAACGACTGTGGGTGCCGAACAAGGTTTCCACTAGCATTTACTCAGCCATCTGGAGCTATTGGAATAGATGATTTGATGCTACAACTGATGGTTTGAAAGATACGCAACATTAGCCATTTTAGTTGAGGAACACTATGAGTTCTGACACCGATCGAGAATGTGTTGCCAAATTTAAAAGTTAAATCTCTAAAAACCAAGATAGGCTTTTGTAGGCCCCAGCAACATGGTCTCATAGCACTTGATAGATTGATTCTACCTCACATGAGCTCTGAGATATGACCCCGCAAAGATCATCGATTCCATGCTTAAGATACCTTGAGGGACACTTCAGCACGGAGTCGTCGGTGGGGATTGAATGATTGTGGGTGTCAAACAAGGTTGCCACTAGCATTTACCTAGCCATCTGAAGTTGTTTGAATAGATGGTTCAATGCTATGACTGATGGTTTGAAAGATACACAATGTTGGTCATTTCAGTTGAGGAACACTTTGAGTTCTGACACCGACCGAGAATGTGTTGCCAAATTTAAACAAAGTTGAATCTCCAAAAATTGAGATAGGATTTTATAGACCACGGAAACATGGTCATGTAACAATTGATGGATTGATTCTACCTTGCATGAGCTTTGAGATATGACCCCGCAAAGATCATCAATTCCATGCTTAAGAGACCTTGAGGGACACTTCAGCATGGAGTCATCGGTGGGGATTGAATGACTGTGGTTGGTGAACGAGGTTGCCACTAGCATTTAACTAGCCATTTGGAGCTTTTGGAACAAATGGTTCAATGCTAGGATCGACGGTTTGAAAGATATGCAACGTTGGCCATTTCAGCTAAGGAACACTTTGAGTTGTGACACCAACCGAGAATGTGTTGTCCAATTTAAATGAAGTTGAATCTCCAAAAACCAAGATAGGCTTTTGTAGGCCCTGGCAATATAGTTCTGTAGAAACTAATGAATTGATTCTACCTAGCACGAGCTCCAAGATATGACCTCACAAAGATCATCAATTCCATGCTTAAGAGACCTTGAGGGACACTTTAGCACGGAGTTGTCGGCAGGGGTTGAATGACTGTGGGTGCCGAATGAGTTGCCACTAGCATTTACCCAGCCATCTGGAGTTGTTGGAATAGACAGTTTGATGCTACGATCGATGGTTTGAAAGATACACAATGTTGGTCATTTCAGCTAAGGAACACTTTAAGTTCTGACACTGACTGAGAATGTGTTGCCAAATTTAAATGAAGTTGAATCACCAAAAACCAAGAAAGGATTTTTTAGGCCCTAGAAACATGGTCCTGTAGCACCTGATAGATTGATTCTACCTTGCACGAGCTCCAAGATATGACACCACAAAGATCACCAATTCCATGCTTAAGAGACCTTGAGGGACACTTTAGCATGGAGTCATCGGTGGGGATCGAATGACCATGGGTGCTAAATGAGGTTGGCACTAGCATTTACCCAACCATCTAGAGCTATTGGAATAGATGGTTTGATGCTATGACTAACGGTTTGAAAGATACGCAACATTCTCCATTTCAGCTGAGGAACACTTTGAGTTCTTACACTGACCGAGAATGTGTTGCCAAATTTAAATGAAGTTAAATCTCCAAAAACTGAGACAGGCTTTTGTAGGCCCTGACAACATGGTCTCATATCAAATAATGGATTGATTCTACCTGATATGAGCTCTGAGATATGACCCCACAAAGATCGCCGATTCCATGCTTAAGAGACCTTGAGGGACACTTTAGCACAGAGTCATCGGTGGGGATCGAAAGACTGTGGGTACTAAATGAGGCTGCTACTAGCATTCACCCAGCCATCTGGAGCTTTTAGAATAGACGATTCAATGCTATGACTGACGGTTTGAAAGATATGCAATGTTGGCCATTTTAGCTTACGAACACTTTGAGTTCTGACACTGACCGAGAATGTGTTTCCCAATTCAAAAGAAGTTGAATCTCCAAAAAATAAGATAGGATATTGTAGGCCTCGGCAACATGGTCTCGTAACAACTGATGGATCCATGCTACCTCACATGAGCTCTGAGATATGACCCCACAAGGATCATCGATTCCATGCTTAAGGGACCTTGAGGGACACTTTAGCATGGAGTCATCGGCAAGGATTGAACGACTGTGGGTGTCGAATGAGGTTGCCACTAGTGTTTACCCGACCATTTGGAGCTATTAGAATAGATGGTTCGATGCTATGAATGATGGTTGGAAAGATACACAACATTGGTCATTTCAGCTCAAGAACACCTTGAGTTCTGACACCGACTAAGAATATGTTGCCAAATTTAAACAAAGTTGAATCTCTAAAAAATGAGATAGGCTTTTATAGGCCCTGACAACACGGTCCCGTAGCAACTGATAGATCAATTCTACCTTACATGAGCTCTGAGATACGACCCCACAAATATTTTTGATTCCATGCTTAAGGGACCTTGAGGGACACTTCAGCATGGAGTCGTCGGCTAGGATCGAATGACTGTGGGTGCCAAATGAGGTTGCCACTAGCATTTAACCAACCATCCAGAGCTGTTGGAATAGATGGTTTGATGCTATGACTGATGGTTGGAAAGATATGCAATGTTGGCCATTTCAGCTGAGGAACACCTTGAGTTCTGACACCGACCGAGAATGTGTTGCCAAATTTAAAAGAATTTTAATCTCCAAAAATTGAGACACACTTTTGTAGGCCCTGGCAACATGGTCTCATAGCAACTAATGGATCCATGCTACCTCTCACAAGCTCCAAGATACAAGCCCACAAAGATCGCTGAATTCATGCTTAAGGGACCTTGAGGGACACTTCAGCATGGAGTCGTCAGTGGTGATCGAATGAATGTGCGTGGCATGTAATTACATGAGGACATTATATATTGAAAAAATACCACATAGAAGCAACTATCAAGCCACTCAAAAAGTAGTAACTGATAGCAAGTGGGATAATGCAGATGCTTTGATAAACCACTATCTTCTTTCCTCAAGCAACATCTGGTTCATCTTCTCGACTAGGGCATGTTTGGGAACAGATACTCCCCATTTAAACTCAAGTCTCTACAAGTAGTTATATTTCTCAATGGAGGAGATACACCCATTGGATCTACAATAACATCATGCTCACTAGAATTTCCATTACTCTTCAATTGGGATACTCTTTCCAAAATTGCATCTACCCTTTTACCATTTAATGGGTCTATTTGTGGACCTCAAAGGAGTTGGTCACCTAAATGAGAACCTTGAGATGAAGCAGGAACTTCTCTACAAAAGAGATGAGTACCTTGAGAATCTCTCCACTTGTCAGCTAAATTAAAACCATGGACCATAGATGGCTGCCCTTTGTTGTAAAATGAGGAGTGAGACTATCTTGCCAAAGGTGGTAGTGAACTTACATTTCAAGGATAATGCCCAAGTCACGTAAATGCAAGGCCATTGACGATTAGTCATTTCTAATAGAAATATTTGTGGTGCTAGAATGAAGTGCATGACCAAATTCTTTGCCTACTAAGGAACCAATTTGGGAAATTAATGGGTCTATTTGTGGACCTTGAAGGAGTTGGTCACCTAAACGAGAACCTTGAGAAGAAGCAGGCACTTCTCTACAAAAGGGATTAGTACCTTGAGAAGCTCTCCACTTGTCAGCTGAATTAAAACCTTGGACCATAGATGGCTGCCCTTTGTTGTAAAATGAGGAGTGAGACTGCCTTGCCAAAGATGGCAATGAGCTTACATTTCAAGGATAATGCCCAAGTCCCATAAATGCAAGGCCATTGAGGAATAGGCATTTCTAATAGAAATATTTGTGGTGCTAGAATGAAGTGCATGACCAAATTATTTGCCTGCTAAGGAACCAATTTGGGAAATTAATGGGTCTATTTGTGGACCTCGAAGGAGTTGGTCACCTAAACGAGAACCTTGAGATGAAGCAGGAACTTCTCTATGAAAGACATGAGTACCTTGAGAAGCTCTCCACTTGTTAGCTGAATTAAAACCTTGGACCATAGATATCTGCCCCTTGTTGTAAAATGAGGAGTGAGACTGCCTTGCCAAAGGTGGTAATGAACTTACACTTCGAGGATAATGCCCAAGTCCCATAAATGCAAGGCCATTGAGGAATAGGCATTTCTAATAGAAATATTTGTGGTGCTAGAATGAAGTGCATGACCAAATTATTTGCCTGCTAAGGAACCAATTTGGGAAATTAATGGGTCTATTTGTGGACCTCGAAGGAGTTGGTCACCTAAACGAGAACCTTGAGATGAAGCAGGAACTTCTCTAGGAAAGAGATGAGTACCTTGAGAAGCTCTCCACTTGTTAGCTGAATTAAAACCTTTGACCATAGATGGCTGCCCTTTGTTTTAAAATGAGGAGTGAGACTGTCTTTCCAAAGGTGGTAATGAACTTACATTTCAAGGATAATGCCCAAGTTACGTAAATGCAAGGCCATTGACGGTTAGTCATTTCTAATAGAAATATTTTTGGTGCTAGAATGAAGTGCATGACCAAATTCTTTGTCTATTAAGGAACCAATTTAGGAAATTAATGGGTCTATTTGTGGACCTCGAAGGAGTTGTTCACCTAAACGAGAACCTTGAGATGAAGCAGGAACTTCTCTATGAAAGAGATCAATACCTTGAGAAGCTCTCCACTTGTCAGCTAAATTAAAACCTTGGACCATAGATGGCTGCCCTTTGTTGTAAAATGAGGAGTGAGACTGCCTTGCCAAAGGTGGCAATGAACTTACATTTCAAGGATAATGCCCAAGTCCCATAAATGCAAGGCCCTTGAGGAATAGTCATTTCTAATAGAAATAATTGTGGTGCTAGAATGAAGTGCATGACCAAATTCTTTGCCTGCTAATGAACCAATTTGGGAAATTAATGGGTCTATTTCTAGACCTCGAAGGAGTTGATCACCTAAATGAGAACCTTGAGATGAAGCAGGAACTTCTCTAGGAAAGAGATGAGTACCTTGAGAAGCTCTCCACTTGTCAGCTGAATTAAAACCTTGGACCATAGATGGCTGCCCTTTGTTGTAAAATGAGGAGTGAGACTGCCTTGCCAAAGGTGGCAATGAACTTACATTTCAAGGATAATACCCAAGTCCCGTAAATGCAAGGCCATTGAGGAATAGGCATTTCTAATAGAAATATTTGTGGTGCTAGAATGAAGTGCATGACCAAATTATTTGTCTGCTAAGGAACCAATTTGGGAAATTAATGGGTCTATTTGTGGACCTCGAAGGAGTTGGTCACCTAAACGAGAACCTTGAGATGAAGTAGGAACTTCTCTATGAAAGAGATGAGTACCTTGAGAAGCTCTCCACTTGTTAGCTAAATTAAAACCTTGGACCATAGATGGCTGCCCTTTGTTGTAAAATGAGGAGTGAGACTGCCTTGCCAAAGGTGGCAATGAACTTACATTTCAAGGATAATGCCCAAGTCCCATAAATGCAAGGCCATTGAGGAATAGTCATTTCTAATAGAAATATTTGTGGTGCTAGAATGAAGTGCATGACCAAATTCTTTGCCTGCTAATGAACCAATTTGAGGCTTCATTTCACATTGCTCTATGGATAATTCCACGACACTTGTTACTTCTCTATTTGAATTTTTTGTGTCAATGTACATGTGCACTGAAGAGATTTTGTCACTACTTGAGCTACTAGCAGATGATGGTGAGTAATCATCATCATCATCTGACATAGGCTCACACATATATCTTACTTCTTTCCTTTGTTGCTTTCCCCTTCCTAGCTCTTCCTCCTTATCTGTAACTTCTATCATGGGTCCAAGAAGCTCTTCCCACTCTTTCCCATTAACTATGGATTTTGTATCTTCATCCTAAGTAATTGGCATACCTTGGATGGCACCAAGATAACCATTTTCTTCTGAAATGTCCTTTTCTCTCACATTAATATCTCTATTAAGAATACTTTCTATATCTTCTTCTATATATTGAATAGATGTAGCTGCAATCCCATGTTCATCAAGAATATTCTTTGCACCATTGAGTAATATATCATGCAATTCCTTAATAGTTTCATTCTTAATAGAATTCATAACTAGATTTTCCATAGCCAATTTTCTTCTTGATCATTACAATATTTTCTCCTCAACTAAACATTTTGTAATCAGTTGATATACAATCACAATTTTCTCTTGGCCAATCTTGTGGGCTCGTGATTGAGCCTATAGATCCACAAAAGGGTTGAAATCTAGATCTAGTGGAAGAGCAGTATTAGGAAGAAGTCATTCACTAACATCTCATCTTTATAACAACTAAATTTGGATTACTAGAAGCATTAGTTCTCAAAAAAAAAATAGTAAAACATACCATATATAATGACTGTGTCGACACTCGGCTGCATCATATAATAAGTTGAAATTAGATAATCATAAAACACTTTGTAAAGTACAACGTACATATCATATACAGCCACATCAAATGAGTTCAACATCAAGAAATAATTATTTTTTTCAAAGTCTTGTAATTTCTCTGTGGGCATTTTATGCGTGAATCCATCATAGGATGGTCAAATGATGGTGAATCAACTTTGGTTCAGTTTCTATGGTGCTGGGAGATGAGACATTGGGTGAGCCCTTGTTTCTAGGGGGTTTTGGGTCTTAAAGAAGATGGTATCAAAGGAGAGAATGAAGTAAAGGATTCTCCAAAGTTGAGAAAAGCAAAGAAAGTGATGTTCAAAAGGAAGAGAATAAGAAAAAGAAGAGGAAGAGAAGTGTAGGAAGTTACAAAAGGTTAATATACAAGGTGTTGAAACAAGTGCATCACTCCAAGGGAATATCCAGTGATGCCATGGATATCATGGAGAGTTTCATGATTGATATTTTTGATAAGATTTCTCCTAAGGCTGCTTCTCTATTGAAATATAATAAGATCATGACACTTTCCTCGAGAGAAATTGAGATTGTTGTCAAGTTTGTTCTGCCTCGAGAGCTGGCTAGGCATGTTTCTTCTGAAGGAAGTAAGGCTGTTACCAAGTTTCCTACTACTCTAGGTTAGGTTTTGTTGGAAGATTTTAGGTTTTTTATACGTGGTGTTTATGGCAGGCTTGTTTAGAAGTTGGTTTTGGCTTGGGTTTATGTGTTGAAGTTGGTTTTGGCAAGGGTAGCACCAGAAGATTGGTCTTAAGGATAGGGATATTTGATGATTTGGATAATCTTATATTGTTCATTTAAAGATTAATCAATAAATGTTTGAACTTGGAAGTGATTGGAGTGCAATTCATTGATCCATCCCCTTTATGTATTTATTGTCACTTGGGGATGGATCCAAACCTTGTAACTTAGTATTCTAACATTGGAAATGCAGAAAATAAGAAGAGTTTGCAAGTTGAGAGTGATTGAAGGAGTTTGATGAGTTTGAAGGGTGCATAAGGGTCATCAAATTGGTGCAAGGGTACAATAGTAGACATTCTAGCCTTTGTAGGGGGTATTTTATGCATGAATCCATCATAGGATGGTCAATTGATGGTGAATCAAATTTAGTTTAGTTTCTATGGTGTTGGGACACAAGACATTGGGTGAGCCCTAGTTTCTAGGGGGTTTTGGGACCAATTTGGGGCTTTTACATCTAGAAGTGTCAAATATTCAAATTGATTGTAGAATCCTCTAATTAGAGTCATCAACTATTTGGTTGATGGTCCAACCAATTGGCAAGCTTAAACAAACATGAACCAAGAACTTGTTTAATATGATGGATATGGAGTTGTTGAAGGAAACCTAAGGTGTGGAGTCTTAAAGAAGATGATATGAAAGGGGAGAATGAAGTAAAGGATTCTCCAAAGATGAGAAAAGAAAATAAAGTGATGTTCAAGCCCACAAAGGATTCAGTAGTCAAAGCACTGAAATCTAAGAATACAAGGTGTTGAAACAAGTGAATCCCTCCAAGGGAATATCTAGTGATGCCATGGATATCATGGAGAGCTTCATGATTGATATTTTTGACAAGATTACTCCTAAGGCTGCTTCTCTGCTGAAATATAACAAGATCGTGACACTTTCCTCTAGAGAAATTAAGATTGTTGTCAAGTTTGTTCTACCTCGAGAGCTGGCTAGGCATGCTACTTCTGAATGAAGTAAGGCTATTACCAAGTTTCCTACTGCTCTGGGTTAGGTTTTGTTGGAAGATTTTAGGTTTTTTGTATGTGGTGTTTATGGCAAGATTGTTTAGAAGTTGGTTTTGGCTTGGGTAATGCATGAGCAATTTATAATCCACCCAATTTACAGTGCTATATAAATTTGACATATTATGATATTTTGTATCTCCATTTAGTCCAATGAACCAATTGGGTCTACCCTACCCTTGATTGTCTCAAGTATTGCCTCATGGTTTGACTCATGAACCTTCCAAAGAGTTTTATTTTGCAGTCTTCCCCCATATCTGATTAAGTGGACATTTGATGCAACGATGAGATTTGAATAATGAAGAATCTTTTTGTGTGTCTCCCAATCCTTGAACAACCACAACCTAGGGTTCTTCATAGCATACTATCTAAGCCATGTACCAGTTACAACCACTGCTCCTATAGGGTATTCTAATTCTTCACCATCAATAACCGAGCGATCTAATTTCTTTTTTGCCTCCACACAATGACACATAATAATCTATCCCTTCTTCATTGTCTTCAGGTGCAATAATATCAAAAACATGGCTTGTAATGATATAAACATAATGAGGACATTAGTTTACTAAATATTTATGATAAAGTACTCAATTTGAGATTATTTGTATGTGGAAAATACCGACTTTGTTGTACTAGATCAGATAAGCGATCAAAGTCAATGGATGATTCCATTTCTATCAGTTGTAGTGATTCATGGGGATGATAGGAGGCAAGTGGACTCAAAATACATGTATACCCTTCATCAACCCATTCCTTTGACTCACACCCATCCCAATCTTCATCTACACATGATGAACAAAAGCACACCATATGTCGTGTGTGGATACTCCATGAACCTGCATTACAACTTCTAAAAGAGTGTAGCTCACTCGATCCTGCCAATGTACAACAATCCTCATATTGTGTAATGTTAGTTTCATCCATCAACCAAAAAAATCTATGAACCATAGAATCAGCTTCATTACCTGGACCCATTGTAGTGTTACACCACTGGACAATACATCCCACATCTGACAATGTTGCTTTTTCTTTGTACTTTAATTCTTCACACACTAAGGCTCTTTTAATACATGCACCTACGCCATTGTGCTCTCCCTTTCCATGACCGGCCTTTGTGAAATTCCACATATATTGAATTCTAGTAATCTTATGCATCCTGCAAAACCAATAAAACATCCACAACTTCTTGAATTAGGATGCACAATTATCTAACCAAATGATATGTCGATGATATTTTATGCCCCTGTTTGCCAAATGACCATAAAATAGTTGAAAGCAACCATGTACAAAGTCTATAGAATGTGAGTAATCATCATTGATATAAAAATGATACTCCCTCAATATCTTCTTGTTCTCCTCTATACTGACTGGTGCATGCATGAATGCTACATGAACAAATATAGCAACCTGTTGAGAGTTGTAATACTTTGCTTGCACCTCATTCTATGGTTTTAGTATGTAGTTCTCTGCAAAGTCTACAACTAAAACAATGGTACCAAGTGAGAATGTGTCCTTGCACAACTTGAATTGCATATCTAACCATCGCACTCTATGTGTATGCCTTGCATACTCATAAATAATTTTTTTACAAAAAATGTCCATGAACTGATACACTGGAATTTTTTCAATTACTAAATCACATCTTTTAGCCTCTTTCCCATCTTTTAGATTGTATGTCATGGTCTTATATTTTCCAAATTCCACTATTTCATTACCGATTGCATGTGTACTCTCCATATGTTGAAAAATTGGCAAACATTGCAAACCTCCAAAATCTATGCATGTACCATTCAAGCATGAGAGCTTGTAAAATTGTTGACCATCCACTCTTTCACATAAAATGGTAGATATCAATTCCCTTGAAGATCTAGGTGGGACATTTATGTTACAATCTTGCAAAACATTGTTAGAGTGCAAAACTACATATATATTCTTATAAACTTCAAAACGGTTAGAAAATTCAAAATGTACCCTACAACAACAAGTTGTACATGTGTGATTTATCTTGACATAAAAAGGTTTACACATTTCAAAATATCTCTGACTAATTTTAATTTGAGGATACGTATGAATAAATTTTACAAAGAATTGTGTCTGAGTTGAATCCAAAAAATGTTTTGGATGTGGAACATGAATTCGACTACCAATCCTCCTTAGAACATCTCTTTGATTAGGAGATACTTGTGTATTATTCTTCCAAAATTCTTCAATCAAGGATTTCAAAGTTTCAACAATTGCTTTATCTTTTCGTGGTAGTCTACCAGAAAATGCCCATAACTCATTGCTATTTGGATCTTCCACTCTTTGACGCCTTCCTAGGGCTCTCATTAGAGACTTTCTACTTATTTTCAATGTTTTTCTTGTCTTTCTAATGAGTTGAGATTTCTTCATTTGAGTGCTTACTATCGTTGATGTAAGTACATGTCATGTGACATTACTATCTTTTGTGTATGATGTAGAACCCACACTCTCATATGCAGTCATTAGATTCTTTAAAATAGATTTTCCACTTGAATCGTCCATCGTTCTTAGCCCAAGAATCTTCATGATGGACCTAAATTTCAGATTTCTCATCATTTCAACAAATAGCTGACATCTTCCTGTCATGTTTAAATTCTCAAAAAATGATCTCCAAATACAATTAACATTTCTTTGACAAGTACACTTGGGAATCTTGTCAGGCATTGCTTGCAAAATGTTAGTATCAATATCAATCAAATATTTTGGTTTTCTATATTTAATAATTCTAGGAGGATCAAAAACATTATGTGTGAATTGCATACCATCTTCAGTGCCTTCAACATGAGACGATGTTGTGCCTACACCTTGGGATGTAGATAATGGTGTGCGTTTAACATGATAGAAGAGTGTGCCCACACCTTCAAAAGTAGACAATAGTGTGCCTCCACCTTCAGAAGTAGACAATGGTGTGCCTTCAACATGATACATTGGTGTGCCTTCAACATTGGATGATGTCCCCAAATCTTCATAATTCAATTGTCTCATTGCACGCAAGTTTCTCATTCGTTGTCTTTTTCATTCCAATTCCAATTCTCTCTTACTTTGTATTGATATTTCATATTCCTCATCCAAAGAAAAATCTTCTTCTATAGTATCTAATTTTTTTTGTTCATGAAGTTGTCTCATTCTTTCCCTTTTCTTCTCTTTGTCTCTTTCATGTTCTTCTGGTGTTAAATTTTTTTCTCGTTTCCTTGGCATGACAATGATTTCTACATATCAATTGATTACAATTTTATAAATATAATATAAATGTAAACCAATAAGTCAAATTATAATATAAACCTCTTACAATATGACAATTTATAATATAAATTTATTACACTTATATCAAATTATGTATCAAGAACAAGTCTATATCATACCAATTATAAACCAAAACACTATTTATTCACATTTGACATATAAAAAAATAAAAAACTTACCTCAATCTCTTTTTGTCTTTTTGATTCCAATAATTGACTTTCACGATGGTGCAATGTGAAAACTTGTCACTATGGTGCAAAATGATGTTGATTTGTCAATATCAACACCATGAAAAGTGAAACCTTGTCAGAGAAAATGCAGAATTCAGATAGATTAAGAAAAAGTGGGCCTCTTTCATGAGATCCTTGGAAAATAAGACCATTTCTTCTAGTTTTACATAGCGTGAGCACGCCATAGGGTGTACACCCTATACAAAACAAAAAACATGTTATGCATAGTCTTAAATAGGGTATACGCCCTATAGCGCACACACCTTATAGGGCGTACACCCTATGTAAAACAAGAAAAATGGAAAAAAAAAGAGAGGGAGAGAGTAGGAGAGAAGGGTAAGGAGAGAGAGAAGGGGAGAGAGAGAGAGAGAGAGAGAGAGAGAGAGAAGGGGAATGAGTGATAGAGAAGGGGAAAGGGAGACAATAGGAGAGGGAGAGAGAGAGAGAGAGAGAGAGAGAGAGAGAGAGAGAGAGAGAGAGAGAGAGAGAGAGAGAGAGAGAGAGAGAGAGAGAGAGAGAGAGAGAGAGAGAGAGGGAAAGGGAAAGGGAAAGGGAAAGGGAAAGGGAAAGGGAGAGAGTAGGAGAGAGAGAAGAAGGAGAGGTATGTGTGTGTGTGAGAGAGAGAGACATAGAGAAAGAGAGAGAGAAGGGGAAGGATAGTTAGAGAAGGGGAAAGGGAGAGAGTAGGAAAAAGAGGAGGAGGAGAGAGAGAGAGAGAGAGAGAGAGAGAGAGAGAGAGAGAGAGAGAGAGAGAGAGAGAGAGAGAGAAGGGGAAGGGGAGAGAGTCCCCCCCCCCTCTCTCTCTCTCTCTCTCTCTCTCCCTCTATCTCTCTCTCTTCCTCACACTTTGAATATTTCTCATCACTATGTGAATCTATATCTTACATAGGGTGCACGCCCTATGTAAATTTATGATTTACATAGGGTGTACCCCCTATAGGGTGCACACCCTATGTAAATTTATGATTTACATAGGGCGTGCGTGCTTTGTAAAGGATTTGAATTTACCAATCCTAATGCTTGGATTTTCCTTAGATATCCAACCCAAAGGCTTGGATGATTGAAATAGGCCTGAGACGTGTTTTTCAGTAGACATACAAAAAAATGACATCTTTTTTTGTTTGCTCTTTGTCAGGTTTACTTGTGGCTCAAGAACATAAAAATTAGATGACGTGATATTGCAGATCTCTCTCTTACCTATCTAAGCATATAATTTATTTTTAATTCTGATTATGTTACGCTTTTCAACTCTAATTTATTTTGTGTGTATGTCCATTTTTTGTAAAAAACCAACATGTAGTATTTTGGGCATAGATTTTGGCTCGTTCATCAAATTTTTCAATAAGTTACATTTTTAGAAACTAGACTCCATTCTACACACTTTTAAAAAAAGAAAATTTAATTTTCAAATATTTTTAAATGATTTCTAGAGGGAGCACACAAAAATTTCATGTTTTCAGGATGTGTACACTTCGTAAATTCATAAAAAATTATATGTTCATAAAAAAATTACCAAAAAAATCTAGGATAAACTACGTGGTGTTAGCTAACTTCTCACTAGAATGATTAAAAAAATTCAAAAAAAAAGTTAACATTTTAGGGGGAGCACACTAGACTCTATGTTATGTTTTTGGACAAAAAATAGGACCACTTTTTGTGCTCCCCCTTTTTGAGGGCCTTAATCTACACCATTTTCAAAATAAGTTAGTAGTTTAGGAACTAGATTTAGAGTATTACAACTCTTGTTTTTGTCACATCTCAAAATTTTGAGTCTAACTATCTTCAATTTCTTGTTGAAGTTCAAAGTTTGCTGATTTTATGAAAAAAGTAGCATCTTATACCCCCTTTTTGGTCCCCCATCTTTGTGCACTTACCCTTGAGGATAACGAGTTGGATTTTCTTAAATAAATGAATACCATTAACCCATTTATAAAATGAAAAAGTATATGCTAGCAATCTCCAACAATATCATGGTAAAAAGGACATTTAGTATTGGATGTAAAAGTCTTGCCTGCATTTATTTCATTCATTTCTTTCTTGACATGCACATCAGCCTCTATATCCATAATAAGTGTTTGAACTATCTCATATCCATAGTTTGACATAGCCTGTAAGCATAAAAATGAACGATTGAATCATACTGCATTCAAATTTCATCTTGTTTGATATTTAAGAGATATTTTACAGTAATCAATTGACAATACACATCAATAAATAAATGAAACTGATATGAATATATCAACCTTTTCAAGTTCTTCAACAACTTTAGCAACCTCATTCTTTTTCTCAAAGATATCGTCTAGATTCATCTTTGGAACACTGGAATGAATAACTATAAATCATACATGGAAACAAGGTAGTTTATAAGAGAAGAGATATTATATGATAATACAAATCACATTAATCTAAAAGACTACTACACCATTTTGAAGATCATATCAATCAAATTAATTTGAATCCTCACAAGGCAAACATAACATTCAGGCATCCAAAAATAATGCATGCAAATTCACAAACTAATTTTCTAAAATCAACATTTCATCATATAAGAGGAACTGCCAATATTAATATATTATCTCACAAATAGATGCAAATTCACAAATTAATTTTCTAGATTCAGCATTTCATCATATAAGAAGAACTATCGCAGACCTTTTGTGACAGTATCAAGCATGTCGGTTGACTCCAAATATTTCTTGAAAGCTTCCTTCTTGGATTCATTTTTTGCCATATAAGGATGAAAAGCATTATCATAGAGCCTAAATGTTCAGTTCTTGTCATTGAGTTCATGCATACAATCATCTACAATTGCAGCACTAAAATAACTAATTTTTTAGCACATAAGGACTATTTGCTGAAGTAAATCCTAAGGGGACAGCAAGTAAATTTATTCACATGGGTGTATTAGGCTATTAGCTATAGACTATCTATGCTACTTATAGATCCAACTGATATCTGATTTAACACTTCACCTACTCAAAAACACAAACCAATGAAATAATCCACATTAGGCCAAGAGAGGTTGACGCATTCAATACGAGAATACTTACACAAAATGAAGCAGAATCATGCCAGACAATGACAATGAGAAGTTGACTATTGTCCCTTCTAGTTTTTTATTTGATAGTTGCTTGACAATGACACATTCAAAATGCACTTATGAGTAAAGACCTAGAATGAATGAAATTGATTAAATAATGAAGGTGTGTTAGTTTGAGCTTCACTTGGTTTTGAGAATACTTTAATATTATATACTTAACAAGGCCAACCATGTGAAGGTGGAAGGTCATCTAGCCTCACCCCCCCTCCCCTTAACATCAATCTAAATTCCTTATTAAGATCTAATTACACACTTCATTCATCTATTTATGAACTATAACATTCAATCAATACAGTCACATAACATTAATTAATATGATATAACATTCATTAATACACAACACTAATCAATAATTCATTAAAACATAGAAATATTCATTAACATGACATATAATTCAATATTAATACACAACATTCATAGATAATTACTTAAAACAACGTTCTTTCATTATCCAACAAAGTTAATCAAACAAGTTTTATCAAAGAGCATATTTAAGAAATCATTTCTTTTTTAGGTTTTCCTTAGATTTCTTATTTAGGTAAAGGCTGATAGGAGTATCAATATTATCTTTCTCCTCTTGTGGTTGTGATCTCAAATTATGATGCTTCCTCATGTCTCGAGGAGGATGATGCTGCTGCACTAAAGGGGGGTTTGCTGCAATAACAAGTAAATAGGTTAAATTCACATACTTTTTTTACTGTTACATGTATTTCATTAACTAGTAGAACATAACATGCATTTTTCTTTACCTGACAATGCCACATCATCATGTACAATAACATTTTTATCTTCCACCACCTCAACATGCTCAACATGCTCTAAAATATTCAAAAAAAGGTTACATGATGAATTGCAATTAAAGAAGTTAAATTCTATTAATAATTACGTAATTTATTTCCAATAGAAAATTAATACCTCCAACACTATGATGCACATCATGGCCTTCATCACGCCTAGGTTTTGTGGTAGGATTTGAAGGCTGTGGTGAAATATCATGCGCATTGTTATCATGAAATAGTCAATTTATGTTCAAAATTAACTATTCAATTTGATTTAGTTTTCATTTGACCAATTTACCTGTGTCTCATTTGGTGCAGAAGATTCTTTGTTATGGCTTTTGGATTCTTGGCGTAGGCATCTAGCCATGACTGCATAGCCTTCCTTCAAGGCTATTCTCTTGTCTTCACCTGTGGGCTCTACATTGAATTCTGTGCCCTTTATTTTTTGTTTAATATCTTCACTTTACATGTATGATTTGATTAAACAAAATTGTTTGCAACCTTATATATAAAAATTTGATATGAAATTCCAATGCTGCTACTTACAAGTTGAGAGTGAAGTTTCATATAGCCACCAAAGCCAAGTTTGTGTTGGCCAACCTTTTTTAATCTCACTTGTGTGGCTTTTGATGTGTCTTGCAGTCTATGAAAAGTTTGAAACATGTTAGATTATATATTTACAAAGATCACTAATTAGTGCATGATTACATTCTACTTAATACTATCATGACATACCTTCTTTTTCCATCTTCTGGTTGAATTCCACTACCCTTTAGCCTTTTCTCTTTTGCATCTTCCATTATTTCATTCCACTCCATCGGTGGAATCATAGGAGGATGCTCATACTTTGGGTTATCATTTAGAGCCCTTCTATAATGGTCCCTCATAGTCTTTATATGTTTGGCCGCTCTTGTAAGAATCATGCTCGTGTCAAAACTGTTAATTCCAAAGAGGTCCTCTAAAGATTTAATGAGCTGATTTTTTAAGTCAGCATCCTGATCATTGCACCTTTTTTGAAAAAAAAATTTATTAGATATCATAACTTTAATATAGTACAATAAATGGAAGATAAGAAAAATATTGTACCAATATTATGAAGCTACGTAACTTTTACGTATGGTGGGCCCAAATAGCTTCAATGTCATTTCAAAAAGATGATCATAAAAACATCATTTCCTACAAAAATAGCATGGGATTATCAGTCCAAAATGAGTTATGTATAAGTAAACTACAATTACACTATAAATAATAACAATTTTAGAGCACCTGGAAGCTTTGGTACTTTTAATAGAACCATATTGTTCTTGTTCATCAACAATGTCACTGCAAACAAACTAGTACTAGTAACATGGGCTGATCCAGGAAAGGGTTGATCTTCACTAGTACTAGTCTGATCTATTCTTGTACTAGGTGTAGGTGTATCTATTAGTACACAAAATAGGTCCATACAGTGTATAAAATTCACACAAGAAAAATAATCAATTCATGATTAGCACATAACAAAATATAGAAAAATAAGGTTTTACTAGTTGTAGATGGTACAGAGGAAGATGTCTACAAGCACCTTGTTGCGGACAATGCAGCCATCGAATGCGGAATGTTAACCGAAGGAGGTGTCTGCAATTCATCATGAGCTGTAGAATACATTGTTAGCAAAGACATTTGCAATGGATAAAGATTAAATGGGGTACTAGAAGCATCCCAAACATAAGTTGAGTCAATAATGCATGCAAAGGTTAAATCAATGGTTAAAGGTTTAAGGATTATTTACATGAAGGTTGTGCGGCACTACAACCCTCACCATGTTGACAAAATTTCACATGTGTCAAAAAATTTTGTAAGAAGAGTACATCATATTTTAGATCATGATCCATAAGATAGTATAAAATATAAACACCTATTGAACTTTAATTATTGCTTAACATTAATTACTACTTACATCAATAGAATTGACTCTACGTGTCAATTCTTCTTCAAGCTCCTTTGACTCCTTAGTTTCATTTGCTTCCATTAGAAGGTTAAAAATTTCATTACCATATTTAGTTTTTATTTGAGTAGCCATGAATACATGGTTAGATTTAGATTCTATGCCATCTCTAAATGCCATGTCAACTTTAGATCAAAATAGATCTGCTGCCTCTTTTGTTTTTCTCTATCAATAAGTATCAAGTTGTGACATCAATATTAGTAAAATTCTATCAAAATAACTCCAAAGCCATAAAGAAAAGAACATAATAATATGACATTTGTTTCTATATAATTTGTACAATTACACTAATTAAGGTTTACCTTTGCTGAAGAAAGTGTACTATGAGGAACATCCATGCCCGTATCTTGAGGTGGAATATCCATGTCGCCTTGTGACAAAGATTAGTAATTCTTAGCAATCAGAAGCGATTGGAGTCAATATTAATTGGAGGAAATTGGTTTAAATTTTATACTTACTAGTCCCATGATAGGGAATTTTTTTTGTATCTACACAATTCAAATTTTAATCTATTAGAAGCTCTTCCCCTGCATTTATTGATTTTATCGTACATACAAATACATGATTTCCCTCATGTGCCTTGAATATACAATTTGGCCGCTTATTAGTTGACACGGGTCAAGAAATATTGATAAAACATACAATATTCCCTATTTCTTTTGGCCTTCCATCAATATACATAGTGAGGCTTTTAGTTTGATCATTTGCTTTGCATTGTATATAATTTGCTGACAATGCATACCTACGCATACTTTTTTTATATTGCACAATCCACATCCAATTCTTGTAATTGTAACAAGGTCCTACATACTCCATCAATTCAACAACTTGATTATAACTGACCTTTATGCCATCCATGGAAAATAAGCCCAAACCATGTAATGAAGATGGAGCTATGCAATATATCTTTTCGTTAATAGAAAAATCAGTATTAATTGGAGGTAGTTCCTTGGGTACCCATTCTTTCTGAAGATGTGTGTACCTTAAGGGAACCTTCATGTCACCTTTGGTCTCATTATCATAAGAAAATGACCCCCCCTCAGCAAGGAAAAATTGCATTCATTTATCAAATTTTCTTCTAAGCTTTTGACCTCTAGTTGATCTCCCTATTTTAGACCTACTAGATATCTCACTTTAGTCTTCGATTCCTACATTTTCCTCACTTGAGGAAGATAGATCAGACAAATACCTATTTGGTGATACCTACAATCCATCAAATGAGAGACATAGTAGGATCTATATATTTTTCTGACTAAAGAGAAGGAAACCAAATAATAAATTATACTTGTCGATCCATGTCAAAGGCGTTAAATTTCCTACATATGTAAATCATTTATATTAAGTTAGCTAAAGATTACATGATATGTAAGCTAAAAATTACATAAAAGAAAAAATTTACATGATGCAAAATGTACTCAATGACTATAGAGTTCAACACATAATAACTTAATTCAAATTTCTATGAATAAATCAATACCTCATACGTGGCATTGATCATACCTTGACATACATTTCATTGATCAAAATTATTCATCATCCTCCTCATCCATGTCATCATCATGACTATCATCATCATCATCATCATCACAACTACTATCATCATCATCATCATCATCATCATCATGACCATCATCTTCATAACCATCATCAACATCACTGGAATCATCATCATTTTCTTCTTCTTCTTCTTCTTCATTGTGTAACAGTTGTCTATGATCATCATTTACTTCATCTTCTGATTCTTCAGTATCTTCTTCTTCCATCACATTATACTATACCGACCTTCTTCTTGGATCATGTCTAACAACAAATGACCAACTTGGTTTATGTGGAATGAAAAAGTAAAACACTTGCTCACATTGGCTTGGAAGAACATAGGGCTCATCTCCAAATGGCTCAAATGACCTTGTATTAATCATTGTAAATCTAGTATCATGTTCAATAAAAATCCTATTAGGATCATTTTGATTCAGTTGTAGCCTGTACCATTTGATGAAAAATAGAACTAATTTGAATGAATTAAAGTCGCACTCAAGTATATCATCCAAAATGCCATAGTATCAATTTTCAGATTGTTGAGGATGTATGTCATTTCTAGATGAAATATTAGTGACCTCGAAGACTGCACTTATCTTGAAATCACAAGTTTTCTTCATGTTGTCTAACTTTTTTATGCGAAATTTATGGCCATGGTAGTACATAGCTTTGTGGTGTTTGATATGTAATTATTCAAGAATGTCAAGATTATTTGCATCGATCCGTGAGTTGATATTAAACTTATGGGTCATGGCTAGTAAAATTATATGTACATTTCTACCTCTTAAATGATATGCTAGATCAAGTACCATTGGTGTAACATTGGGATTTCTATTACGATGAGCTTCTTTAACTAATTATGCAACACCATCCCATGTTAATGAGTGACCATTTTCTTGAGATTGTTGAATCCATACCATCATCCAATCAAGATTATTTGCAATATACAAATGTAGTGCATCCCACTCATGACAAAATGTAAAAAAAATAAATAGACTGCTTAGAAACAACTTATATTGAAGATCTATAAGAATTAATAAACTACAATAACATCATATAATTACCTTTCACTTTCCTCAATCTACCTTTCCCCATCAAGTACTCCCCTTCAAATTTGTTAATAGAGTTGGGATCCCAAATGCGATCTACATGGATATTTGCTGCAAACTTGGGAAGATATTCACTAATATACACTATGGTCTGGTATACCATATATCCCTCTACCATAGAACCCTCAAGACGTGCTCTTTGTCAAACCAAGCCCTTCATAAATTTTAAGTGCCTCTCAACCATCCACATTGACCTAGTTTGTACAGGTCCACACAATTCAATCTCCTCAACTAGAAGTATGAGGTAGTGTTCTTGACCATTGAAAAAATTTGGAGGTAGACACTTTTGCATTTCACACATAAGTTGGGGAATTTTTCTCTTCCAATATTTTATATCTTTTTTATCAATTTATTTAGATGAAAACCACCTAAAAGAGATTCAACTCACAAGAACATATAAACAATATTTTATATAAAAATATACAATAAATTACATAAAAAGTAAAGCAAGTCATAAATATAATAACACCTCTAACCTCATGAATTCTCCAAGATCGTATATAACTTGTTTAACACTGTTGTCAAACTAGTCTGGGAGGGATATAGGTAGGATGTATTGCAATGATTAAAAAATGATCTTTTCAATATATTGTAAAATAATACAATAAAAAGTACATGCAATTTTACAAATATATTGTAAATAGAGAGCATGACTTACCTTGACAAAGGTATGCCAATCATGTGTTTTCAACCTTGGCCCAAAATCACCTTTCTTTGATACAAGACTACTTATATTTGTAGCAAATCCTATTGGAATTTTTTTAATTTTTTTTTTAATGAATTTTTTTAATGCATCACTTTGCTTCTTAGTTAATAACCAAGGAAGGGCACTCGTGTTTATGTAGTCTCCATTTCTATTTGATTCAATGAAATTTTTCAGTGCATATGATTGGATTCATGAATGTCATTACAAATTTTGGCCATTTTTTCTTTGTCACTCCTTCCATCCAATATTTTCCATAGTGTCTCTGTTACGTTATTTCCAATATGCATAGGATCAAACAAATGCACGATTGGGAGATCGTTGTAGTATGGAAACCTACTAAATTGACTAGGATAACTTTTTATTCCTCTAGGAAGTTGGTCATTGATGCCTTGACGACCTTCGTGAGCATCAATAACACATTAGTAAATAAAAGACAATATCAAAATCTAAATTTCAAACAAAAATCATCAGATGGAATGACATTACCTTGATGATTTAGTCTATCGTATTCCAACTTCCATAGATAAGGTGTCATTCTTCATGGCCTTGATGTCGTCTCTTCTTTCCCATTAAAAAGATGTTTTTTGATAGTTTGATACTTATGATTATTGTGGAGAAAGTGCCTAAACTCATCGAACACCTGCTTTCCTAAACTTCTTGAATGACGAGATTTCATCTTCGAACCACAAACTGGACATGCAAATTTACCCTTTGTCTGAAGACCTAAAATTTATCATACAATTGGATCATGTACAATTATCATGCACAACTTAAACATACAAAAATAATGTGTAAGCACTATAACATACCAAAAATATGTGACCTTAACATGAATATATAACATACTGCAAAAATGAGTTAGCCTAGGGGCATCATGTATTGTCCATACAAGCATTGCATGGAATTGAAATTTTCTTTTTCCTATTGGTCTAGAGATGTCATAGATAGTGATCCCATTCCATAAAATTAACAAATCGTCAATAAGGGGCTCAATATACACATTCATATCTTTAACTTGGTACTTACCTAGTTGAATGAACAAAAAAATTACATAATTATTATGACCATCTTGATGCGGTGTTTATAAATTAATTTACATAACTATCAAATAAAAAATACTTGGTACAATCATTGACAACATTATGTGCTCCCTCTTTATGGACATCTAAGGAGGAATGTTATTGTTAATAACAAAAATAAGCCACACTGAGTAAGTAGATCTCATATCTCCAAATGGATTGACACCGTCCACTGCCATTGAAATCTTGAGATTACGAGACTCTTCTTTAAAGTGTGGCCATGTTGTTTCTATATATTTAAATGTAGAACCATCCATAGGCATTCACATAATGTCATCTTGACTTCTATTGCATGCATGGTAATCCATAAATTAAACCAAGCTAGTGCACCTGAATAATCATTGAAGACATGGAATAAGGGTAATGTACTGAAGACTCTTGTGAGGTACCTTTTTTGTTATTTGATCTGACCGATATCTACTAGTATGACAAACAGGGCATTCTGTTGCAAATTCATGTTGTTTATGATATAGAATGTGATCATTGGGACATGCATGTATTGTCTGATACTGCATTCCAATTTTATTCATAATAGTAGATAATTCTCAGTATGAATGAGGAAAAATGTTTGATGGTGGTAAGAAAAACTCACCTATCAACCTACAACAACAAATATGAACTATTAATATAATGAATTATAATGGTATGCTAACATTGAAGATGACAAAAATGGTGTACCTTAGCATATGTGACATTGCTACATTGGATAAACCATTCATAACCTTGAAGTTCACCAACAACACTATAGCGGAGAGAAGAGTTGTTTGGGAGCCTTGGTATAGGGGCTCATATGCCTTCTTAATTATAGCTATATCAAGACCATCTTCATCATCATTATCAGATGCGCTAGTATCATCATCATGATCATCTTGTTTAGCTACACCAATACCATCTTCTTCAATCATGTCCTCAGGCACATTATCAGCTACGTCAATACCATCATCTTCAATTGTGTTCTCTACCACAGGATCATATTCTTCCATGGGAGCGTTATCATCAGCTTGGATATTCACACTTTCATGTTCCTCCAATTGGAAATCCACATTCACCAATTGATGAAAAACGTGCCCCCCTTCAATGTGACCATATTGCCTACAATGACTCTAGGCTATTTTGATTAGAATTCTTTGATTCTTTAAGCCCTTACACTTTTGGCAAGGACAATAACATTTTTCAATGTCTTTTCTTTGGAACTAAGACTGCAATCTAGCAAGTGTCTCATTATTTTGTTTTGGGTTCATATTGCTAGGTGTGGACTTTCTTCATAGGCCATAAATATACAAAATGTAAACATACAAACATTAGTAGTATCGTGTATATAATAATAATAAAAAAATTATAAGATTATACAAGATTTACAAATACACACACAAATCATGCTCACTAGACCATGAAATATTCAAAAGGATAAGTATTTTGGGAGTTACACAAATCTCCTCACTAGACTACTGAATTAGAGATTATAGAGAATATATTTTGGAGTTGTACAGTCACATTGTCTAGTCTGTAAAGATATACAATATATTTTTGCAAAAAAAACTTGCAATTGATGATAATAACACATCAGAATTTGGCATTGTAGTGGAGGTGATTCCATACCTAGTACAAATTATTTCCTCTAAAGCTTCCAGATGGTCTTTCTCTGGGAGTTGTATTAAGGCATTCAATTGAGTATTAATGCATTAATGCCCATCTATATCTAGGTTTGCATCACACATGCTTAAGGAAAAATTTCCTTATACAACTGAAGAGGGTAATTAATATGGAAATTGAATCAAATGTAAGCAACATATGGCATTAATTTTCAAAGACAGTGACAATTTAAAAGAATTGGAAAAATACAGTGTACAAGTAATGATAGTACACCATGGGAAGTCACAATAAGTATGAACCCATAGAGGATTTTCATTGTTTCCTAAAAGAAGATCATTTTTAGAGTGAGATTTAGCTACATAGAGGTGAAGCCATGACATACAAAAGGTAAGAGAACCTCAAAGTTTCTGACATATAATGCTATCATGTCAAAAGGACAACAAAGTGTAGTTTTTAGAACAATGGAACAACCATCTCTCTTAAAAGGAACAACCATCATGTTATAGAGTTATTGAATATGGCCATTATCATGAGATCATAGGTCTAAACACATCTATCTACCATTAATGAACAATTTCTTCTATAGAGGCAATTTTGAAGTCTATGCTCATGTGAAAAGGAAATGTCACTCAGTTTGAAGTCCTAATAGAATAAATAAAATAAGAAGACATTGACATATCATGCCTTATATAAGAACCAATCACAATAAGAAGATGGAACAACCATAAGGTACAAGCATGTGCAAGTCATTGTAATCATTGGAGATATGTTAAAGGTTAAGTACAATAGTAGAGCACGGCCATGATACAATTAATGAAAGTGCCATAAAACACCATGATATTTATAATCAATCATAGATAAAAGAAACAGTGACACAAATGATTTGTATTTTAGTGCCACCAAATACTTTCCAAATAGTCATCAATGTATTAAAGCATTCCAAAGTATAGGATAGCAAGGTGCTTCAATACATAGCTGTAGTGATCAAAATAGTATTTTACAATATCATGAAGTAAACAAATGCAATGTTTCAAAATAAGGAAAACTAAAACAACAAATGACAAGCATTGTCATTAAACACAACATAAAAGGCATCTTTGACATTGAGCCCTCAAAGAAAAGTTTTGATGTCTTCATGTTTTGAAAGTTAACAAGGTTTATATTTTCATCATGAATACATGAAAACAAGCACAGAGGATCACAATAAGTAATCTCTAATATAAAGAAACACAATGACTATCAACATCAAAGTGGTGGTGTAGGAACTCAAACATCATCTAAAGATAATTTGTCATGTTCTCTTTCCTCTGCACTTTTACATGATATTGAACGTGAAAGAAAAAGAAGTGAGAACCCTGAGGCAATGGATGAGGATGATAGTGATGAGGTAGCTGAAATAAAGGCTGCTCATTTTGAGGAGTCGATGAAATATGCCCAAAGAAGTGTCAGTGATGCTGATATTTAGAAGTATCAAGCCTTTTCACAAACACTACAACAATCTTGAGGCTTTGGTTCTGAATTTCAATTTCTATATAGACCTGATGGTGCTTTTGCTGGTGCTTCAGATGTATTTTCTACAACAAATAATAAAGATGATGATGACTTATATAGGTTGCACATCCACATCCACATCTGATATAAAATTTATTATTATAAAGTCTTTTTATGGAAATCTATTTTACATTAGTCTATATTATTATGAAGCCTTGTTATAGAAATCTATTTTATATTAATCCTCACAATTAGTTAGCAAATATTCTTCTTTCTTTCTAAATTCATGAATGATTCTATTTTTCTATAGTAAATAGCATATGTAATAGATAAACATGAAATCAACAACAAATATCTACCTCTAAATACAACTCCAAATAAATGAATAAAAGAAGAAAATGATAATGCTGATTGGGTATCCAGTAAATTAAATAGTTTAATCATGCAAACAGATGTGGATGTGGATGTGCAACCTTATGTTTTTACTAATAAGTCTTTGTTTGTTGGGCATACTAATTATAAGTACTTGAGGTATTAGGTTATTGATACATCCCTTGTATTTTCATGCATTTAATCTTATAAAATCATCAATTCTTAAGCATGCCACATAGTAATAGATCAATCTTCATTTAATTGAAAAAATAAAACACCAATGAAGAAAATAATGAGCAACAAATAATAGATATTATTAACATAGGTTGAAGCCAATCTCATCCTTGAAGATAAATATCTAGACTAATCACCAATGACATCCTTATCGGTGATTAGTCTAGGTATTTATCTTTAGGCATCCACACTCATTCTATTGCTTGTTGCCAGGAGGTCCCTACCCATTCTATTTTCCAGATTGCTTTGGGCTCTAGCAATCCATCTACTTTGCTCTGTGTGAAACTGTGGGTTTTTTCATTTTGCTTAAACAATTTGAGAGATAGGCTCTAACTGGTGATCTGTGAATTGGTAGAGATTCCTCTTAGATGCCCACAACTCTTCAAATCTATTGGTGTGAAGCAACCAAAGGTATTCTTCTCTATGGGCCTCTTTGTTTTGGGAAAACCTTAATTGCTAGGGCAGTGGAAAATGAAACTGGTGCCTTCTTTTTCTGTATCAATGGACTTGAGATCATGTCAAAGTTGGTTGAAGAAAGTGAAAGCAATCTCCGAAAGGCTTTTGAGGAGGCTGAGAAGAATGCCTTGTCCATTATATTTATTGATGAAATTGATTCTTTAGCTCCCAAGAGGGAAAAACCCCATGGTGAAGTTGAGAGGAGAATTGTTTCTCAACTTCTTACACTTATGGATGGACTTAAATTGTGTGCCCATGTTATTGTTATGGGAGAAACTAACCAACCAAATAGTATTGATCCAACACTTAGAAGGTTTGGAAGGTTCAACAAGGAGATTGATATTGGGGTTCTGGATGAAGTGGGCAGGTTGGAAGTGCTTCACATCCATACAAAGAATATGAAGCTCTCTAATGATGTACGTATATTGGGGCCTTATTTTTTGTACTTCTATATCTAATGTTAAATAGTTCTTGGATTTTGAAAGCATTTATTAATCTTTATGTTTCTTGATGGAGTATCTATTTATCTTTAGTTTTCTTGTTACAGGTTGATCTTGGAAAGATTGTTAAGGATACCCATGGATATGTTGGAGTAGATCTTGTTGCTTTGTGTACTGAGGCTGCACTTCAGTGCAATAGGGAAAAGATGGATGTTAACATCAAAGTGGTGGTGTAGGAACTCAAATATCATCTAAAGATAATTTTTCATGTTCTCTTTCCTCTTCACTTTTATAGGATATTGAACGTGAAAGAAAAAGAAGTGAGAACCCTGAGGCAATGGATGAGGATGATAGTGACGAGGTAGCTGAAATAAAGGCTACTCATTTTGAGGATTTGATGAAATATGCCTGAAGAAGTGTCAGTGATGCTGATATTTGGAAGTATCAAGCCTTTTCACAAACACTACAACAATCTCAAGGCTTTGGATCTGAATTTCAATTTCTAGATAGACCTGATGGTGCTTCTACTAGTGCTTCAGATGTATTTGTTGCAACAAATAATAAAGATGACAATGACTTATATAGGTTGCACATCCACATCCACATCTGATATAAAATTTATTATTATAAAGTCTTTTTATGGAAATTTGTTTTACATTAGTCTATATTATTTTGAAGCCTTGTTATAGAAATTTGTTTTATATTAATCCTTAAAATTAGTTAGCAAATCTTCTTCTTTCTTTCTAAATTCATGAATGATTCTAGTTTTTTGCAATGAATAGAATACGTAACAGATAAACATGAAATCAGAAAAAATATCTACCTCTAAATACAACTCCAAATGAATGAATAAAAGAAGAAAATGATAATGATGATTGGGTATCCAGTAAATTAAATAGTTTAATCATGAAAATAGATGTGGATGTGGATGTGCAACCTTATGCTTTTACTAATAAGTCTTTTTTTGTTGGGCATACTGATTATAAGTACTTGAGGTATCAGGTTATTGATACATCCCTAGTATTTTCATGCATTTAATCTTCTAAAATCATCAATTCTTAAGCATTAAGCATAGTAATAGGTCAATCTTCATTTAATTGCAAAAATGAAACACCAATGAAGAAAATAATGAGCAGCAAATAATAGATATTATTAACATAGGTTGAAGCCAATCTCATCCTTCAATTATAAGAAGGATTTCCAAGCTCCTATTTGAAAACAATAGATATTATTGAAATAAGCAGAAGCCAATCTCATCCTTTCTCTTGTGATCTTATATCATAGGATTTCAAAGTTCTTATTTGCGAATAATAGACATTATAGACACATAAGTTGAAGCTAGTTCTTCCTTGCACTTGTGATATTATATCAAGGATTTCTTAAGCTACTTTATTCAAATTGGATAGTATTATCACTTGATAGTCATACCTTCTTGATAAAAAGAAGTGTATCACTAGATACCTAGTGACAAAATTCACCCTCTTCTAGTTTTAGATTGAGGCCAAGTAGCACCAGGCTTTCAATGGGATAAGGTTTAGTATCCATATGGAATTCAGTAACCACACTCTGCTTAAATCCATTTTTCTCATCCTTCAATGTTACCAAATACATATTTGTACTCTTCACATAGTGACAATAATAAACTTTAAACAGAAATAACATAGAGTGACGAGCCACATGCTTGATGGAGGAGGGAGCCAAGATGTTTTCTCCTTTTACTGTAACCAAATAAATAAACATCATTGCAACACAGAGGAGTGAAAATCTCAAAGAGAATTCATGGCTTCTCCTTATTTTCAATGCTCAATCAAGTTGTTATTATTTAAATATGTCAAAAAACTGGCATAATAGAAAACCCTAAAGAAGAATAATACAAAATAGAGAATGTAGAAAGCCTTCAAGTTGAGAATTGTGAAAATATTGTAGAGAAACCCTTGACCATAACATTATATAATGGAACCCTCATCGAGCCATGAAAAGAATAGGTAAAAGACATAAAAATGTGATATATTTTCTTGTGTTCTCCTTCAAAAGAATAGAGCCTAGGGAAAATCATGACACATACCTAGCAACGAGCGTAAATTTTTAAAAAAGAGTCTTAGAGATCTTCTAATTAGAAATCTTCTAATTCGCATTTCCAGACAAACCCTGGGATGAAGCTGATGACGCTCAACCAGATGAAGAAATGAGCCTAGATTTGTTAAAAAGAGTCTCAGAGATCTTTGAATTCATGTTTCGTGCACTGAAATTCCCTTGAAAAAATTTGTTGTGCTAATATTGAATGAGAAATGAAACCTTTTTTTTTTAAGTTATGCCTGTGTTCATTGAAATTTTGACTCACATAGTATTGGTTGAAATTTTGACTAACATGGGCATAACTTCAAAAAAAATGAAAGTTTTCCTTCTATAATCCGACCAACCAAAACCTTTTTATTTCATGGTCGAAAATTTTGGTAGAAAAACTAGGTAAAAGGTACTAGTGATGTTACTATCCTTTCTCCTAAAAAGAATTCTTCACTTGTAGTGCTCTTTCTATCATCAATATTTGCATCCCAATCAGCATCAATGTAAACTTTTAGTTCAAAATTGTCTTCTTTCTTATACCACAATCCATAATTTTCAATGTTCTTCAAATATCTCAAAATTATTTTCACAACAGTCATGTGTGACTCTTTATGATTAGCACAAAATCTAGCCACAATTCCAACATGTGCAATATTTGGTCCACTCTACACAACATACATCAATTTTCTAAACATTGATCTATATAAGATGTGATTTACCTCAATTGTCTTATCACCTTAGTCATCTTACATCCGCTTATCATATGTGTACCGACTGGTTTTGAGTCTTCCATACCGAATGTCTTTAATACTTCTTTGATGTACTTTGTATGTGTGATATATATGCCTTCCTAAAATTGTTGTATTTGCAATCCAAGAAAGAATTTGATCTCTCTAAACATTGACATTTCAAACTCTTTGCTCATTTTTTTAGTAAAAGACTTACATAAAGCATCATGACCTCCAAATATAATATCATCAATAAATATTTTAGAAATAAGAATCTTGTCATCAGTGTCTTATTTCAAATACAAATTGATGTTGTCACTTGTTCTTACAAATCCAATTATTATGAGATAGGAATGAAATCTTTCATAACATGCTCTTGGTGCTTGCTTCAATCCATATAGTGCCTTGTGTAGCTTACAAACCATGTTCTTCTTATTAGGATCAACAAAACCTTTAGGTTGTTCAATGTACACCTCATCTTCAAGTATCTCATTTAGAAATACAAATTTCACATCCATCTAATAAACCTTATATCCATTGTAAGAAGCATATACAAGTAGTATTCTTACTCCTTCAAGTCTAGCAATGGGTGCAAAAGTATCTCCATAGTCAATTCCTTCTTCTTGAGGATAGCCTTTGCAAACTAGTCTTGCTTTGTTCCATGTTACATCTCCATTCTCATTTAATTTTTTTCTAAATGTCCATTTGGTGTCAATCACATTTTTTTCTTTGGGTCTCTGTACTAATGTCCATGTGTTTTTCTTTTGTATTTGTTCAATTTCCTCATTCATAGCTCCAATCCAATCATCATTTTCCAATGCATCTTTAATAGTTTTAGGTTCAAATTGACAAACCAAACATTTATTGTTCCTTAACTTGCTTCTAGTCATCATTCCTGCTCCTTTGTCTCAAATTATCTAATTCTATGGATGGTATCTTCTCACATATTTTGCAAGTACAAGCTCATATCTTTTTTCTTCAATATTTTATGCACTCGATGCATGATCATTATTTTCATCAATAACTATTTGTTGTTGCTCAGTCTGGAAGGATTGTTGCTCGGTAGTAATGTTCTGTTACTCAGTGATACCAGACTATTGCTCGAGTAGTCTCAAGATTTTCAATGTAAACAAATCTACCATACTGTTTAGGTTCTTTCATGCTTTCATCATCATTCTTTTCTGCAAACTCATTAACTCTCACATTTTCACTTTTAATGATTTTATTAGTAGCCTTGTTCAAACATTTATAAGCCTTACTTCTAGCAGAGTAACCTAGAAATATTCCTTCATCACCTTTTGAATCAAATTTTCCATTTCTATCATCTTTCAGAATGTAACATCTGCTTCCAAATATTCTGAAATAACTCACATTAGGTGTATAACCATACCATAACTCATAAGGTGTTTTATTTGTTTGTTTCTTTAGTTGAACTTAGTTCAATGTGTAAATAGTAGTGCTAACAACTTCTCTCTAATAAATTTTTGCAACATCTTTTTAAATCATCAGTGTTCTAGCACAATCAATAATTGATCTATTCCTTCTTTCAACAATCCCATTCTGTTGGAGTGTCATTGGTGTCGATACTCGTCTCTTAATTCCACACTCATTACAAAAATTAGTAAACTCATTAGAAATGAATTCACCACCTCTGTCTGACCTTAAGCATTTCAGTTTCTTACCACTTTTTCTTTGTACCACTTAAACATTTTGAAAGCTTCTGATTTTTATTTTAAGAACATCACAGTCATCATCCTAGTGAAATCATCAATAAATAAGATAAAATATCTATCTCCATAATAAATTTGACTTCTCATTGGACCACATAAGTCAATATGAACTAACTCAAGAATAGAATTAGATGAGTAATGTTTTCTCTTGAAACTAGATTTTGACATTTTTCTCATTTGACATTGTTTGTACATTACATGGTCAAGTTTAGATATACTTGGTAATCCTCCTACTTTCCTTTTCTTACTAATCTTAACCATGTTGTCAAAATTCACATGACATAACCTTGTGTATCATAACCAAACATAATCATTTTTAGCCAACAGACAAGAAGTTCCATCATTATCCAAAAAGAATAGGTCACCTTTAGATTGTTCACTAGTAGCTATTAGTTTTCCAGCTTCATTATAGATTTTCACCTTTCTATTCTCAAATGCAACTCAGTGACCAATGTTATTCAGTTGTGCCAAACTCAACAAATTATAGTTAATTACTTTCACCCAATATGTATTATCACATTTGATCTTATTGTTCAACAATATAGATCCTTTAACTTTTACTTGATAGGGTGTATCATTTTGCATTTTCACATATCCTCAATTATAATGTTCAGGATATTCAATTTTTTCTTCATCACCAGTCATATGATGTGTACAGTCACTATCAATAATCCAAGTATCAATTTTTCTTACTTTAGAAATAAGTGCCTTTTCAGCATACCTTTCTTCTTTTTAGAATCTTCCTTCAATGCCACAAACACTACTTCTATTTCATCATCAATTTCAGATTTGGTGTCTGTTGGGTTTATGGAAAGATAAGTAGTGAGAGGGGAGGGGTCAATTAGTACCTTCAAAACTTTTAAACACTAAAACTTTGTAGATATAGGTAGCATTTAACCGACTGAATCCATACATTCAAATATAATTGAAAATGTAATTTGCATGTAATCTAGATAATAAATCATTCAAGAAAATTCATACTCATAACACGAATATTTTGGTATCGTAGAAACCCTTGTAAGAAGGTAAAAACTGTGGTGGAGATAACACCCACAAATCTTCACTACTACAGTCACAAAGCATATCCATTAAGGCTACAAATTGTGATCACTTCTAATGATCTTACCCTGATAGGAGTAACAATTAGATCGACTAGATCTACCTGGTTAGAGGATTTTAACAATACAATACATGTGTGTACTTGGTTAAGAGATTTAAACTAGAACTGTTAAGTCCACTAAGTTAGGAGATTTTAGATTTTCTACAATGGTTAAAAGGTAATAGTAAAAGTATTTTTAATTAGCAACTTAATCTTTGTGATATTTCTATTAGGATGCAAGTAGAGTGGGTTTAACCATGGAGGAAACTTCGTAATTAAGTGTGCTCGAGCTGGAGTAGTACTGGGATGGGTGACCTCCTAGGAAGTCCTGGTGCTTCACCTCTATGAGCATCACCTAGATATAATGAGTGCTAAGTGTTCCATTTATTCTCATGAGAGATGGGTTCATGTGAACCACTACTCATGAATAATGGGTCAATGAGTTTGACTCAAAAAACTACACAGTTGAATCCTGATAGCAATATCACAATTTGAATTGCTATGGAAAATACCTCCTACTTATCAACTTAATCTTTCATAATTGAGATATGTAATATACCATAAAAATATCACCTCATAGTGATGTATGTGTCCTTATGTTCTTCTCAATAGCCTTGTGTATGTTCTGAAAAAATGAATACTTCTTTCAAACCCTCTGTCGAAAACCCTTTGTTTAATCTCCTGATGTCCTTTGTGTGGCTACTCCTTCATGATATCATTTCATAATGACATCTTTACAACTTTTATATCAAACTAACTTGACCTAATTAGGGTTTACAATATCTTAGAAATCCTAAGATCAATAGTGTAATAAAATAACCTAGATCTAACATTACATAGGAATCATTAAAAAATTAATGATTACATCCTGTAAGGTATAAAATGTGGTGTAATATAAAAATGGTGTATGATGTATGTCGACCTTGACCTGCATTATTCCGATGGAAAATCTGTTCACAAATCCTGAAAGTTTACCAAAAAGGGTATCCAGATCTACATTGTAATTCATTGCTCCATACTTTTTCCTGTAAGAAAAATGGTTTTTTTGTTTGGATGAGGGGTTTTCCTTGGTCAAACTATAGTTTGGAATCAACCTTAAAAATAGAAAATAGAGAATGCTAGCAAGTAGTAGAAGTAGATCTAACAACCAAGCTATGATATTCAATAGATATGCAATTTTATTTGAAATATAAACAAGTATGTTGATATGAAATATTAGACTCAACACTCCATGATTGTATGGTTGGAATCCACCTTGAAGGGAGAATGAATATATCTTGAAGATAAAAAAATGATCTTGAAGGAAGATCACACCATCATGATAGATATATCTAGGGTTTTGAATGATGAATCTTGAATGCTTGAACCAAATCCCTTTAAAGGATTGAATGCTTGAATCCTTGATCTTTAATGGAGAATTTGAATGCTTGAATGTAGATGATTTATTGAAAGATGGAGCACTTTATCTTGCTTAATTTGGAATTGATGGATGTCTCCTTGAGAGTGCCTTGTGAATAATGGTTTATTTCATGATGGAGAAAATGAGAGGAGAAGGCTTCCTTTTATATAAGTTAGGGCACAAACTTATAGAGAGGTCTACATAGGAGAATTAAATTCCCATTTAAACCTTTAGTCTTGGAAGTGGAAATAATTTAAATATCATTTAAGATTTACCATTTCGAAGCCCAAAACAGCTGACCTAGAAGCAAGAAATAAAACTTTCCAAAACCCGACATTTGGAAACTTCTAGATTTTAAAATCTAGACCCAGGGTCAGGGTCGAGGTCGACTATAACCTAGGTCAAGGTCAACCTTGACCTTGACCTAGGTCAGGTCGAGGTCGACCTTGACCCAAAAGGTTGACCTTGACCCTAAGGTCAAGAATCTCAGGGTTTTAGGTCAGGATGCCAGAAATAGGCTGGAAAGAGGTGGAAAGAGGGGCATAATAGGGGGAAAAAAAAGATCCAAGACAAAGATCCCATCAAAGCATATAACATGACCCCAAACCACCTACTCAGAGGGCTAAACTAGTCCTAAATGGAAGTGCTTCCATTTTTTGATGATACATTTAGCCCCCACTTTAGAAAGAGTATGGATTCAATAAAAACTCTTGGTAAAGGAGAAGAAAGATCCAAGTGGATTCAAAATGACATAGAATAACACTTAGTTAAGGACACGAACCCCCAAGATAAGGATTCTAACTCAACATACACGCATGAGGGCATGAAAACAAAGAAAAAAATAAAGATAAAGGGAAAGGGCACAAAAAAAGAAAGGGGTTAGTAGAAACCCAAATCAACTAGAAAAGGAAACTTTTCTAAGAAAAGATTCCTATACTAATATCATATTTGAAAATCTATCATAAAAGCATAAAGGATTACATAAGAAAGACAAGAGCAACACTATAAATAACATAGCTTCATGATCTAATCCTACTAGCATGAAAGTGAAAAGAGAGAAAAGAGAGAGTGATTACCTCACACAGTAAGATGCCCACCTTACCGTGAATCACCAAGGAGGGAGAGACCAACAGGTAGCAAAACCTGATAGTTTTCCCAAAAAAAAATTGTGCCTTGTAGTTGTAATGCATCTTCTAATGGCTTTTATAATACCGATAGATCCACATTCTTGTATCACTATGGAATATAAAATGTGTGTCTCTTCAGGATTTTATCAACTTATGTGCATTACCTTCCGAGGATTTAGCATATTGAAAATTGAAAATGTGTGTCTCTTCAAGATTTAGCAACTTATGTGCATTACCTTCCAAGGATTTAGCATATTGAAAATTGAAAATGTGTTTCTTTTTAGGATTTAGCAACTTATGTGTCTTACCTTTTGAGGATTTAGCATATTGAAAATTAAAAAATATAGCACAAGGGAGACCCTATATATGCCCCCCTCCTTAGCATGGCTACCTACTAGCCAAGATAAGGAAGAGAAAGGAGGATACCTACTTCATGAAGTAAGGAGATATCCTATTTAACAACAATGTAGACTATTTTCTTAGCGAAGGGTATTGACCCTTACATCCAAGAGCAGAGATAATCATGAAAAGGATATGTCACTCATGGAAAAAGGATCCTCAAAGAAAGATATATTATCAACAAGACCCCCACCATAGAGGAGTGATTTAGATAAAATATCATCTTTCAAAGAGAAACAAAGATTCAATCATCCAACCCCCTATAATCAAGAGGAAGATGAATCTTTGAACAAAGGAATCAAACTCTAACCCTAGAGCCAGGGAAAGAATTTATAAAGAACATAATTTGTAGAATAAAGAAGAGGTGATGACATAGGACAAAAAATTCTCACATAAAAGGATATTCATAGCCAAAACCTCAATCAATATAATGAAATAATGTTGTAGAATAAACAAATGCCACTAAGCTAAGGAAAGTAGATCCCTAGACAAAGAGAAAGAAGGAAGAACCTTTCCCCCTAGAGATGAAAGCAAGGGATGCCTTTGCAAAAAAAATTTCAATAAGAAAAGATATCATGAAGACTATAGTAAAAAGGCCATTTGTACTTGGAGAGAGCATCTTTTAGCATAGGTTTAAAGATTTCTCTCTTGGAATTCATTAACTAAACATACACCTTCTTAGGCACATCTTGAGGAGTATCAAGGTAATCTAAGGTGGGTGTTGGAAGAAGAAGATGAAGAGGAGGATGATGATCAAAAGCAACCACCTTAAATTGAGATTGCAAATAACCAAGACCACACATATCTTGTTTAGGGGATATATGAACTGGATACTTAATACCATGCTCATTAACACCAAGCCCTAAACCCTTATATCCTTGTTTAGCCATCATATTATATCATGTAGTGTACATATCTTGTAAAGCTTCTACAAGAGGTGATTTTTTATTGTGTTCATGAGTAAAGGTTGTATAAGGTGGAATAATAGGCTTAGAAGAATTTTCTTTTCTCTTCCCTTTAATATCATTATGGATCGGATAAGAAGGGGAAGGTAAATCCAAAAATTCTTGCACATCTACATCATGAACCATAGTTTGAGACTCATCATAAGTATGGGAAGAACTAGGAATAACACATGGAGAATTAGGCATATTAGGAATCAGATTAGGAAGGATATGATTAGGATTAGGAAGATTAGGAACTAGATTAGGAAGGATAGGATTAGGATGAGGAAGATTACGAGAGGGTGTATCATCTACCAAATTCTTCACATAATCCAAAAGAGTAATAAGTCTGCCACATAAATCTTTAATGAAAGATTTGAAAGTAGGAAGACTAGTATTGGTCAATCTCACATTAGCATAGGCAAGTGAAACATGAAGAGTGACAAACATAATAAAATGGATGATACTCTCATAAACATCATAAGTATGATAAAGAGATGCTAAGAGGAGAATAATAAGAAAAATAGCCACACACCAAAGCATCTTAAAAATCTTCATGAAATGCAAGAAATATTTTTGTATTTTGTAGAATATATAGATTTATTTTTTGAATTTTAAAATGCAAGAGAATAAAAGAAAGCTAATCCTAAGGAAAAGAAGCAAAGCATCTAACACAAAAAAGAAAGAGTTGTCTATCACGGGTTCACCAAAATGTAAGGTATAAAAATGTGGTGTAATATAAAAATGGTTATGATGTAAAAATGGAAGAGGAGGGGGAATGTAAGATCTTCTTCACCCCAAATTCCCAAAGGAAAGATCCAAATTGATTAACCACAAGAAGATTATTAATGCACAAATGAATCAATCAATGGAGAATATGAAGAAAGGAGAAAACCTTATATTCCATTATGGAAAGAAGTATTGAAATCTTAATTGAATTGAAGAAAAATACTAACCTCAAAATATGATAGATCTAGAAAATGTTGTTTTTTGGTATTTGTACTCAGTTTTGGGAAATTCTGCAATTTGATGTGGCCTAGAAACACACAAATAAAGAAAACCCAGAAACCTACTTTTCTGAGAAAGGTTGACCTTGACCCAACACAGGGGTAAGATATTACCCTAGGGCACAATCTTACCCCTTTATGTCAACCTTGACCTACACTATTTTGATGAAAAATTTGTTCACGGATCCTGAAAGTTTTTTGAAAAAGGTATCCAGATCTACATTGTAATTCGCTGCTCTGTACCTGTTCCTACAAGAAAAATGTTTTTTTTGTTTGGATGAGGGGTTTGTCCTTGTCAAACCCCATTTTGGAATCAACCTTCAAAATAGAAAATAGATAATGCTAGCAAGTAGTAGAAGTAGATCTAACAAAAAAGCTATGACATTCAATAGATATGCAATTGTATTTGAAAAATAAACAAGTATGTTGATATGAAAGCTTAGACTCAACACTAAAAACCATAAATGTAAATCAAAATCTGCATGATTGTATGCTTGGAATCCACCTTTAAGGGAGAATGAATAGATCTTGAAGATAAACAAATGATCTTGAAGGAAGATCACACCATCATAATGGGTAGATCTAGGGTTTTGAATGATGAATCTTGAATGCTTGAACCAAATCTTCAAAGGCTTGGATGCTTGAATACTTGATCTTTAATGGAGAACTTGAATGCTTGAATGCAGATAATTTCTAGAAAGATGGAGTTCTTGATCTTGCTTAAGTTGGAATTGATGGATGTTTCCTTGAGAGTACCTTGTGAATAATGATTTATTTCATGATGGAGAAAATGAGAGGAGAAGGCTTCCTTTTATACAAGTTAGGGCACAAAATTCTAGAGAGGTCTACATAGGAGAATTAAATTCCCATTTAAACCTTTACTCTTGGAAGTGGACATAATTTAAATATCATTTAAGATTTTACCATTCCGAAGCCCAAAACAGCTAACTTGGAAGAGGGAAATAAAACTTTCTGAAACCTGACATCCAGAAACTTTTGGATTTTGAAATCTGGACCTAGGGTCAAGGTTGCAGTTGAATCTAACCTAGGTCAAGGTCAAGGTCAACCTTGACCTAGAAGGTTGACCTTGACCCTGAGTCAAGAATCTTAGGGTTTTAGGTCAAGATACCAGAAATAGGCTGAAGAGAGGTGGAAATAGGGGTAGAATAAGGGGAAAAACAAGATCCAAGCTTGAGATCCCATCAAAGCATCTAACATGACCCCAAACCATCTACTCAGAGGGATAAATGATGAAGGGTGCTCCCCTTAATACCACAAACACTTAACATAAACAGAGAAACAACAACAATAATATGCAAGAACAGAAAATTGGCTTCTTATTATCTCCACAAATGTGGAATTACAAACTTTTCGAATTACAATATGCAAAGCCACATGGGCATTCCCTTACAATATTCTGTAGGACAAAGCCTCGAATCAATACCCAGATCTACTACCCAGAACTGCCCTAGACAACACTATGGGCCTTCTTTATATAGGCAATTTCCACCGCCCAAGAAGGTTCCAAAAATTTAGCCCTTAGGGCCGACCAAACTTAGAATTATTTTATTTTACAATTTATTACATCAAAGTCAGCTCAAAATGAGTTTTGAAACCCAAACAGAAATTTTGAAGAAAAATTATTTTCTGCCATTTCAGGTGACCCAACTTCCGAAGACCATAAGTCATCACCCGTTGACTCGATTGGCTATTATAACCCTATTCTGGAAATGCCATGAAGTGCTCTACAGGCTTAACCTATGCAAAGCACCTATCACCCAAATTTTCAACCTCATCCGGGGCCTCTAAAGCCTTCAAAACTGAGTTCAAAGTTTCTGTACCCTGCTGCCAATACTGAAAATCTTCAATATCTTCAAAACTAGACCTGATCTAGCCATGAAACTTTTCTGGCAGGCTGATATGACTGAGATGAACCTCCATATGTAAAATTAGAACATTCTAAGATCGTAAGACCAACTTACTAAAAATAGCAAGTTTCCATAAATAGCAACTTTGCACAAGATAGCCCTTATTGAATACAAAAACATAAATATTTTTTTGGGTGATTCAAGATTGCTCTTACACCCAGGATGCTCCTGCATCAGACACCCAGGGTAATTTGAGAAGTGACCCTGTCATGACTCAGGTGTGCAAAGGAAAACCAAGATAGTTAACCTCCTCCTTTGTTAGCCATGATGAATCTTCAACAAGTCATCCTTTCCATTTGACCAAATACTCTTCATATGTCCTATTCCTTGTGCTTCTACCAACACGACTATCCAGTATGTCTTCAATCTCCTTGATATCTAAACTGGTTTCTAGAATACTCCATTGTGCTGCTGCAACCTCATCTTCAACACCTCCTTCGCGATACTCTGTCAAATCTGAAATGTTAAACACTGGTGAAATATTCAGCTCACTAGGCATTTTTACCTCATATGCATTTCCCGAATCATGCTTCTTCAATATCTTACATGGTCCAAACTTTTTCATTTTCAGCTTGTTATATGTACCAACCAGAAATTGCTCCTTCCGCAAATGAACCATAACTTCATCCCCAACTTGAAATTCCTTATACCTCATTTTCTCATCTGCCTTAGCCTTATACTGCGCATTCATCTTGGTAATATGCTTTCTCACCTCCTCATGGATGTTCTTCAAATGTTCTGCAAAATCCTCAGCTTCAGCACTACTTATTTATCCTTTATCTATCTTTCTCAATTCAGATGCATTTCTTGGACTACTTCCATATACAATCTAGAATGGTGATTTACCAGTGCTCCTATTGACAAAATTATTGTATGCAAAATCTACCTATGGTAAAATCAAATCCCATCCTGTTGGCTTAGCTCCAATCAAACATCTCAGTAGATTTCCCAAACTTCTATTCACCACCTCTATCTGTCCATCAGTCTGTGGATGATGTGATGAACTGAACTTTAAATCTATCTTCAACTTCTTCCACAATGTCTGCCAGAAATATCCAACAAACTTAGTATCTCGATCTGAAACTATGGTCTTTGGCAAACCATGTAGTCTCACCACTTCTCTGAAAAACAATTCTGCTACATGAACAACATCATTAGTCTTCTTGCAGGGAATGAAATGTGCCATCTTCAAAAATCTGTCAACTACTACAAAAATTAAATCATGTCCCCGTTGTGTCCTCGGTAAACCAAGAACAAAGTCCATACTGATATCCTCCCAAGGCTTCTTTGGTATAGGTAATGGATGATACAACCCTGTATTCTACCTCACTCCTTTCGCCATCTGACATACTCTGCAACTCTGTACAAACTTCTTCACATCTTACTGCAACTGTGGCCAATAATAATTTTCACTAACCAAAGCAAGGGTTTTATCACGACCAAAATGTCTAGCCAATCCTCCACTATGCTTCTCCTTGATGAGATTCTCCCTCATAGAACTTCGTGGAATGCACAACTGACTCCCTCTGAATAGCATATCATCCTGGATGATGAAATCCAACCATTTCGTCCTATCTAGAGTAACAGGTTCTGTACAAGCTTTCCAAGCTTCACCAAAATCAAGATCCTTTGGATACAAATTCTTGAGTTCCTTGAACCCAACTACCTCAATTTGCATCTCTGTCAGCAATAGTTGCCTTCTGCGAAGAGCATCTGCAACCCTGTTAGACTTTCCACTTCTGTGTTTCAAAACAAATGTATAACTCTGCAAAAACTCAACCCATTTCAAATGCCTTTGATTCAACTTTCCTTGACTATTCAAATATTGTAAAGCTTGATGATCAGTATACAAAACAAACTCCTTAGGAAGTAGATAATATCTCCACTTCTTTAATGCCTAAACTATAGCATAAAATTCCTGATCATAGACATAATATTTTCTCTTGGCATCATTTAACTTCTCATTGAAATAAGCAATAGGTTTACCTTCTTGGCTCATAATAGCTCCTATTGCAGTACCACTAGCATCACAATCTACTTGAAACACCTTATTAAAATCTGGAAGTGCTAAAATAGGTTGTTCTGTAACTTTTTGTTTCAACAATTGAAAACTCTTTTCTGCCCCATTAGTCCACTTAAACTCTTTTCTATCCCCTCTCATTGTTTCAGTCAAGGATCCACAAATACTGCTAAAATTTTTGATAAATTTTCTATAAAAGCTAGCCAAACCATGAAAAGATCTTACCTCAGTAGCACTCCTTGGAGTAGGCCATTCAAGGATAGCCTGTACCTTCTCTGGGTCCATTTTTAGACCTTCTGCTGAAACTACAAATCCCAAATACACTAACTTTTTCTTCACAAAGTTGCACTTCTTCAAATTAATCAACAATTTCTCATCTTTCAATTTCTCAAACACCATACGAATATGCATCATATGTTCCTCTAATGTCTTGCTAAAAATCAAAATATCATCTAGGTAAACAATGACAAACTTACCCAGAAATTCTTTTAGAACCTCATTCATGAGCCGCATGAAAGTGCTCGGTGCATTGGTTATCCCAAAAGGCATGACTGACCACTCATACAATCCTTCCTTTGTCTTGAAGGCAGTCTTCCATTCATCTCCTTCTTTGATCTGAATCTGGTGATATCCACTCTTTAGATCTATCTTTGAGAAATACACAGCTCCACTCAAACAATCCATAATATCATCCATTCGTGGCAATGGAAACCTATACTTGATTGTGATCTTGTTTATTGCTCTGGAATCTGTACACATCCTCCACTCTCCATTCTTCTTTGGTGCTAATACTGCTGGTACAGCACAGGGACTCAGACTCTCTCGAATCAACCCCTTCTACAATAACTCATGTACTTGTCTGTTCAACTCTTCACTTTCTACTGGTGTCATTTTGTGTGCTGCCTTGTTTGGAAAACTGGCTCCTGGAATCAAATCCATCTGATAACTGATCTTCCTTACCGGTGGTAATCCATCAGGTACATTATCAAATATAGTATCCTGAAACTCATTCAACAAATCTGAAACCTCTATAGGTACATCCTCTACTTCTTCTTTACCAACTTTTGGAATTAAAGAAAAACACACATGCTCATGCCTCATACCATCTAGGAATTTTCTTCCATCAACAAATGTTATTCTTGCATTACCACATGCCTTTTCTTCGGTCTCCTTCAATGGCTTTAGCTGATGTCACACTCCATCCTTTGTCAAGGAATAGGTATTCGCATGACCATCATGTACAACACATCTATCAAACTGCCACGGTCTACCCAATAACACATCACATGCATCCATAGAGATGATATCACATAGTACCTCATCTTGGTACCCATCGATATTGAGCTTTATCGGGCACTGTTCACTGACCATGACCTTGTGGTCATCCTGCACCTAGGCAATCTGATATGGATGTGGGTGTTTCTGTCTCTTGAGCTTCAACTTTGTCACCATCTCTTCTGACACCAAATTGTCAGTGCTTCCACTATCGATAATCACATCACAACATTTACCTCACACTTGCATCTAGTGCAAAATAGGCTCCTTCTTTGTTCAGGTTCATTCTCACCACTCAGCAAGACTCTTCTATTAATTAGCGTTTCTCCTCTTTCAGCATCTTCAAAATTTGATGATCTAGCATCTTCATCTACATGTGCAACTCTGGCCTGGCCTTCATTTCTCTTGTTTGTTCTGCCTTGGCGCTGAGGACATTCAAATGCCCTATGACCTTCTTCTCCACAGTGAAAACATGTTCCACGGAAGCCTCCTCTTCCAGATCCTTGTCCTCTTCCTCTTCCTCTCTAATCTATATTATTCTGATCTTGGAAACGATTGGAATTATTTCCTCTCTAATTCTAACTGCTACTGGCCTCATCCTTTTTTTTCAGATCTTCATTTCGGCCACCATATGACCATCTGCCAGATCTTCCACCATGACCTCTTCCATTTTGTCTGCTCTCAAACTTCTTGTTCAGCTTTTCCTCTACTTTTAGGGCAAACTAGTATGCCTCCTCAATACTGTTCATTTGAACCAGATTCAATTCCTCCTGAATGCTTGGCCTTAACCCATTAAGGTATCGGGCAACTTTCTCCTTATCAGCTTCTGCATGGCCTATTCTAATGAGGAGGCGATAGAACTCCTCTGTATACTCCGAACAGATCTTCCTGCTTGCTTCAAACTTTGCATTTTCTTTAGTAGGTTAAGCTCATAATCAACAGGAATGAACTGTCGCTTCAATTTATCCACCATCCAATCCCATCTTGTGATTTTATCTTTCCCTCTTCTATTTTGCTCCAACTAAATTTTTTGCCACCAGATCTTCGCATGACCTTTCAATCTAGCCTTCACAAATTTGACCCTATCAAGATCCTCAACATCTTCATACTCAAAATATTCCTCACATTCATTTATCCAGTCGATCAATTCCTCTGGGTTAAGATTTCCAGAAAATGTAGGAACCTCAATCTTAGGTCTTTTCCCAATCTTGAAAATTGCCTGAAAAAGTCTTTCTTCCTTCTGGTTCACAATTTCAGCTTCTCCTTCTTGATATTCTTCTTCGGCTTCATCCTCGCTTTCATCTCTGACATTAAGATTCATTCCTCTATGAATCTCTTCTTGCAATGCTCACACTTGTCTCTGCAGCTCTCTAACCTCAGGTGTCACAGCACCAGCTCTTCCGCCACGTTCTCTTCGTGGAGGTATTTTCACGATGCGCACTGAAACCCTAACCATGGTCCTAGTGCAAACTACCTCACAGTCGGTGATCTGTTTACAAACTCAAGAACTCCTGCTCTGATACCACTTGATGAAGGGTGCTCCCCTTAATACCACAAATACTTAACAGAAATAGAGAAACAACAACAATAATATGCAAGAACAGAAAATTGGCTTCTTATTATCTCCACAAATGTGGAATTACAAACTTTCTAAATTAAAATATGCAAAGCCACATGGGCATTCCTTTACAATATTCTGTAGGACAAAGCCTCGAATCAATACCCAGATCTACTACCCAGAACTGCCCTAGACAACACTACAGACCTTCTTTATATAGGCAATTTCCACCGCCCGAGAAGGTTCTAGAAATTTAGCCCTTAGGGCCGACCAAACTTAGAATTATTTTATTTTACAATTTATTACATCAAAGTTGGCTCAAAATGAGTTTTGAAACCCAAACAAAAATTTTGAAGAAAAATTATTATCTGCCATTTCAGGTGACCCAACTTCCGAAGACCATAAGTCATCACTCGTTGACCCGATTGGCTATTATAACCCCATTCTCGAAATGCCACAAAGTGCTCTACAGGCTTGACACACGCAAAGCACCCATCACCCAAATTTTCAACCTCATCCGGGGCCTCTAAAGCCTTCAAAACTGAGTTTGAAGTTTCTGTACCCTGCTGCCAATATCGAAAATCTTCAATATCTTCAAAACTAGACCTAATCTAGCCATGAAACTTTGCTGGCAGGCTGATATGACTGAGATGAACCTCCATATGTAAAATTAGAACATTCTGAGATCGTAAGACCAACTTACTAAAAATAGCAAGTTTCCATAAATACCAACTCTGCACAAGATAGCCCTTATTGAATACAAAAACATAAGTATTTTTTTGGGTGATGCAAGATTGCTCTTACACCCAGGATGCTCCTGCATCACTAAAGTAGTTCTCAATGGAAGTGCTTCCATTTTTCGATGATACACATCCATATTTAATTTTGTCTCAATCTTGGAAAACCATTTTCTGATTGGTGTGAACCATTTTCATTAATGTTTGTGCCATTTTAGATTACTATGTCATTTCTTGTTTTACTCGGTGTTCACTGCATTTGTCATTCGATAATTAACTGGTGCTTGGTGCATATAAATTCTCAATGTTTGGTATGCTATTTACTTGGTAATTGTTTGGTGCTTGATGAGTGTACTCGGTCAAACCCTTGTTTGGTTAACTTAGAGATCCACCTTGTGACTTTCTCGGTGTATAGGATTTATATGGTTGACCAATTGTCCTATTTGTCTCCTTTACTGACTAAATAACTGATTGATACTAATGAAAATCCATTAATGCTCAAATAAGATTAATATTCTCCCCCTTTGGCATTAGTATCAAAACCTTATGTATATGTATTGACTGCCAGAACAAAATATATACAAACTCCAAAACAAATATACTAACTCCCCCTTTGTGCATGCTCTGGGTGTGAAGTACATATTGGCATCTATATACATAAATATATATGCATAGACTTTCCCCCTTTTTGAAATTAATGCCAAACAAAAATAATGTACTTACTAGTAATCAAAAATATGTTGATGGGTTTTCTTGAGTGAATCGAAGAGGTTTTCCCATTCCTCTTTTAGGTTCTCAAGAGAAATGTGCTCTAAACTATCTTGTACATGCATGTCAAAAATGTTTTCCAGTACAAAAATTTCTAGGCTGGCAACTAAATTCTTTGCCTTATTAACACATTTCTCCATTATTTTAAGAGGGGGAAGCAACATAGCCTAAATCTCAGTAATTTGTGCCCTTATTGTGTCTTCTTTCTTCCTTAAATCTATCCTTAACTACTGAAGTTCTTGAACCTTTGAAATATGCTTGAAAAGCAGTGAGCTCGATTAAAGAATTATTTGCACTCACCTTTATTTCTTCATCAAGTTTCTTGAGCTTTTCACTAATCTTGGTAGTGAATTGGTCCACAATGCATAACTTAAACAAAATTTGAATTATCTTATGAATTATGGTTTCAAGCTCCATAACAACCTCTAAGAGCTTGAACTTATTTATTCCCACTTCCTGGCTTATTTTCTCTACTAATTTCAACTGTATCTTTTCTTTTGCTAGCTCCTCCATTCTTTTCTCAACATCTACATCGAGGGAATTGATGTGTTCAATTAGGGTTGCAAGTTTATCAATGATGGGAGTTGCCTCATCAGCATTGATGTCAGGAACTAATTTCATTAGAATATCTCTAACTTCTTCCAAAATTTATTTTCTCTTACTCTCCTTTTTTATTTTCTCCTGTACAGGCTTCCTTGTGCACAATTCTCCATATATTCTCAATGCTTCGGGGTCTAATGTCCTAGGGTCACATTCTGGAATTTCAATAACTTCATCAAGTGTGACAGGACCCTTACCATGTTTCTTCATCTTCTTCTTCTCTTGTGTAGGTGATTTGGTGTAAGGAACTAGAGATTTAGTCTCTAGATTTGACTTTTCTATCTTGGTAGACACACTTTCTTCCTTAGCTTTCCTGGTGAACAGTGTCTTGGTGGTTTGTCCTTGTGCATTTGTTGTGGTGTCTACTATAGTTGATTCTATAGGTTTATCCTCTTTCAATGCTTTTTTTTCTACCTCTATATTCTCAGGCTCATTTGATGCTTTCTTCTCTATTGTACCCTATCCCTTAGGGGTATCCTTTTGTTGCTCGAGGGTTGAACCTTCGGTTTCCTTGTGTTACAATTTCAACTACTTGTACCAATATAGGTAAGTCACCTAGAATTTCACCTGTTGTTGCCTCATTAGGTAGATTCTCCTCAGTGGTGTATGTAATAGTGTTAATATCCTCATCATCATTTATATCACCAAGATCTCTATTGGTGATGTCCTCAATTAAAACATCATTTGTCACTGGTGTTACTAACTATTCAAGAGTATCTTGTCTATGTTCTTCACTATATTTGGTGGGGTAGAAATCAATAGCAATGGTGTCATCTTCTACCTTGGTATTGGATAAGTCGATTAGATCCTTGGTAGCTAAGTCCGCATCATCCGAGTGAACTCCTTTACCTTTCTTTATGTTCTTCTTCTTGGGAATGATAGCCAATGCAAGTTGATCAACTTCTTCTTGGGATTTTAAAATTGAGGTCCGTAGAAGCTTCCTATTTTCATCAACTTCTTCAAGGTTTCCTGCCAATATGTCAAGGGCTCTACCCTTCATTAGAAATTATTTAGAGTGTCATTTCATCAATTCTTCTATCTTAGGAAGAAATAGAGTAGGCATAGCCAAAATTAATGAGTGTTCCCTCATTTTCTTCTCAGTGTGTAGGGCACATGTCCACCTGGATGACACTTTCTCATATAGTTCTTTAGGTACATATCTTGAAAATTATATTGGTACCCTTTTAAACTTAATCATCATCTGTATGATTTCTTCTTCAACTTTCTCTTGATCCTCGATAGTCATGTTGGTTAGAAATCTCATTGTTTGATTTTTTGCCCAAAGATAGATTATTTTTGAAAAAATTGCAGTCTTTAGGGTTTGCTAGGTCTAAATGTCTTTGAAAATTAAAAAAAGCCCTAGTTTTGGTTATCAACTTTCTATTTCTCTATTACCTTTTTAAGGTCACTTAAGCATTGAAATGAGCATGTGTGTTTTAAAGTTCCCCTCTTAGTCACTCAATCTCTCAAAGGAATCAGAATATTCTTTCATGTTTAGAGAATGCCTGAAAGCTTTTGTCACCTGATCTCATAAGCGCTTTAGAATATTCCTTGTTATTACATGATCTAGCCGTTTCCCTTTAGTCTCCAAGTCTCATAATGTTTTCTCGAGATCTAGCAACTACTGTGACAAATTGTTAAGAAATAGATTATAGTCACATGATCTCTTAGTAGAAAATACCTTCGATCAGGCGGTCTCAGAATGATTTGTCAAACTGATGTTTTATTCAGCGATTATGACTTTTCTCTTTGGTCGCTAAATCTCTTGATTTTCTTTCACGGTTGTCTCCAAGTCTCGAGGTCTTCATGCGGTCAGCTCTTTTGTTTAGTGACTATGAGTTTCCTTCATGTTTCTTGATCTCCAAATGATGGTGGTTATCCTCTAGGCACTCAGCAATCCAATGACTGTATAGTCTAAAAGTCTCAAGTTCCTGACGGTCAAAGGTTAAGCTTTCAGTGATTCAATGAAATGGTTAGTCTCAAGGTTTCTCAATCAAACAGTCAGTTGAGAAAATCTCTCATGACTTAATATGAACTATAGGATGGAAAGAAGGAAGAAATCAACGGTGGTCTCAAGATCTCAGAATAAAGGTTGAATAGTTAAAAGGTTTTAGTGATTGTGAGACTTCAAGATAGTCACTAAATCTCTAGGTTAGGTAATTGCTGAATGTTTTAAAAGATAAATAAACTTTCAGCGACTCTGAGGAAGACTATAGTCACCAAATCTCATGACGAAATAATTAAGGGAATGTATATGAGTAGTCACACAATCTCATGAAGAGAAATTTTTCTTCCACGACTGGCTCTAGACTATAGTCGCTAGATCTTTAAATAAGATAAATTGAGATTTATTTCTTTCAGTCACCAAATCTCCAAATGGCTAGGTCTCGAGATCTTAGAAAGAAGTTTGAAAAGTCAATAGTATCCCGTGACTTTGAGTTTCCTTGAGTCACTAGATCTCATAATGAAGAATGAAGAATGTCTTAGTCACGTGATCTCGTAAAGATAAATATTTCACCTGCAACTAAGAAATAGACTATAGTCAAGTAATCTCCAAATGAAAAATCAAAAGTAACTCAACTATAGTCGCTGAGTCTCTAAATCAAAAATATGTGATCGCCTAGTCTCAGAATCAATTCATAAAGTAAAAATTCTTTTAATGACTACGAGAAGCTCTCTTAGTCGCTAGGTCTCAGAATGATTTGAAGGCGCCAATATTATAAAATGATGATGAGACTTTTTCTTCAATTGCTAGGTCACTGAATATTTGAATTTGAAGTTTTTTGAGCTATGGCTAGTAAATTGAAGCCTTATTCATGTGCAGTAATGGCGGAAGTGACCTTTTGGTAGCTGTAGATGTCAGAAAATGGTGGCGCATTCAATTTTACAGAATAAAATAGTTAAAAGATACTCATTTGAGAATTACGAAGCATATCAAAGAAGTACAGAGCGCTAGGTTTTCTAAGCTTTCTAGACTTATAGTGCAGCCAGTAATTTTTTAGAGTTTCCGGTGATTTTTCAAAGAATTTGTAGAATTATAGTCATGATGAGTTAGGGAACAGTAAGCAGAGCTTCTAGCAGCTAAGGGTCAAAAGAGAAGGTGAAAGAAAGCTTTTCAGATGAATTCCTCACCCTTCTACCAGGTTCATCTTAGAATAAAAAGGTTAGTGATGATTATTTCATGGATGATTTAGCATACTGTAGAGATGCAAAAACTCCAGAGATCACAAGCATGTGCTTATTCCAATATTTTTATAAAAATCATGATAGTTCAGTGCCCGTTTCAAACCCTTGGACATCAGGGTTGGCAAAATTGATTGTTCTTGAGGTATTTCTAAATGTAGACACCTTACTTGCTCTAGCTCGGTGTTATGATCCTTTGTCAAGAACTATCAAAAAAGAGGATGGTTCTCCCCTTGTAACCCTAGACTAAAAATCCTTCATGAAGGCATTCAGAATTTATACTTCAATGGCCATGGAAATTGACTTAAAAGCTCAGGCCAATAGATATGTTAGAGAAGCAGTATTGGTGTCTCAAGAGATTAAGAGCCATATGCCCAAGGAGAATAGAAATTATGTTGCAGCTATGGCTGGACCAGTTCCTTATCAGTATAAAGACCTAAAATTTTACATCAAGTATATTGCATATGGGATATGCCAGGTCTTAGGTGTTGATGCAGGCAAAGAGAGGATTACCTCTGATATCCTAATGTTGGTGATGGATTCACAGAGCTGTTTGGTCAACAAGGGTTATGATTATATTGGTTATGGAATAAACAAGATGCATGAGGGTTTTCTCTCATTGAAAAATTTTATATTTGACACCACCCCCAAGTTCATGCATTACTCTTTGTTGATGCACCTTATTATGTATCACAATTATGATCTCATGAACATAGCAGATCTCAAGCCTCAGATGACTTGGAATGGAGGGCCTAACCCTGTACAATTTTGGTTGGGAATTTGGAGCCCTTCTTTCCCTAGGAGAGATTTTGGTGCATTTGAGGATTGGATTGTGTTTCTAATTCTTTGAAGTTTGGGAATTAACTACTCAAGGTTGCCCATCAAAGTTTTACAATTGGTGAGACCTAAATAATTTTTTGATAAATGGACCAAGGGCCACAATTGGGGAGATATCTACTATGAAAAGGGGTACACAATGATTAGGGTTTATGGATGCCCTCAGCCTCCCCATCTTCTCCCATTTTATGTTCCTCCTAGAATTGCTTTTCTTGAGTTTATCTAGTAGCTGATGTTGACAGATAAGGACCTTCTAGCTTCCCATAGAAAAGGGACCTTTACTCCAAGGCACTTTAGAGTGTATTATCTTACAATTGGAAAGGGAGCTCTAAATAGGGTTAATGACTGGTTGGAGATTTATCACATGTTTACAGCCTCATATAGATATGTAGACTCAGAGGGATTCATAGCTATTGCTAGGCAATATTACATGCCTAGCATTCCTTTCAATAAAAAACATGAGGAGTACCCTAAGGAAGATGTGATTAGAAATATCATTGAGGATAATGAGGTGGAGAAGAGGTTCAGTCAATTGCAAACATTGTATAATGTAGAGAAGCAATTGAAAATTCAAGGACTGGTGTTTAGGGGATTCTTTACTACTCTACCATACTTTTAGAGACTTGAGCAAATGATGGCTCAATTTCAAACATTGATGATGTCTATGGAGGATCAACTTGATAAGACTAAATAGGGCAAAAAGGACCATTTAGAATCAAAATGTGATGAGGATAGTGATGGTGGTTATCCCATATATAGTCCACCTGCTATGGAACAACCAATGGCTAAAGGACCTAAAGAAGAAAGAGAAAATGTAGATCTTGCTAAGTTGGCCAATTTTGAGGATACTGCAGAGCCTCAAAAGAAAAAGTAGAGATTAATGGCCAGAGAGCCTTTTGAGAAGAAAAGAGATAGGGTGAGTGCCCTTTTTACAGGGACTAGTGAACATCACCACCTAATCAGAAAGAGGGTGAGAGAAGGAAAAAGCAAAAGAAAACTTGTAGTTGAGGATGCTGAATTTCCTTTGGCCCTTCACCAAGATGAAAGAATAATTGAGCAAGATGCCTTCCTGAATGATGACAATTTTGTCAATTTAGACGAATTTAAGAGCTTTTTGATATGGCACAAGCAACAACAAGTGGCATCTAGTGTGTAGATCACAAAAGAGGCTCAAGTACCAGATGAGGCATTGCAACAATTAAGGGAATATGACCTAGAAAATGAGACCATGACTCCAGATGAGGCTAGATAATTGGTAAAGAAAAGCAATATGCTACTGGTGCCTGGGTGGAGTCTATATTCTAATTTTTTTATTGACCAAATAAAGAGACAAGACGATGTCACTCTGTCATTAGAAACCCAAGTAAGAGACATAATAAAAGGATTTGGGTATAGCCCAAAAAATTAGGCCTTGGCCATGTGGAGTCTGTATCCAAAGGACAAAAAGCCACATATTTTGAATGTAAAAGAGAAAATGGAAGGGGATAAAATTGTGTGGTCAATCCACAATACAGGGGACCTAGAGATTTCTTAGGTACTGACCCAATTCGCTAAGCTAAATGAAGATAAGACCAAGCAACTATTAGAGAGGTATAGTGATCTTTTAGAAGATTATAGTACTCTGGTAAAGGATAGAGACTTGATAATAATAAGGAACAGAAAACTAGAAAAACATGCAAATGATTTAGAAGAAAAGCTTGTTAGTGTTCCTGTAGCAACCCCTGCACCTCCAGAGCAACCCATGATACAAGAAATGACAGAAGAGGAGGTGGTAGCAGAATTAAAGAAAATAAATGAGGAGAAAAATGAAGCCATATTACAGGCTTTGTTGAACATTTTGCAACATAGGATTATTGCAATTAAAGATAAATTTTATTTAGTTTATAATGCATATGGTAAATTGCCAGAATTGCAGAAGGAAGTAAACAACTATGTACAAATTTTGAATGGTTTCTATGCAGTGTGGTTAGTCAGAATACCACTTTTTGAAAGGTTGATTTTTTCTCAATCTTTGGGGAGTAGCAATATATCGAAATCGGTAATAAAATTTGGTGAGGAGATTGATAGATTAAAAGCTATATTACCACTTTTCAAAGGTAAAGAAAATCTAATTGAGGCTAAGATCGCAATGCTTAGTTCCTCCTCCAATAAGTTTATTCCCCCAATTTTGAATGAAGATGGAGCTATTAAAGGTCTTGATCAATGGAGATCGGATGTTGATCTTCTACTGCCTAGAAAAGAGGCATTTTTAGGTGAGAATAGTAATGTAGACATGGAGAGCTTCAATAAAAGTTTGAATGAAGCAATAAAGGAAGAGACAGATCTAACAAAATTCATAACAGATGTCAAAGCCATAATAGATGCTAGGTGGGAAAGACAAAAGGCATAGCTACAACTTGTGTAGAATTTCAAATGGCCTTTAGAAGAACAAGTAGCTGCATGGGATGAATTCACAAAGCCCAAGAAAGCTACGTCTACCACAATTGACTTAGATATCTTGGATGATGAGTAAAGAAGACACCTAGAGGATCTAACATTTGAGCCTAGAATATAGGGATGATAAGTTATCATTAAGAATGGTGTAGGTTAGCCTAAAATGGTGGTCACCATATCTCATAAAAAATAAGGAGATATCATAAAGACTTCCAGATAAAGGTGTCAGATTATTAAGCAATCCAGGATGCAGAATAGTCCAAGAAAGTTTTGTCTTTCCACCGCCTGAGGGCACATTATATTTTGTCCTTTCTATTTTGTCCTATATGTTTTTAGGGTTAGGGTTTTCAACCATTTGAAGCTTGTTGCATTCCTATTCATGAAGGAATTCCAAGATGATTGAAACATAAGTTGTATATATAGAGTTGTAGGACTCATTTTTTAAAAGGGTGGAAGATAGTAGAAATAGAACCAAAATTGCTTTGAAACAGACTTGTAAATTTTGTGTCTAGCCTTTTGAGTAATTGATTTTTGAATGTAATTAGCAAGTCAATTTTAATACAAATACACTGCAAGTTCTGCCATCTCTTGTTATTATCTCTTTTCTTTTATGTTGTACTCTTGTATGTTTTATATGTTAGGCATTTAAAATATACTAGTTGTAAAGCAGCTTGTTTGATTGATTATGAGTTTCTTTCAAGGAAAGAATTAAACTTCTCATAGTTCAGTTAAAAGAGTAAACATATCTATAAGGATTGTTGATGATAACAGTGTATGGTTAACAGAGTAGTTTGTAAGGAAACCTATTTGAATTTTCAGTTAGTGTGTAAGGCATGCTGTTGTATTTCTGTTGAAATTACATTGTTAGTTTGCATTTTTTTTTCTTTTGCCCATTAGATAAGGCACTGGTTTATTGTTTGTTTCTTATAATCTTGTCTTTCATATCTTTCAAGAAGAAAATTGAGACTTTCATATCAATACTAGTACATTTTCATTTTATGTTTATTACACAAAATAGACAGGGCTGTACTTGAATCATATAGTTCATTTTTCTTGATTCCTTGAAGAGAGAATCAAAAGGTTACCCTTCCTTGAGTAGTACTCACAAAAAGAAGAAGAGTGAATATCTTAACACTACTGTATTATGCTTTCACACTTGTAGTTTTCATTATGTTTGTTTGCATTAGGATATTATGGACTATCTACAGAGTGATAATGTTCTATTGAAATTGAAGGACTAATAGCATAGCAGTGAAGATCTAATCCACTAATCAAAAGCTTACTCAAAACGTAGTAACCTATTCATAGGCAACACCTGCCTGAGTCCTATGGAGCTTGAAGCAGAAGGAAGATCTTATCCAATCCTCATTAATTAGGCTTTTCTTGCAAACTTGGAATCCCCTTAAACTGAGAATTGAGTCCATATCCTTGCCAAGTTTGATCCTACAAGAAAAATCCCTAACAAGTCATATACATACTAACTCAACTTAGGGTCAGTTAGACTCCTTGTTTCCTTTATTCCATTTGCTAAACATCTACCATTTGAATTTTATTTAAAAATAATTTAAATTTACCTTGATCCTCTTCTTCATCATCTTCTTCATCCACATCATCTTTAGCTCTTATTAACCTTCTCTTCTTAGGTTTCTTGGAGGTGACTTGGGCACCTCTCTTTTTCTTCTGATAGGTTTTGGTAGGAGTTGGCCTTGAGATTTTTACTATTCCTTTCTTTAGGGGTGGAGAAGAAGCTATTGAGGACCTTTTCCTTTCTCTTGTTGATAATTCTACTTGTTTTCTCTTCCCTATGGCCTTGATCAGTGTAGCTTGAATATCCTTTTTGGACTCAGTCTCCTTCTCATCATGGTCACTATTTATTATAAGTAACTCTTCCTTAGTTTCTTCTTCAACTAGATTAACTAATGATGTCTCTTCTTCTTCTTCTTCTTCTTCTTCTCCAAACTATTTTACCAAGGTGTGCATCATCTTCTTGGATTTTCTATTGACTTTTACTCTGACTAGATGCATCTTTATTCTTAGTTTGGCCTCTTCATAGGTATTGAACCTAGATACCTTTGGATCTTTTGGCTTGGCCAATAATGCATGTATTGAATTAGAAGCTTAGTCAATATATAATTCATAGCCTATAGGGGGTAACCAAATAGTCCTTGGTTCAACTACCTTGATCAATGTGGTGTCGGTGTCCACTAGGAAGAAGATATCATCCTTATGTTTTTCTACCAGCTGACCTAGTATCATGTTCCTTTGATGAATTCTTTTCTTAAATTGTTCAAAATAAACATCCATGACACACAAAATTCTAACCCAAACTTTGAATAAATTCACCAATTTACATAATAGTCGGTCGTTCGACATCCTAGTCAACATTACCGACTAAGGGAAAGAAGTTTTGGTCATAGAAAAATTTATAAATCAGTTGGGAACAAAACTTAAAAGTTTTTGTCTTTGCTATCCTAATGGTTCTCATATTCCCTTCCAATTGTTTTAGTAGTATCTTGGCTAGGTCAAATTGGAAACCTTTCTTTACAATTTTGTAGGCTATGTCCATGGCTCCACACGGTACACTGTTTGACTTGCTTGATTGAAATATCTTATAACCATCTACATATGCTTTGAACCTTATCTCTAGATCAACAATTATGTTGACTCTCATACCTCTATCATCCCATTTTGCTTTGGTAAGCTTCTTGATTTCATTCCTTGGTGCACTTATTATTGCTTTAACTTTGTTAGTTACATGATAACCAATGACTACATGAATAATGTTCTTTTTTATTTTTACCGGTTCATCTAGCCATAACTTCCCTTCATGCACATGACTCAAAATAACCCTAATCCACTCTGTCTTGAAATCTCTCAGGAAATACAAGGTGTTCATTAAACCCTTCACCTCCAAGTGTTTATGCTCATCCTTAAGCTTTTCGTCAATACTTAGCTCTTAGAACGTGGATTAAAGCTCAAAATATCCTATTTTACTAATCTTACAGTAGATGTAAGTGAGAATGTCTTGAGCTAGAAAAACCCTAGGCGAAATACTTGAAAATGCACTGGTTTGGTCAATCTGTGATGCAATCTCAAGGTGTAGTATGTATTCTAGTTTATCATAGGTTGTAGTCTTGATTAAGGTGACCTTCTTATCACTTCTAGACTTGGATTTCATGACCTTGGATGATTATGCCATTGTTTCTAAAATTTAGGGATTCACAAATATACTATAAAATAACTCGGTGGAAAAGACACTTACTTTAGATTGAGATGAACTTTCTTAATAACTCTTTTAAATCTTTTCTCAAAGCTCAGGAATTTCTTCACTCAAATCTACTCAAGTCACTCTGGTTCTTCGTAATCACTATGTGAAAAATGACTAAGTCCATTGTGTATTTATACCAGAAATTTTATTTCCTGCTCAAACTTTTGTATTTAATGTTTTACCTACCACAACTCAGTAGACATGGTTATGCTCGATTTATACTTTAAAATACTTTAGCATAGTTGACACTTAGATGTTACTCAGTTGATATGAAGACTTAGTTAACCTTGCCAATATTTACTAACTAGCAAACATTTACTCGGTCATGCTTTTACCGACTGTACATAGTTTAAGTTCTAAATATGTAATCCCATAGTGCATCTTATCTCATGCTGATTTAGTGTGCATTTACTAGATATAAGGAATTTTTGTAAGATATAACTGATTTTAAATTCAGTTCCATCCATATCTTCTATGATTAGGTGGAGGTGGTGATATCACCTAATCCGATGGATGAGGTGTCACCAACTACAGTGCTTGATCCATCATTGTCATTTGATGCTTTTCTCCACATTTGATTCCTTATCCTCATGAATTCTTCAATTGTATTTCCATTTGTATCTATTTGTATCTTTGGTGCTTGATCTCTACAATCCTTAGTTAGGTGACCGACCTTATGACAGTGAAAACATGCCATACCAGTTTTTGTCCAATTATGAGATCTTCCTCTCCAGTTCTTTCTCATGCAAATTGTTGTTACATGTCCATACCTACCACATGTTGTGCAATTAACCCAAGTATTGTAATCCCAAGTATATGCATTACCTTTCCTTCTCACTTGATATGATTTGTTATGTTCCTTTGATATCCAAAATTGCTTCATTTTTTTCCTACATTCTTGTGACACGTGTCCATGCATTTTGCAAGTGTGACAATGTTTCTCCATGGAGGGTTTCTTGGGTGTCCTATTCAACTTTGATCTTCCCTCATGTTCTTGATGTCCATACTTATTATAGTTATAGCAATAACCATTAAATTTAGGAATGGATTTAAGAATACCTTTTGCTTTACTTTTGCAAACATTTAATGTGTGGCCTGGTTTTACACAATGATAACATGATAGCTTCTTTGAACTTGAATTAGTGTAAAAATTCTTCTGTTCAACTTATCTTGATGACTCTCCCTGATCAATGTAGCCTAAACCAGTTGTGCTATCAAGTCTTTTTTGACTAATCAGAAATTCATCCATTCTTTTAGTACTATCTTTGGCTTTCTTGATCATCTCATTATGTTGTTGTTGCATTTTTACCTCATTCTTCAATCTTCATTTTCCTCTATCAATTCACTAATGTCTTCTAGTTTCCTTGTAAGCTCACTATTTACTCGATTGAATTCCTAACTTATGACAACCATCTGATTAGATATTTTAAAGTGATGCTCAGTGAGTCTTAGTATTTTAGATTCCTTCTCTTGCAACATGTCAGTCATTTGCCTCCTATCTTCAATAGCCAAGTTTCTTTCTTGTTCTTCTTGCCTTGCATTGTTTATGACATCAATCATCCTAACCATTTGTGTCTCTTGACCGATCTGCAGAGATTTGACTTGTTCAGTGAGATGTAGATTCTTTTTAGATAGATCTGATATGGTTCCTTCAAATGCATCAAATATCCTACTAGATCCAGATGCCTCAAATGGATCATCTATCTCTTCTTCATGATAATCAGTCTCACTATACCAAATTTCCATATCCGTCCTCTTGATCAGTAATTTCTTCAGTTCTTCTTTGGCTTCTTTAAATTGCTCAATAAATATTTGCATCTGTATTCTCTAAGTCTGAATAGTCTTATCCAACTAATATCTTTCCATCCTTGGATATTTCCTCTTGAGTGATTAAACTTCCTTAACAAGAGATCTAGCTCTGATACCAATTGTTTCGATTATGGAAATATAAGTACTAAGAGGGGAGGGGTGAATCAGTACCTTCAAAAATTTTAAATACTAATTTTTTTTAGATATAGATAGAATTTAACCAACTGAATCCATACATTCAAATATAACTGAAAATGTATTTTTCATGTAATCTAGACAATAAACCATTTATTAAAATTCATACTCATAAAATTCACTACTACAGTAACAAAGTATGTTGATTAAGGTTATAAATTGTGATCACTTCTTATGATCTTACCCTGTTAGGAGTAATAATTAGATTGACTAGATCTATCTGGTTAGAGGATTTTAACAATATAATACATGTGTGTACTTGGTTAAGAGATTTAAACTAGAACTGTTAAGTCCACTCTGTTAGGATATTTTAGATATGCTACAATGGTTAAAAGGTAAGAGTAAAAGTATTTGTAATTAGCAACTTAGTCTTGCCTGATTTATGTGTATGTGTCCTTATGTTGTACTTGGTAGCCATGTGTATGTTCTGAAAAACTAAATGCTTCTTTCAAACCTTCTATCAAAAACCCTTTGTTTGATCCTGTGATGTCCATAGTGTGGCTACTCCTTCATGATATCATTTCACAATGACATCTTTACAACTTTTATATCAAAATAACTTGACCTAATTAGGGTTTACAATATCTTAGAAAACCTAAGATCAATGGTGTAACAAAATAACCTAGATCTAACATTATATAGGAATCATCAACAAATTAATGATTACATCCATATTTAATTCTGTCTCGATCTTGGTAAACCATTTTCTAATTGTTGTGAGCCATTTTCATTGATGTTTGTGCCATTTTAGATTACTATGTCATTTCCTATTTTACTCAATGTTCACTACATTCTTTATTTGATAATTAACTAGTGCTCGATGACATCTTTACTCAATCAAACCCTTGTTTGGTTAACTTAGAGATCTACCTTGTGACTTTCTTGGTGTGTAGGCTTTATATGATTGATCGATTGTCTTGTTTGTCTCCTTTATCGACTAAATAAATGATTGCTACTAATGACAATCCATTAATGCTCAAATAAGATTAACATTCTTCCCCTTTGGCATTAGTATCAAAAACTTATGTATATTTACCGAATGCTAGAACAAAATATATTCAAACTCCAAAAAAAATATACTAACTCCCCCTTTGTGGATGCTCTCAGTGTGAAGTACATACTGGCACCTATATACATAAATCTATATACATAGACTTTCCCCCTTTTTGAAATTAATACCAAAAAAAAAAAATTTACTTACAAGTTATCAAAAATATGTTGATGGGTTTTCTTGAGTGAATCCAAGAGGTTTTCCCATTCCTCTTTCAGGTTCTCAAGAGAAATGTACTCTAAACTGACTTGTGCATGCATGTCAAAAATGTTTTCCAGTACATAAATTTCTGGGGTGGAAACTAAGTTATTTTCATTATTAACATTTTTCTCTATTATTTTAAGATGGAGAAGAAACATAGCCTAAAGCTTAATAATTTGTGCCCTTATTGTGTCTTCTTGCTTCCTCAAATCTATCCTTAACTGCTGAAGCTCTTGAACCTTTGAAATATTCTTATAAAAAGCAGTGGGCTCAGTTGGGAAATATCACCATGAAGAGAAGAAAGGTCACATTATGCCTAGATGATTTCTCTACCAAGAAAGGTAAATATAAATACTCAAAGGCCAAGGTTGTCTGAAGAATCATGGTTCATTCTGAGAAGACCAAATATGATGAGATTGTAGAACCCTTGGTAGATAAACCTGTTGAGGAGCTTAATCACTCTGATTACAAATTCACCATGGTTAAACTTGGTAAAAAATCATGACTGGGATGTTAGCAGGATGCTCAAGATGCACTCTTGAACATGTCAAATAGAAATCACAAGCTCTGGGAAAAGAAGAAATTTGTTAAAGAAAGAGAATGCTCATCTTCATGAGATTATTTATCAACAAACATCTCAATCCATGACTATTCCATCACAAATGAATCAGGTAAATAGGCAAGTAGAAGCAACAAAGGCCTAGTTCAAAGAAGTTGTCTTAGAAGGAGTTCAATCAATCAAAGATGCACACAAAATCCTTGAACATATCAAAGAAGTTGAGGAAAGACTCCATGCCATGATTTCTTCCTTCAGTCAAGATATCAGTATCCTGAAAGAAGACCTTAACACTTGGGAGTAAATGGAGAATAGTGATTTATATGTTTTTATCTCATATGACATCATTCCATCCATGAACATGTTCTATCGATATCAGGGAATCATGGACCACAAAGTACAGGGAATGGAAAAGCTTTTGGAAAAGCTATAGGGAATTGTCAAGTAGTAGAAGTGGACATCACCAGTAATATCAAGAAAATAGGATGCAAAGTTATTACCAGAGATGATAAACTCTTCACAAAAGAGGAAATGACTACATAATACACTGACAGAGTTAATGATGAACTACAACTAATTTAGAACCTGATTGAAGAATCTATGATTCAAGATCACTGAGAAGATTGATTAGATATGTAATATGATTAAATTAGTATTATGTTGTCATTAATGTCAACTAGTTTGACAACACTTATCTTTTAAGTTACTATACCGATACATCTGTAGTGAAGGAGTGAAAGAGATGAAGAACATAAATATCTACATGAGGAAGATGGATATGACAGATGAGGATATGGAATACATTGAGTAATGTTGGAAAAATGGTCAGTGCTCCCCTCAAGATTTGTGACATGGTTTAACAGCCTCCTATGTCTTCTATAAGTCTATTGGTTGTATCGAGCATTAATAGGTTGATCTTTTGGTGCAACGGCAACTGTTGCTTGTAACAAGTGGTATTAGAGCTTGGTCATAGGTTTGAATCCCCTCGGGTAAAGCTGAGGGGGAGATTGTTGGAAAAATAGTCAATGCTCCCCTTAGGATTCGTGACATGGTTTAACAGCCTCCTTTGTCTTCTATAAGTCTAGTGGTTGTATCGGGAATTAATAGGTTGATCTTTTGGTGCAATGACAACCACTTCTTGTAACAAGTAACTTGTTGATGAGTCTATGACTTCATGTTATTGACTTTATTATGTTTCATTCATCTATGATGAGGAAAAGAGATGAAAGACACAAAACAATGTTGTCAGTTGATGAAGCATATTAGTATACATCGATGGAGTGTAGTGTATACCGAGCACAGTGTTAACCCAGCTTGTATTCACTGATGCATTTCTTTGTTAACCGAGAAGAACATAATGAACTAAATGATTAGTTTAGCTGATAAGACTGATGAGATGGAAAATGTTTGAATTCGAGGTAACAGATAAAGTTTGTTACACAGATCGATGACTGACAAAATTTAGGAAAGATCTAAAGGATGAGAATCAAACATGTTATTGACACAAGTGCCAAGGTATGTTTAAGAGGCAAAATCAATGACAATGATTAAGCGGCAAAATGTGATGGAGCAGAAGAAAATAGTTTACATGTCTATATAAGTGACTAAAGATTTCACATTGAGTGTGATGCCGGAAGAGAAGGAAACTGCAGAATCTTCATGTGAACACATTTTCATGCATTATGATCATACTGGTTAAGGAGAACACTACTGCAGAGCATTACCGAGTGACAAAGAGTGATTACCGATGGATAGTAAGTTGAATAGTGTTTGAAATAGAATTGATTTATTGATCAAAAAGATTTGTATGAGTTGAACATTGATTTGTAATTTGTAATTGAAGTTGTATTAAGTTAGATCACCTACTGTTACATATTTAACCATTATACACAATCAAATCTCTTAACCAAGTGGACTAAGAAAGTCTTATTATGTATCATTCATAGAATGAGCATTGTTATCCTGTCAACCCCAGAGTGACTGCTGGTTGGATGATAATAGTTGGTTTTAAATCCTCTAACAAGGTCACACCTAACAGTGTGTTTGTAACCTTTAATAGGGTTGGGTCTTCACCGACCTCACTTTAGAAGAGTGGATAATTTTGGGTTGCTGGTCCTAGGTGGTTTTTCCCTTCACAGGGTTTCCACATTAAATCTCTTGTGTTATGTGTTGATTGTGATGTTTGTTTTGATGTCATACTTTGCATATTAGATGTTAGATTTGATTGGTAACCACTATAAGTTTTAGACTGGTAATCGATAAAAGCACAGATAGTGAAAGTATTTTAAGTTACCGAGTAGTAGAAATTGAAGTAATTATTTTTGGATTATACATTTTGTATTGGGGTAATGATTAACTGATTCACCCCCCTCTCAGTTATTCTAACAATTGGTATTAGAGTGTTGGTTGCTTTGAATAGATTTTTAAGGACATCAGTAAAAAGATCTCAAAATGTATAAGAGGGAAGTGCCAAAGCTGAACAAAGAGAACTTCATAGTATGGTAGAGCCGGATGAAGTTGCACATATCTAGAATTGGGAATGTTGCACTAGAATTGATGGAGAGTGGTTATATAGAAATGACACCAGGTCCCGTGACACTTGATCAATTGAAAGACATGCATGAACACAATGTTACAATGATGGAACTTGCTACTACCTTCATCGATGCCAAATTTGAAGATATCAAAAGTTGCACTACTGCAAAATCCATGTGGGATAAAATTTCTCAAGTTTACAGTGGAGATGTGCATGTTAAAAGAGCCAGAGAAGAGAGCCTTAGGGGCAGATTTGATGATATGAAGATGAAAGAAGGTGAGAATATTGTGCAATACACAAATAGACTAAAAGAGGTAGTACATGTTATTAGAGAATCTAATGGAGTCATTAGTGAAGAAACTATGGTAAGAAAAGTACTCAAAACCTTATTGCCGGTTTACGCAATCAGAATATCTTCTATTCATGAGACAAGGTCTACATCTACTACTATACTTACACTTGACAATCTGATTGGTAAACTTACAACCTTTGAGTTAAATAATTTTGATAACAGTGGTGTACCATCTGTCAAATCCACTTTCATGTCTTATCTGAAGATTACTAAGTCTAGCAGGAGTAATAAAAATGATAGTGACAGTAATACCGATGATGAGCTTGATGAACTTGAAGCTCTTATGGCCAGAAGATTACCCAAACGTAAAGGAAGGTATAGAGGTAAGCTACCTTTGGCATGCTTTAATTGTAAAGAGGTTGGCCACATCACTTCTAGATGTCCACATAAGAAAGATGATGATAGAACCAGAGACCGATCTGAAGGAAGCTATGGGAGAAGAGTCAATAGAGGCTACCGACATAATAGAGATAACTGAGACATCAATAAAAGAGGGAAAAAGGTATGTTGCATAGCTAAAGATAATGAATCTGGATCTAATTCTGATGATGATGTAGAAGTTGTATTTGTTTCTATGAAAGATGACTCGGAGGAAGAAGAAGAAAAGCATGAAGAAACAACACTGATCTCTAAATTTAACAAAAATAATACATGCATCATAGATAGTGGCTGTACACATCACATGACTAGTGATGAGAAGAAGTTTGATGTACTTGAAGAATACAATGGAGGTTCAGTTAAGATGGGTAATGAAACACCCTATATGGTAAGAGGTAAAGGAACCTTAATGATAAATGATATGATAAAATGTGATAATTCTTATTGGGTAGATGGATTGAACTATAACTTGTTAAGTGTGGCACAACTGAACAATTCAGGTCACCGAGTTGCTTTTGAGAGCAAGAAAGTGAAAATCTTTGATGATGGAGGAAGACTAGTTGGAACTAGAGCACAATCAAGAGGTAATATATTTTATCTTGATAATGATGAGTCTTCTTTCTTGATGATGAAAAATGAAGATGCTTGGTTGTGGCATAAAAGGTTATGCCATGTGAACTTTGACAACATCATTAAGATTAGTAAAAGGAAAAGCGTTAGAGGGCTACCTAACTTGTCAAAACCAGATCATGTTATGTATCATGAATGCCAGAAAGGTAAGATGACTAAATCTAAATTCAAAATTAAGGATTACTGGACAAAGAAGATACTTGAGTTGGTTCATACCGACCTATGTGGCACTATGAGAACTCAGAGTTATTATGGTGATAGGTACTTTATTCTTTTTGTTGATGACTATACTAGATTGATGACTGTTATGTTCTTAAAAGAAAAATTTGAAGTATTTAAGATGTTTAAGTGGTATAAGGCTAAGGTAGAAAAAGAGACTAGAAAAGAATTGAAATGTCTAAGATCTGATAGAGGAGGTGAATTTATCTCTGATGAATTTACTAACTTTTGTAATGAGCATGGTATTAAAAGATAGGTCTCTACACCGAGGACACTTTAGCAAAATGGCATTGCTGAAAGAAGGAACAGGTCAATAGTTGACTATGCTAGGACATTGATGCTACAAAAGAATGTTGCTCAGACATACTAGAGGGAAGCTATCAGTACAATAGTTTATGTGCTTAATCGAGTGCAATTGAAGAAGTACACCAACAAGACACCCTATGAGTTGTGGTTTGGACATAAACCTACTGTAAGTTATTTCTAAATTTTTGGAAGAAAATGTTTTATTCTAAAAGATGAGAGAAATGGAAAATTCAACTCAAAAGGTGATGAAGGAATATTTCTAGGATATTCTAGCAAAAGCAAAGCATATAAATGTCTGAATAAAACTACTAATAAAATGATTGAAAGCACTAACGTCCATGTTGATGAGTTTGATGAAAAGAACATAAAGGAAAGTACAAAGGAACTAGAAGACTATGATAGATTCACTTACATTGAACAACCAGAGTATTTACCGAAGCCTCAGCCTGTGATAACCGGTCAATAGGAAAACAATACCAAACAACAGGAAAGAGAAACTGATGAGAAAAATGGCCCTACTGAGAAAGCAAATGAACCTGCATAGGATGAATAGGAAAGGAGAGATAGGATACTTGTGAGTTTTTTTAGAAGACACCATCCTAAATCATAAATCATTGGAGACAAGCAAGCTAGCATGCAAACAAGGAGCAAAGCAAGACAAGGTACATGTCTAGTTTGTGATTATGAGCCGAAAAATGTAAAAGTTGCATTAGAGAATGATGAATAGGTTAATGCAATGAAGGAAGAAATAGAGAATATAGAAAGGAACAAAACTTGGACCTTAGTACCCTGACCTAAAGATAAGAATGTTATCGGTACTAAGTGGATATTCAAGAACAAGCAAAATGAGAATGGAGAAGTGACAAGAAATAAAGCTAGATTGGTATGCAAAGGATATGCACAGGAGGAAGGCATAGACTATGGTGAAACCTTTTCACTTGTTGCTAGATTGGAAGGAGTTAGAATGCTACTTTCATATGCTACACACAAGAAATTCAAGGTATATCAAATGGATGTCAAGTCAGCATTTTTGAATGGAATACTTGAAGAAGAAGTTTACATAGAACAACTTGAAGGGTTTGTTGATCCCAAAAAGAAAGATATGGTATGTAGACTACATAAAGCTTTATATGGTTTGAAGCAAGCACTAAGAGCCTAGTATGAAAGGCTACATACTTATTTGTTAAGTATAAGATTTGTAAGAACAAGTGAGAACAACAATCTATATATGAAAGGAGATATTGATGATACAATTCTTATTGCTGAGATATTTGTGGATGATATCATATTTTGAGGTCAAGATCAAATATGAAAAGCCTTTGCTGATGATATGAGGAATGAATTTGAAATGTCTATGTTCATAGAGATTAAGTTCTTTCTTGGACTACAAGTGATCCAACAGAGTGATGGGATATTCATCACATAGTCTAAATATATAAAAGAAGTATTGAAAACATTTTGCATGGAAGATGCTCAACCTATGGGAACACCGATGGCTATTGGATGTAAATTGACAAAGGAAGATGAAACTACAGAGGTAAACTAGACACTTTACCGATCAATGATTGGTAAGCTAATGTATGTAGTTCATAGTAGACCAGATATAGCACATGCTATGGGAATAGTTGCTAGATTTTTTGCTAATCCTAGAGAATCACACATGATTTCTACTAAAATAATCTTAAGATACTTAAAGAAAATAGAGGACTATGGATTATGGTATCCTAAGGAAGGAAAGTTTGAACTCAGAGTCTATACCGATACTGATTGGGCTGGAAATGTGGATGACAGAAAAATCACCACCAGAGGAGCATTCTTCTTTGGTGAAAGACTTGTTACCTAGACAAGTAAGAAGTAGGCTTGCATTTCTTAGTCTACAGCTGAAGCAGAGTATTTTTCTATTGCTACAAACTGTTCAAACATTGCATATATTAAACAAGATCTAGAAGGTATGAATAAGATAATCACTGAGCTAGTGATTATATACTATGATAACACCAGTGCAATTAATATTTCAAAGAATCCAATGATGCATTCTAAAACAAAGCATATATCAATAAAGTACACTACTTGAGAGAATAATTATAGGAGAAGCAAGTTAAGCTAGAGTTTGTTACATCAAAAGAACAACTTGCAGATATATTTACAAAAGCTCTACTAAAAGATACATTTGAGTATTTGAGGACTAGACTTGGGGTCCATCTCCTGTCTAGCGATCACTAAGGTGATTCAGATGTTGTATTAGCCTAATCTTATTAGAAGATCATTCATGTTGATGAAACATAGTTCACACTTTGGATCATGTCTAAGGTTGTGAAAGGTACTAGAACAGATTGGAATATCAGTATATAGAGATACAGAGTATGCACTGGACAACAGAGAGTTACTTGGCTATTGGAGAGCTGTTTGTTTATTTGTTTCTTTGGCATTGTTGTCAAAGGGAGAGATAAACAATATGAAATAAAGGGAGAGATAATATGAATATGCATCGATGAGAACTATCTGAGGGAGAGATAAATTGAAGAAAGGGAGAGCATTGAACATCAGTTACTAAGAAAAAAAGAAGGAATCCAAGAGCTGAAAAGATCATATTTACAGATTGACAAAGTTGTATTTTGCAATTTTGTTGAGTAACATAGTGATTAAACATATTAAGCTAGGGAGAGCTTGTACAACATTTGTTCAAAAAGTTTTAGAATACATGTTTGGCATGTGTATGGTATATTTCATATTTCTTGAGTTACCATCAATGCCAAAGGGAGAGATTGATGAACTACAACTGATTTAGAACCTGATTGAAGAATCTATAATTCAAGATCACTGAGTAGATTGATTAGATATGTAATATGATTAAATCAGTATTATGTTGTCATTGATGTCAACTAGTTTGACATCACTTATCTTGTAAGTTACTATACCGATACATCTGTAGTGAAGGAGTGGAAGAGATGAACAAAAATATCTACATGAGGAAGATGGATATGACAGATGAGGATATTGAATACATTGAATAAATTTTTGATGAGTCTATGACTTCATGTTATTGACTTTATTATCTTTCATTCATCTATGATGAGGAAAAGAGATGAAAGACACAAAATAGTGTTGTCAGTTGATGAAGCATTTTAGTATACACAGACAGAGTGTAGTGTATACCGAGCATAGTGTTAACCGAGCTTATGTTCATCGACACATTTCTTTGTTAACCAAGAAGAGAAAAATGAGCTAAATGATTAGTTTAGATGATAAGATTGATGAGCTGGCAAATGTCTGAATTTGAGGTAACAGATAAAGTTTGTTACATAGATCAATGACTGACAAAATTTAGGAAAGATCTAAAGGATGAGAATCAAACATGTTATTGACACAAGTGCTGAGGTATGTTTAAGAGGAAAAATCAATGACAATGATTAAGTGGCAAAATATGATGGAGCAGAAGAAAATGGTTTACATGTCTATATAAGAGACTAAAGATTTCACATTAAGTGTGATGTCGGAAGAGAAGGAAACTATAGAATCTTCATGTGAACAATTTTTCATGCATTCTGATCATACTGGTTAAGGAGAACCCTACTACAGAGCATTACTGAGTGATAGAGAGTGATTACTGATGGATAGTAAGTTGAACAGTGTTTGAAATAGAATTGATTTATTGATCAGAAAGATTTGTATGAGCTAAACATTGATCTGTAATTTGCAATTGAAGTTGTATTAAGTTAGATCAACTACTGTTACATATTTAACCATTGTACATAGTCAAATCTCTTAACCGAGTGGACTAAGAAGGTCTTATTATGTATCATTCATAGAATGGGCATTGTTATCATGTCAACCCCAGAGTGACTGCTGGTTGGATGATAACGGTTGGTCTTAAATCCTCTAACAAGGTCACACCTAAGAGTGTGTTTGTAACCTTTAACAGGGTTGGGTCTTCACCGACCTCACTTCAGAAGAGTGAATATTTTTGGGTTGCCAGTCTGAGGTGGTTTTTCCCTTCACATGGTTTCCACATTAAATCTCTTGTGTTATGTGTTGATTATGATGTTTGTTTTAATGTCATACTTTGCATATTACATGTTAGATTTGATCGGTAACTACTATAAGTTTTAGATTGGTAATCAGTAAAATCATAGATAGTGAAAGTATTTTAAGTTACCGAGCAGGAGAAATTGAAGTAATTATTTTTAGATTATACATTTTGTATTGGGATAGTGATTAACTGATTCACCCCCCTCTCAGTTATTCTAATAGTTAATGCTGATTTTGATTCTGAAAATTTTGGAGCATAGACGATGAACAATTTTTTTGCATATAAATTTGTGGCAAAACACTTAAGGGGTTCTCTTGTAGATAATTACAAAAGTGTGCAATCAGCACATATGAATGCAATCAGGGTGGAAGCCATGTTAGAGATAATGTAGATTCCAGATCTTCCTATGGTTCATGATTGCATTGTCAAATATAAGTCCTTCCTTGATAATTTCAAGGATTGATTCACTTTTCTTCACCTTTTAGTTTTAGTTTTTATTCTTTGTAGATTGGAGAAGATGAATTACATGTAATACAATTGCATCTAATTCAATTGTATGTCCTCATGACATGTAATCCAATAATTCTTCTCACCTAGTTTTACCAGGTCAAAGTGGTTGAGTTGCTCCCACTTTTTCCTTCTTTTTCTCATTTCTTTTCTTATAAAAGGAATACCCCCCTCATTGTAAAAAAAATCTTTATTTTATGCAAGAAATATCTGCCAAAATTGTGTAAGCATAACTATGATTGTATAGTACTATTTTGGAGAAAGATAAATAGAAAGAAATAATTTAAACTAAAGCTATGACTAAGTGCAATTATGGTGAATGAAATTGGAAGCTATGACTGCAATTTGGTTTTACTATCTTTAAATTTATATTATTCTTGTGTTTTATTAAGAGAAAAGATAATATCAAAAAAAATTAGAGACAAAGCTATGACTGGGAGTGGTTGTGGTAATATAAAACTAGAATTTGTGACTGTAGGTTATATTACCATCTTATTTTCACACACATTGTTAGAATAGTTAGAAAGTCTCTACTTCTAGAAGTTTGTGCAGCCCAATGGTAGAGGTATTTATTATAGGTTAGATAAATAGGTCTTAGATCCAAGCTAGTATTCTTTTCAATCATCTAGTGAGTTGGTGTTGGTTTATTGGTATCATTGTTTCTAGCTTTTAGATAGAAGTGTAGTTTAGAGATTAAAGTTTTTCCAATTACTCGTTCTTTGGGTAAGGGATTCCTTCTTCAAAGATAAGAAGAAGGAATATTTGTAACATCCTATTTGACAATCTCTTAACTTCTTTCTTACCTTGAGTTGATCCAAGGAATGGTGAGAAGGGGGAGCCTTCCCTTTAAGGTAGGAGATACATTGTCTCATATGTTGTGGCTAGTATACCTATTTTGTGACTGGAATTTTTCCCAAAACTGTTAGTTGAAAAATATCCACCCAACAATCTCCATGAGGTTTTTGAATTTCAATCTATTCATCAAGTTTATATTGGAAATCTATTATGGGAAAGTGATATATTGAGAGGGGGGTGAATCAAATATCTACTGTTGTCACCATTTTGACATAAATTCACTTGCATAATAGAAACATAAAATTCAATACTATAAAAGATCTAACAATCTAATCATCATCCATGAAAATAAAAGATAACACATAGATTTGGTTACCTAGAAACCCTTGAAGGGTAAAAATGGGGTGGGGATGACACCTACAACTCTTCACTACTACAGTATTAAAGTTTGTCTGTTAGGGCTAAAAAGCTTGATCATGAAATAATGATCTACCCTTTGAAAGGTATGTGCTGCTAAGAGCTTTAAGACTTATACAATCTACCTTGTAAAAGGATTTGGACTTACAAAAAAGTAAGCACTTGGTTAAGAGATTTACTTAGGCCTATTAGGACCCCTTTGTAGAGAGATTCTCCCTGATTCACCTGTTAGAATGATTCAGTACCTGATCCTTTAGTTTTTAGTGTAATGCTAATAACAAATCTTCTCCTTCTAATATAGATTTGATCTCCTTTATCAAATATATCTCTGTTATGTCCTTCACTACTTTTCTTAGTCACTGATCTCTATTTCTGATAATCAAAACACTTCTTTGTTCTACATGTATGAGATTCCCTTCATACTCTTTTCTCTTACTATATTTTAGGGTTTAGATCTCATCTTATATAGAAAAAAAATTAACTCCATAGATCAAGATCAATGATTTGGATTATATACTCATGCCACTTAAGCATTCCCTAATTCTGATTGGTTAGAATGATTACACAAGGATCAATGATTAGAATAATAATATATAATCACCTTTGTGATTTCCTCAACAAATAATAAATATAATGTAGATGTCAGCCAAAATGGTTCACCTAAGTGTTTGTGCCACTACAAACACATATATCAAATCTGGATTCCTTGGCATTTGAAATCTCTAGCACTCTGCATTGACTGTTCTTTATTTGTTGGTGCTTAGCACTGACATATCTACACAACTTGGCATAAAATTTCTCAACTGATACTGAAGTACTTGGTGACCTTTGACTTACTCGACAATAACTACTACTCAGTAAATGTACAATATACATGACTTAGCATATACATGATGGCTCGATCGCAGTGATGACCAACCAACATTGCCTATAAAATGACTAAGTGTAAGATACTAATAAATAACAAAACTTAGGGATCAACAATCTCCCTCTTTGACATTAGTGGCAAAAACACTTTGTCAAGAAATTTTACATTACATTTACATGAGTACTTAGTAATATGGAAAACTTTTATATGTATACCCCCCCTAAGAATTTGACTTAGTCTTCAAAATGTTCTACATATACATGTATATAAGACTCATTTTACATACAACCAAATATATACATTTACATAAATAGTATGTCATACCATTATTCTACTATGTTCAGTTCCATGTTTCTTCTTTTCTGAACTCTTTTATTCCCCTTGTCATTTCCTCTTTTATATCCTGTTATGTCATGTTATTTCCCCTTTTAACCTTTAATATTCTATCATGTCATGCCATTTCCCCCTTGTTTTTGTCACTTGAAGTTCTTTGGGTGTACAGGTTTTGAAATACTTGTTTGAAAATGGTTTATGAAGATGCATTATCATATCTAATGTATTGTCCCATCTAGACCTTACAGACTCCAAAACTTGTGACTTTACTTCTAGCTCAGTAGCTAGCTCAACTAGGCTCTTGGAAATAGAAAGATGAGGGTCTTTCTACACTAACTCCTTTCCCATGACTAACTCCTTCTGCATAACCTCAAAATGATGTGTCAACACTGTTTGTATTGAAATTAGTCCAGCCCTTATTTTTCCATCATTAGCCACCAATTTGGCTAATCTATCTTGTGCATGAAGTAATCTGGTAAAATGGATGGTGTTGGAACTTTCATCCATGCTTAGTGAATCTCTTGTAGACTTTAAGTCTAACTACAACTTGTCTATCAAATCTTGATTCTCTTTAGTAAACTCTTCAACATTGCATAATTTCTTGTATAGAGAATGGGCATTCTACACAACTTCTTCTAAATTTGTTACTAAATCATAAAGTTCTACCTATTTAATTGCAATGTCAATTGAAACCTTTTCAAGTACCTTGGTCTCAAAATTTGCCTCTCTATCATCATCATTTACCTTCTTGAAAATATGTACAAGTTGTTTCAAAATAAGCATAGATTCATTTACATCATACATTTCAAAAGAATCAATGAAAATACTTTAATTTTGAGCTCATGCAATACTTTCTTTTTCCAGTGCTCTCTTCTCAGCTCTTCTTGTTTGCTCTTCTTCTTCAAAAGATCCTACAAGATTTTCATTTGTTCATATGTCAAGTTATCAATGTCCCACTTAGAAATCACTATAACTTCATCGAGTGTCACCTATGTGGCAGGAGATTTCTCCTTCTTCTTTTGTGATTTATTTCTAGGTGTATTTCTACTCGACATCTGTATAAGAGCTTTTATTGCCTCTTGTTCCTTAGGCTCTAGTTTTTATTTTTCTTTTTCTTTCTCTTTCTCAGTCTTTTCCTTTTCCTTATCTTCCACATGAGGACTTATCACAACTAATGCAGACTAATCTTCTTTCTTTGTAAGAGTCTTCTTAGTTTTCTCTTTATGTTCTTCCTTGACAAGTGTAATCTCAGGTGTAATTGCTGAATTGTCCTATTTCTTGACACTAGTACTTTGTGAGGCTTGAATTTCAACAATGACCTTATGAGGGATAATTGGTTTTGTGTCAACATTTGATGTACTCTCAATTCATGGATAATCTTGTACTTGTATTAGTACTGGATTAGTGCTTGGTAGAAACTTATCTAAGGCTACCTTAGCATGTATCTATTTTTGTATGTCCTCCTTTGTCAATACATTTGTTTTCATTGGAGTATCCTCAGTGATATCAAAAATTGTGATTCACTTATTTCATCCTTCTGATCGGATTTCTTCTCTTCATTTAGTGGTTTGACAATGTCTTCCTTATTATCCAATTCTACTATACTAGATGTACCTACACTCAGTTGTGCACTCTTGTCAACTATAAGGAAAAAATGATTTTCCATAGCCTTGTGCTCTGTTGCATGATCTCTTCAACCTTGTGTTGTAATATGGAGTATGCTCAGAGCTTGGGGATAAATATTTTTCTATACTTCTCCATGTACTGCTTGATGTAATCAGGGGATAAGTCTGGCATGACTTGAGCTAGAGTGCTCTCCCTTATCTTCTTCTCGATCATCAAGGAATAATCTCATTTATGAGCTATCCTCTTATATAATTCTTCAAGAATTAGGTTCCCCATCTGTAATGGTGTCATTTAAATGTACAAAACATCACAAGCATAGCTTCCTCTACTATCTCTTTATCCTCAATGCTCAACTTCTCAAATTTGATTTATTTGAAGCCTGCTAATCGAATAGTGCTCTTGATGTTGTGGCATGTCTCATCCATAGTCAATTTATTCCTTTGAGATGGCTCCTTCTTCCTTATGTTCTCATTACTATCAGTTTCCTCATCATCATCTTTTTCCAAGATAAGCTTCCTTCTTGGTTTCTTCCTTATATTGCGTGGCACAACCTTAGCTTGAATTGGTTTCCTCTTCCTTGATGTAGGGGTCTTCTTTTGTGGCTTGAAAGCTGGAATAGTAGAATCTTCTCAAGTTTTAGGTCTAAGTACTACATGAGGAGTGAGCTTTGGTTTCCACATTTGTTTCTTAATAGGCTCAACAACTGATGCCTTATTACCTTTCTTAGTGACTATAGTCTCCTCCTCTTCACTCTCTTCTGACTCACTTGGCTTGTCTAATCCTAACCCTTGTGTTAATGAAAGAGGTGCATCTTCCTCTTCACCTTCTCCTAGCATCTTTTCTAGGTTTTTCACTATCTTCTTTCTTTTTCTTTCCATGGTTGCAGATTTCAATCCCATGGTTACTTTGGAATTTTCTTCCTCATATGTCCCAAAAGAATTTTCTTTGCTATCTATTTCCTCTACTAATAGGGTTGTAATTTTTTTTTTTGTCTCATATATATTCAATTCATAAGGTAATGGCCTAATCCATGATACCCTTGGTGTAACTACTTGTGTATATGTGAAGTTGGTATCAACTAGGAAACATATGTCATTATAATAATTTTCTACTAGTGATACTAGGATCCTACTCATTTTCCTCATTTTATTCTTAAACTCCACATAATAACTATCCATTACACTCTCAAATTTATCTCTTATCTAATCAATAAATTCATTTATCTGTAGAGTGATAGGTTGGTTCTTATCCCATACAACATCCCCAATGGTAGGAAAACTATTTTGTACATATAAAAATAGATAGATGAGTAGAGAACCAAACTTACACATTGAATTCTTTTCTTTCCTGATAGAAGTGAGGTTCTCAACAAGTTGTGTTAGTTGTAGCTTAGCAAGATCATAGGTACAATCTTTCTTTACCATTTTCCATGCTTGGTACATGGCTATGCATGGAACACTGTCTAGCCTACTGGATTGGTAAAACTTATGTGCAATCACTCTTACTACAAAATCAATTTTTGGATTAGTGATTGTTGAAATGGTCATCCCTCTTTTATTCCATACTGACTGGGTATTGGCTTGTATTATCTCCTTGCTTTGACATCTCATAGTCTTCTTCCCTATAAGACTAGGACAACTAGTTACTTGGTGTATCATCTCCTTTGTGATCTTCACTGGTCCATCCTCCAGCCAAATTTTCATGTTGAGGGCATGCACCAACCCTCACTCGACAACCTTAAAATTCTATGGGAAGTTGAGGGCATGCACCAACCCTCACTCGACAACCTTCTAGTGTTCAGCCTTCAACACCCTATTGCTGCAATTTTTTTCATAAGATTCTCTAATCTCATAGTCTCCTATCTCTCTAATCTTTTACATATAACATGTGCGTACATCATTGATCATCAAAACCTTAGGAGGGATAGATGATAGGGCACCCGTGAGATCTCCCATAATTGCACTCTTAGGAATGACTTAGAATTTTTGCAGTTTCCATGCATTATTCCTCACAAGTTATACATTGAACACTTCCTTCCCTTACTTCTTAGCTATGATAGATGATGAAGATGCCATGTCTTCAAATTTTAGGGTTCAATTTATGAATGTGAGTAGCTCGGTAAATACATGGTTCAAATAGTTCTTAGATGTTTGCTAACGACACACTGTTAAGATATCTACAGATCAAAATTAGCACAAATAGCTCTAAATAATCACTCTAGAATCACTTTGCAAGTTCTCAAATCACTAGTGAAATGAGAATAAATGGTAACTTCCCACTCTATAGAATTCAAATGGTTAGATTAGGGCTTCATTAATGATTTGTACACTTTCTAGGTAAAATATAGTTGTCTTGATAATCTCATGTCAACTTGGTTAACATAAGCTTGGTCAATACTACCATTTGATTTCATCTCGGTATACATCACATCTTGGCTACCACAAGCACTCAACATCTACTAGTGGCTCGGTCACTATGGGATATAATACTGATACTTGGTGTCAAATATAAAATGTAGCTTCTTTCTCAAATCTTTCCTAATGCATCTTAATCTATGTAAATATGGACTTTAACATATAAAATGTTAGGAACTATTGTAAAATAAAGCATTATAAAGTTTAGTTCCTCACATACCTTCTTTTCTTAGTTTGAAGTAGTGTGATCACTTGATACATTGGATTGGGTGACCTCAAGTTCACTGGCTCCACTACTACTTGCTTCTTCTTTCTTTTTCCAAGTCTTGTTCATCTAGTTTCTCATTTTCTCAACAATTTCTTCATTCTTGACTTGTTCATTGCTTAGTATATGTGCTCTGCAATCTCTCTTTAAGTGACCAATATTATTGCATTTGTAACATACCATACTTCCACTCATCCAACTCTTGGATTTTCCTCTAAAATGTGTCTTTAAATAGTTTGCTCCAATATGACCATATTTTCCACAATAATGACAACTATACCATGTATTGTAGTCCCAATTGTATGTATTAGATTTCTAGGTGCTTTAGTCTATTTATTGGATGTCCACTTCACTCTGGATGTACACTCTTGTCCTCTATGACCATATTTGTGATAGTTAAAGAAATGTCCTTGAAATCTAGGTGAGGTAGGTGCATTAATGACCTTTGTCCTGCATTCATGTGCTTGATGTCCATGCTTCTTGCAATTAAAACAATTTCCATTGAATTTTGATTTAGGATTGGACTTACCATTTTTGCCTCTACAGATGTTAGTTGTGTGTCCTAGCTTTCCAAAATGATGGGATGTTGGTTTTTTGTTCTTTGGCTTTGCATTCCTCTTTTCTCCACTCTTTGATGGTTCTCCTTCTTTAGTGGATGATAGGTGCTCATCATGTCTAAGTCTAGAAGTACCACTGGATCTTCTAGGTGACATCAATAGTTCTTAAAAATATCTTATAGATTCATTAGACTTGTTCATCCTCTCATTGATTTTCTTTTCAGATCTTAGTTCACTCTTTAGTTGGTTGTTTTATGATCTTAGATTTGTAATTTCCACATCTTTCTTTCACAACTCTTGATTAGCAAGTAATAGTTGATTCACCATGTCTAATTGATTGTTTTTTAGCCTCTACATGTCACATGTCATTTTATCAAGTCTCATAGACATTTGTCTTTTGTCTTCTTCAGCCATTGTCTTGTCATCTTCAGCTTTCTTTTTGTGTTGAACAAATTCACAAAGTCTTAGTGATTGAATTTCTTGTTCTCTCTTTAGATTTATGATGTCTTCATTCAATATTTGTTTTTTCTCTAGCAGATCTGTTATATTTTTGTCACTTTTAGTAGAATTACCATTGTCAAATAGACCTCTAGTGTCCTATTCTTGATATTGAGTCCCATTCTATTGTATTGCCAACTCTCTTCCTCTACTTAAGGATTTCTTCAATTTACCTCTTGCTACTTCAAGTTGTTGTAATGCAAGTTAAATGTCAATCTTCTAATTCTCTATGATCTTTCCCAACTTGTAAACCTCCATCTCAAGATATTTTACTCACAAGTGATTAGACTTATTTAAGAGACTTGGCTCTGATACCAATTGTTGGAAATCTATTATGGGAAAGTGATATAGTAAGAGGGGGGGTGAATCAAATATCTACTATTATCACCATTTTGACATAAATTCACTTGCATAACAGAAACATCAAATTCAATACTATAAAATATTTAACAATCTAATCTTCATCTATGAAAATAAAACATAACATAGAGAGTTGGTTACCTAGAAACCCTTGAAAGGTAAAACTAGGGTGGGGATGACACCCACAAATCTTCATTACTGCAATACTAAAGTTTATCTGTTAGGGCTATAAAGTTTGATCATGAAATAATGATCTACCCTATGAAAGTTCTACCTTGGTAAGAGCTTTATGACTTATACAATCTACCTTGTAAAAGGATTTAGACTTACAAAAAAGTAAGCACTCAGTTAAGAGATCTACTTAGTCCTGTTAGGACCACTCTATAAAGAGATTCTCCCTAATTCACCTATTAGAATGATTTAGTACCTAATGCTTCAGGTTGCACTATAATCCTAATAATAGATCTTCTCCTTCTAATATAGATTTCATCTCCTTTATCAAATATATCTCATTTTTGTCCTTCATTGCTTTTCTCGGTCACTGATCTCTACTTCTGATAATCAAAACACTTCTCTATTCTGCATGTATGAGATTCCCTTCATACCCTTTTCTCTTACTACATTTTAGGGTTCAAATCTCATCTTATATAAAACACAAATTAACTCCATAGATCAAGATCAATGATCTAGATTACATACTTATGCCGCTTAAGCATTCCCTAATTCTGATTTGTTACAATGATTACATAGGGATCAATGATTACAATAATAAAACATAATCACCTCTATGATTTCCTCAAAAAATAATAAATATAATGTAGATGTCGGCCAAAATAGTTTACCTAAGTGTTTGTGCCATTACAAACACATTTAAATCAAATCTGGCTTACTTGAAATTTGAAATCTTTGGCACTCGACACTAACTGTTCTTTATTTATTGGTGCTCGACATTGACATATCTACAAAAGTCAGCATAAACTTTCTCGGTAGATACTGAACTACTCAGTGACCTCTAACTTACTCAGTAGCAACTATTGCTTGTTCAATGTATAATATACATGACTTGACATGATGGCTCGGTCGCAGTGATGACCAGCCAACATTGCCTAGAAAATAAATAAGTGTAAGATACTAATAGACAAAAAAAACTTATAGATCAATAGTTTCTCAGAGCTAGATTTGAATCTTTCTTGAAATTCTATGGAATCAGCTAGGTTTCTTCTCAATACCTCATTGATTCTTTCTAGTTCTTCCTCATTATGTTTGGACTCTTCAAGAAAAACTTGTAATTGTCCAACTTCACTATTCATTTTGTAGCACTCCTCAGTCTTAGCCTTTAGGGATTCTTCAAGAGTCCTTTTGGCTTGAATTTCTTTAGTGATCTTGATTTCCATAGATTCTATTTCATTCTTTAGGTTGTTTCTCTCTTTCACAATCTTCTCATGGTCACTGTTAGAAGTAGAGTTAGTACCTTTTTTTTATAACTGATCTACAATTCCTTTTCTCATATCTCTGGATTGCCTTGATTTCTCTTTTAAGTTATCAATGAATCCATTAGCTTCTTTTAGTTTTTATTCCAAGATAACAATGCGAGCATTTGATTTGTTTAGGTCCTCAAGTGAATTTAAAAGCTTAATCTAAATACTACTAGGTGTTTTCATTGAGATCTTACTCAAGTTTTTAAACTTATTCTAAGGAACTAAGCTTTGATACCAATTGTTAGGATTAGGAAGCACCGACAGGGGAGGTTAATTGGTGCAAAAATATTCTTTAATATTTTAAATTAAAACCATAGATTAATACTGAAATTAAATGCAACTGAACCAAACAAAACACATAACATAAACATCACAACACCATCATTTATTTTCAAGGAAAAATTGGTTTAGGGAAAAACCCTAGTGGGGATGATACCCACAAATATCTTACTACTATAATAATAAGTGCCTAGTTAAAGACATAAGTGAAAAGAGGGGAATGCACTTGCATTCAGGCTTACATCATAGAGCTCATTGCTCAATTGTATAATTAAAATACATCAAGGCTTACATCCAATTACATAATCAAGAAATGGACTTACAGTCCTATATTGAACTAGCTAGTAGCACCAATAATGCCTATAGTGTTCTAATAAAGCTCCAAACATAGATCTACACATCAAAATAGTCTCTTTTTACTTCCTTGTCATAATATCATCATCTTATCATAAATTACTTCTCTTACCTTTGCAATAAAAACTCAATCTTAAATATAAGATCATAATCTCAAAATGTAAACTATGTCAGCCCAAATAGGAGTAATGAAATGTGTAGACATATATGCACCCCAAAAAGATCAAAACATAAAATCAAACCTTTCTAACCAAACCAAGCAACCTCTTATGTCATCTCTATCATTAACAATCATTAAACTAATAAAAAAAGTGATTTACCAAGTATACTGATTCAATTTCTCTGAACTATCCTATTCTTCAAAGAAGTGTCAACCTGATATTCCATAGTGAATATCTTATGCATTTGATGTCTTTAGGATCTGCTATTACTATATTAGACATAACAGTATGTCTACATTCAGACCTTACAATTATATATAGTAATACTCAAAATTTGGTGTCAACTAAACTGATCTATCAGACTGGTCATTGTCTTGCTTATGGTACTTAAACAAATATAGGTAACAAATACTCTAGTAAATTGACTTGTTTGCATCCTAGCTAAGAGTAATGATAGTATTTTACATCAATGACAACATACCATACATTAAGGATTAACTCTTTCCAAAAAAAAGAAATTCTACAATTAATGGGTTGAACTCTATATTTTATTTTCTCTTAATATATCGACACTATGTGAATTCCCTTTAATTTTTTTTAAAATGTTGACTATTTTTCTTTAAATTTTTATGTTTTTTTTGTAAATCTATTTTTTTTGTCATTTTTTCCCTATTTTTTTCACAAAATCCTACTCTAGTTTTTTATTTTTTCCCCCACATGATTTATGGTTATATGTGATAGACTATAGAGTATCGACAAACTCCAACAATGTGATGGGATGTTGATCCTGAAGATGTTAGGAAGATTGATGAGGAGGTGTTGGACTAGCTAAGATACCATTGGATGATCCACTTCTACCAGAGGGAGATAGTAACTCATATGGTTCTGAGTTTTAATACTGATAGCCTAAATGAGTCTTAGTTTCATAGGTTGTAGCCTATTATATTTTTATGTTTGAGGTTTTTGGATACATGTTTTAGACATTTGGATATTGATAGACTAGTATTTTTTATTTTTGATATTATTTTTATAATGTCATTATACTATTGCTATCATGATTATGTTATAGTAATGCTCTCACAATTTATTTACATATTGTCTTATTATTAATTATTGACATCTCTCTCTCTCTCTCTCTCTCTCTCTCTCTCTCTCTCTCTCTCCATCTATAATACATTAATATATTTTGAAAAAGCCTATTTTTCATAATTTTGTGGGTAAGTGGACCTCTTTGTGACAATAGGCCTAAAGTGGTCCTCGTATAATTGCATCTCAATTTTCATTTGACAAACTACTTGCTTCATTCGATCAAATATGGTATCAAAAGTCTCATATATCTCTCCTAGGCTAGGAGACTTTGTATATACATGCCTAATTGCTACCACAATTGGTGCTATGATAGAGAAAATATACTTGCAAGCAACATTTAAAAATTAAAACTTTTAAAATACAAAGTAACACTAATAAATAACAAACATAAAAGTTAAAACTAAATTGTAAATTTTAATTTTCAAATTTGTCAAACTTGATACCCCACGAAATCTCATTAAGTACTTTATCTCTCACTACGTTCGCTTCTTCTGTCTTTGATTGGGGTCACTTTTTTCAATCTGCACAAACAACCATGGATTGTAGAGCATCATGCATCTCCAACATCATCTCCATCAAAATATAATAGTTGGCATATCTAGTTTTGAATGGTTTGAGGAATTCTTTCTTTGAAAAATACCAAAATAGTGGAAGTGTAGTATGATGCCTTACATACAAATACTTTTATCTCTAGACTCTACTGCTGTTGCCTTGACCCTATCTATTTTTCTAGTTTCAAAGCATTATTGAAAGTGTTTTACACAATGAGTCCAAAAGATATGTTTGTAGGCACACTCAATCATCAAACCAATTAAATTACATATGTGGATTGAATTTGTCACAACTTGGACAGCACTAGAAGGCTTAATCTCATCTTTGGCATCCTTCAATATGAAAATGTGAAAATTGTCATCCATAATTTCCCTGAACAATCAACAACTCTAATAAAGTATGAACTACAAGGGCATGTAACAATAACATTAATGATTGGCCTATGTTTAATATCAGTCCACCCATCCATGAAAATATAATAACCAATCCTTGTCCATGTTTTCTTCATCTCCTCCATCATCAAGGTTAATTTTGAATATTATTTTTCAAGAAGGGAGGTGCGTAAACTATGCTCTCTAGGGGGCATACGATGATCCAACTATCAACATATCTCTCACCATACTTTTGAAATAAGATGACCTTGCCAAATGAAATGGAAGAGAATATGCATAAAATAATTTAGCCACTACATCACTGGCTTGCTTGTATTTTTGAGTATTCATTAACCCTATCATCGAAGTTTTCTCCCTTTCTTTCTTCTTCCATGTATTAGATCTTTCTTCAATTGATACCTTCATATTGGAAGAAGTGTGCATATCAATGGATGGCCTTTTAAGATTCTTATTATAACATGCAATAATTTTATCCACACTTAATCCAAATTTACAAATTCAAATTGTTGTTCCAATGTTATTGTCTCACAAACTATAATACCATGTCCACTCTCTGCCACTAGATGCCTTGTAACCCTAGTATAGCTCCAATGGTAAAAGAGAGATGCAAACATGCCATAGCCACTTCTTGTTTCCCCTTGTATTTTTTCCCTTGTTGGGGGCCAAATTTTTGTTAGACTGAAGAAATGGTTTCTTCCTAGGATTAAAAGGACCTTTTGCAAATTTTTGAATGAAGGGTGTAGGGCATGCAAAATTGGTGTCTATTGATGAGGTTGAGGTTGGATTTTCAAAAGTTGAAGATGGGTCTATTGACATTGTGTGTACTTTATTTTCATTGTTTCCACCCTCATTGTTGTCAGCACTATTACTACTTCTCATTTTGTGGCATTTTTTTGATGATTAAAAGTCTAAAATAAAACCAATGAACACATTTTGCAATCTACAAACTAATAACTTACTAATGAATGAAAAAAAATTCTAAAAAAAAAGATGAAATATATTGGCTATAGTTTTAAGCAGTTGAGATCTTCTTTCTGACTTGTAGCAAACAAAAATCAGTCCAATATCTCCTTTGATCAGCCCAATCTATCCTCTAAATCATGCCAATCTCTTCTCCAACAAGCAAAATTTCACAACAATGACCAAAAAATTATAAAATGAAGGAAAACAAATACTTGGTAAAAAGTGTTTTGTTTATATTTTGACATATTTTTTTTTATCATTTTAGGGTTAGGAATACAAATGCATGTCTTGTTGCGACCCCCATTACTTTTTTGGAAAAAATAAATAAAAATTTGCTATTTTCAGTTTTTTGAAAGGTGGAAGCATTCCCAACCACAAGGGATAGCTAGTCATCTCTAGGATGGCCGAGGGACATTTTTGACATTAATGGAACATAAATTCACATATTTTCATAAAAAACAATACAAAAATAATCATAAAAATAATTTTGAGTAGATACCCATGAACATTTTAAAGAAATTCATCAAAAATATTAACCCACTCTAATACCATGAAATAATATTTGATTGATTGTTTGTCATAGAAGATGAAGTCTCCTTAAATAGAGATTAGATGCAAAGTTTCTAAAATAGAAACAGAAGATAAAAAGAAACATTCTAAATAATAACTAATTATAAAAAGGAAAGATCCTAAATAAATGAAAATTATAAAAATATTATATAATTATTTTAACACTCTTGACCTAAATAAAAACCACATGAGAGAGAAAAAAGAAAGATAAAACTTTCCTCCACCAAAACAAATTATCATTCAAATCTCTTTGTTTTTTTGGTGATCTTACAAAGCACTTTTAATATACAAGTGAGTCACTTATTTCCCCTTGTGATTTAGTATTTTTTGAAATGCCTAATAATTATTGTCTTTGCTGACAATAGTCATAAAAGCAACAAGAAACGATGATCCTTTCTCTTTCTTCCCCCATTTATCATATTAAATCGTTTCTTCCTAGGTCTAATCAATGTTGCTAGAGTAATCCAATTTCAAAATACCTTGGAGACTAAGCCATAAGAAAATATTCAAGCTAGTTGAAGAGGTTACATAGATGGATGGTCCTTCTGAGTAGGGAAAGCTTCAAAATTGAACTCATAAAAAATGCTCCCTTGTGTCTACTCACATGACATCATTTTAACAAAGTGTAAATATGGTCATATCAATTGATTTTGACATAGATACATTACAAAATGATTGACACTTACATAATAGTTGCATCAAAGATAATTTTCCTTGTCACTTTATATTTGAAAGTGACTTTAGAAATAGTAAAGTGTTCACTTAATATAAAATATTAAAAAACATTAAGTAGATGCTTAGAAGTTGGGAATAAAATATTTGTTTACAAATCCAAATAAAATATGACATGAAGAGAAGAGACACATCAACTCACAATTGTGATATCAAGATAATATTTATGTGAGAAGGAAATTGTAAAGAAAATTGTTTAATCCATTTGAAAATTGTATTTTGGAGAGTTGGAAGAACTTATGTTAAGAAGAAATTATGGATTACTTAATCGATCTTTAACTATAATCAACACAATTAGAAGATATTTCCTTTGTAAGTTGGTAGAGGAAACTCATAATTCTATACTAATAGGTTTATAGATTTTTCTTCTTCCATATATACAAGCTTTCTGTGAGACACATTGAATGAAACATGAAAAATACTATTTTCTTGCTATGGCTGTCTAAAGAATATTGTTTTGGTTATTTTCAAGTAAGGTAGAAGACTCCACTTGGGTGTAATGACCCTATGTTAGTAGACTTTTTCTATCACATGGCTTTGTCATGCTTTTAACTAGTAATTTTTTAGTGTTTGTATTTGTGTTTTTATAACTTAATGGTTTAATAAATTCAAGCCCTACATATTTCAATGATAATTATATGAAGTAATGAATTTAAAATTATAGATCCTCAGTGTTTATTGATATGCCTCATTACTCATAGAGGCTAGCCATAGATGATTGATGAATTTCCATTATGATGGTAGAAAAGTGTATATGTGTATTGTGTGTGTGTGTGTGTGCACGTGTGTGTGGGTGAGAGAGAGAGAGAGAGAGAGAGAGAGAGAATAAATATGGGGAAGAGGTGTTGAGAGCAGGATGGGAGGGAGTTAAAGTATGGTTAGAGGGAGAGAGATGTGAGAGAGAGTGAGAGAAGGGGAAAATGGTGAGATACACAGACACATACATATATACACAAATACATATATATATATATATATATATATATGTACATATATATACACATGCTATATATGTAACTATATACATATGTGTAATACATATTAAGTTTACATACATCTGTCCATATATATGGATTTAATTCTACAAAAAATTATTAGGTTTTGTAGAACTAAAGAGACATAGCTAAAGTTTTATAAAACCCAATTTTTCCACATATATGTTTTTAATTCTACAAAACCCGATCGAGTTTTTAGTCTTCAAAACTAGATTGGGTTTTGTAGAATTAAAAACATAGCTAAAATTTTAGAAAGTATGATTAGGTTTCACGATTATGTTATGCTTAGGTAATAGGATTGGATAATGACCTTGAGGCTTGGGAGCTTCATTTCCCTCCATTTTTCTCGCTTTTCACATTTTTTTCTCTTCTAGGTTGGTTTCTCAACTTCCTCGTTATAAGGTTTATAAATCATCATTTGAATATTTGTAAAATTACCATCATAATTTCACATATCTTTTTCAAGCTTTCTAACCATATTTGTTTTTCTATTTTTGGACAACATTAACATATTAAAGCTTAATTTTCCTTACGAGTATCTCCATAATTCTCAGAGACATATGTGTACCATTTTATTAATAACTTTTTTTCTATTTGACAAAATTTTAAAAAAATTACATATTAAATTGTTCTTAAACTTGATTCTATACACTTTAAAAAAACTACATTTTCAAAGTTATTTTGATGCAAGTTATGTCTAGCACATGAACAAAATCCTAGTTGTTAGGATGTGCCCACTTCAAAAATTATTGAAAGTTCAATTAAAAATTACAAAAAAATACACAACTTCTAGCTCTTACTCTCATCTATCTTTCTACCAAAGGGTTTTTCGTAATAATAAATCTAACTATATCTTTTTTGATGCACATGCCAAACACTATGATAATTTTTCTTGAAAAAATTAGGAACATTTTTTCATGCACAATAAATTTGACCCTCTTAATCTTATATATTTTTTTAAAAAACTTTAGTATTTTAGAAACTAGATTTAGAGTACTAAACTTCTTTTCTTTGCACATCTTCTGATTTTGAGTGCATAACTCTCAAATTCCTCTTCCAAGTTTACGTTTACTTCATTTCAAAAAAAAAAATGGCCACTTATGCCCCTCTTTTTGCATACCATCTTGGTGCACTTACCCTGCTAGATAGAGGCAATTTCTATCTTTTATCAACTCTTTCTTGTCTTTTAGTTTTGTGAGTAAAATTGATATCTCTTCACCATTGGCATTTTCCTAAGTGTAAATTAAGTTTACACTTATCTAATAGTAAATCTATAAAGTACCAAAAATTAAGTGGAGACATTCAACTTTATTTTTCAATCACTTCCATATTCCATATTCAGTGCATCTTCAACTTGAATAGGGTGAAAAATGGAGCTTTGACAATGCATCTAACATTCCTCACTATTCATTTGTATGCTTGAGTTAGAATTGAATAAGTAATGTAAATCTAGAAATTCTTGAAATCAGATAAGATAAGATACATACCTCATAATGGAATTAATCTAGAAATACCTATTTCTAATGCCTGCATACTGTCTCGAGAAATTTGACAACTAGATTCAGGACCAGAAAACCACAACAGAGAAAACCCAAAAAAAATTTGTCTTTCTAGAAGTAGGTTGACTTTGACCCAGATAGCAGGGCACAATCTTACCCTAGGACACAATCTTATCCCCCACTAAAGGTCATCCTTGACCCAAAACAACTCCAAGTGAAATTTTGTTCGTGGATCTTGGAAGTTCTCCGAAAAGGGTACTCAAATCTGCACTTCAATTCTTGAAACAACAATTATAGATATCTAAAAATAGTGTTTTGGGATAGCTATATAGGGTTTTTCCTTAGTCAAACCCCCATTTTGGTGATCTCCACCTCCACGAATAGCCGGTTGTAATGGAATGTGTGTGTGTATTGAATGTGTAATGCCAAGATCTAATCCTCTAGATTAAAACCCTAGCATGAATATGTATGAGAAAGAAATGCATAGATTTGAATAAGATAAGAAAGCATACCAAGCCCCCAAGGATAAAGTACTCCTACCAAACTCATAATCCATAATTGCTACCCCATGATTGTATCTTTGAATGCTTGAATATTGATAATGGTGGATCAAGGAAGAAAAGATCTCTCTTTCTCCAAATAGATGTTCACAATGGTGTGCTCACAAAAATGGTTGATATCAACAATGGCTTGATTTTATATATCATCCTCTTGCAATCTTGCATCTTCACTTCACCATCACTTGCTTGCTTCTCATGACTTGTTGTGTAAATGAATGCAAATGAGAGTCTTTATATAAAGGTTTCAAGGTGAGGCTCCTAGAGTAGTGTGAGGACCCATAATTCAAATTTCACCTTGAATTATGGTCCAATCATAATAACCAACTAAAGAGGGAAAATAATTAAATGAATTTCAAATTAAAACCCTTCTGCACTTGGATCCGAAAGCCCGACATTGATTTCGGGGCCCTCCAGGACCAAATTTGAAAAGGGGGATCAAATACAGAAGGAGGTCAAGGATGGCCTCATCTTTGACCTAGGTCAGGGATGATCTAGACTTTGAACTAGGTCAGGGCCAAACTCAACCTTGACCCAAGGGTCCAAATCTAGCCAAAATGAGAAATAGGAGGTCCCAGGGATGCTTGGAGACCTAAAAATGATGTCAGAATAGGGAAGAGTACTAGGGAGAGGCACAAAATCCTATGATGAATATGATGAAGGCCAAGAGGACCTATTCCTAATTCCTACTTAGAAAATAGAGCCATAGAGGAGGGAAATTAAGGAGAATCCTCAGGATCCTAACCCTAATTTCACCTAGAATGAAGGAATCAAGTGTAGAATGCATCCTAAATGCAAGTATATCATGATAAATGCACTAAAAGAGGGTGCTAAACCTATCAAGATGGAAGTTTTTCCATTTTAAGATGATACATTTATCCCCCACTTTAACTTAGATATGACACTACATGAATATGAAAGCTAAAGTAAGAAAACATCATAGTAAATAAAAAGGATATAGCCAAGTCCTCGATGTAGAGATCTTGAAAAAAACTGTTAGAACCTGCAACACACAAGGTTAATGAAAATCCATAAATAACCTAGAGATTACTATATGATAATTTGAGAAGTGCATAAAGCCCCTTATGCCCCCCCTATTTCAGCTTTCTACTTCTGAAGGGTGTAACAGGGTGATAAGGAAAACTCTATACACTGGATATGCAGCTTGTTGAAAAGTTCTTTCCTAAACCAATTAGAAGGATTCCTACCCTTCCTAAACTAATTTGAGTTAGGTATCTGAATCATGATTCCAACACCACTAATGACACTGAAAATAGAGTTACCAAACTCAAGTTATGATGAAAAGAGTGGATGTATATCTAAATGCATAAGAAGGTAAATTCGAGTTTACCATGAGTAAACCATAAAAGAAACCCTAATTTTAACTATAAATAAGGAAAAGGAAGACATACTTACTTATTCTTACCATTTTTAGATTCGAAAAGAGGAAGCAAGATGCTAAGGAGAGAAGAACTTCGAGCGACACACATGGAGTTTTTGAGATAGAGCCTAGCTACTAGATGGTCACTTCCTGAGGTGAGTTTGCTATTGTTTGTTCCTGTACTTTCCAAATTCCCAATTTCTATAGGTAAGGTTGACCCTGACCCTTAAAGGTTGACTCTGACCCAGCTATGTCGACCTTAACCCAAGAAGGTCAACATTGACTGGAAGGTCTCCAACTATTCTAGGATGAGGTCATCCTTGACCTAACAAGGTTGACCCTAACCCAGGAAAAGTTGACCTTGACCTAGGAAGGTCAACCCTAACCTAACTAAGGTCGACCTTGACCTAGTCAAGTTGGATTTGTAGATTTGATGATGTAGATTGTTGATATGATGTTTGTTTTTGCTTGTAGGACTTGGTCCGTCTTCGAGAGAATCCCTTTGGAGAGTTGTTAGTTATCATTAGAGAGAGACTATCTGAGCTTAGTGAGGATGAGATGCAGCTCCTGAGAGATGTAGGACTATAATGGGTAACAGTTTGACCACAGATTAGGCTACACCAAGCCATGCTATTGGCTTTGATAGAGAGGTGGGATGAAGATACATGCTCCTTCCATCTTCCCTCAGGAGAGATTACAGTGACATTGGAGGATGTCTACATGATCTTGCATCTTCCAGTCCGAGGTGAGACCGTTAAACCTAGAGAACAATGATTTTGTGAGGAGATCCTTGCAGATAAAGAGTATTGTATAGGATGGGTTCCATAGATGCGAACCCAATCAGATTAGGTCCTTTTTTCATCCATACTATCAGGCCCTACACCTTTGGTATGGAGTGTGATGCTTTGTATAGTATCCTTGGTTATGTTACCCAATGCATAGGGTACCATATTTTCTACACCTCTTACCCATCTTGTACAAAGGATGGAGAGTGAGAGGACCATGTTCTCATGGGGTCACAACATGTTAGCCTAGCTATACCATGAGCTATGTCAGCTAGTGAGATACCAGGGAGAGAGTCTTTTAATATGCACACTCTTGCAGATTTGGCTATTTGAGCATTTCACATGTACACATCCACATGGCATTCTAGTGATGGTAGATGTGAGTACACCAAGAGTCTTTGTGTATCCTTTGAGAGATGCCTGACAGTTCAAAGATATCCTCTATTGGAGGGTACATCTAGACCGCATTCTGAGCACCGATGTGATTTGGAGACCCTACTGCCAGATGATAGAGTGACCAGATACATGATTCTAGAAGAGATATTCATAGTGGTGAAAGTTTCTAGAGGGTCATCAAAATCATACAGTGATGCCATACTATTATGATCAGGTGATGAGACAGTTCATCCTATTACAAGGAGTCCCTAGAGAAGTACCTCATTATGCACATCTAACGAGGTACTATCAGAGACCCAACTCCATATGGCAACCATTGATAGCAAACATAGAGGAAAATGATGTGGATGAGATAATGGATAGAGAGGTACCATCAGATGTGACCTATTCAGGCATGAGCTGAGATTACATCAGGTACTGGAGTCAGCAGGGGACCCATCCCATCTTACCTAAGGATTATCCTATAGGTGATCTAGGTCTTTCAAAGAGGACACACTAGGATAGTGGTATAGCAGAAGAGGATGAGGATGTCAGAGATGAGGAGGAGCTCATCTCTGAGGGAGATACAATGGAAGAGGAGAGAGTAGAAGAGAGATTAGAGGAGAGAGTAGAGGAGATGCCCCCAGCTAGTGATAGTGGTGTGGATGTACATGTTTTTAATGCATCACCACTAAGATCATGATGGCCTCCATGCCCCCACACAGAGACACCATTTCCAAGGCCTAGACATAGCAAGCACGGAGAGAGTAGTCACTCCATGCCCCCACCATCTAGACATTTCAATGATGTCTAGGAGGGAGACCCAGGTATCAAAATATGAGATTTGATTAAATGTGTAATTTGATTTGAAAGAGCATTAAATTGATAAATGTAATTTTCATTCTGCAGCTAGCATAGTAGAGTGGAGGAGCTTTGTATCCAAGATTCTAAATGATACATGTATATCCTACTGACTAGCAGTGAGCGAGCAAGAATCCTCTCTTGGCTACAGATATCCCGACAGGCATGCTGATATCTTTGCATGTGTCCAACAAGAGCTAAGGATGTGCAGAGAAAGGGAGGAGAAGCTGATAGCTAAGTTACAGAGTTCCTGAGGATGTTCATATGGTATGAGCATATCGAGGAGCCACACATGGACACATAGATCTACATCTTCCTATCATAGGCTAGGGAGATCCAGAAGCCATTGGCCATCAGAGCATAGTGATAGATGTAGTGATAAATAGGGCCATTAGCCACATGTGTATCAGAACTTTGAAAAAAAAATTTGATGAATGAAAAACTTTCACTACTAACTAGTTCTATGTTTGATTACTATGCTTTCATCAATATAAAACTTAGCAGAAAGAAAAGAAGGTGCATAAATATACTCACTATGTAATTTTGCTAGAACTACATAACCTATAAAACAAACTTTATAAGGAATACATAAATGCACTAGGAAAGAATGAATGAAATTAAGGATAATAAAACTTGAGATGCATAATATTAATAGGCTCTTTAAAAGAAACACCATCCATATTAGCAAGTTTATAAGCACCTGAACCAAAATCTTCAATGACAACAAAAGGTCCAAGCCAATTAGGGCTAAACTTTTCTTTTTTTCCAGGCAAAGCATTCACATTTTGTTGATTCTCATATAGGACTAAATCACCAACTGAAAATGTTCATTCAATTACTTATGATTATATTGCTTCTAAAGAGATTTATGATAAGCTTTTATATGTTCTAATGCATGTATTCGTTGTTCATCCAACATTTCTAGCTCTTGTAATCAGTGTTCACGAAAAGTATCCTTGTCACTTATCCCCTAAAATGAAATACGTAGAGAAGGTATTTCTAATTCGAAAGGCATAATGGCATCAATACCATAGAAAATATTGTAAGGAGAAGTACCTATGGTGGTACAAACACTAGTCTTATAAGCCCATAAAGCACAAGTCAGTTGTGTATGCCAATCTTTCGCATGCTTACTAACTATTTTTCTCAAAATTTGTTCAATGATTTTATTTGATGCTTCGACTTGTCCATTAGATTGAGGATAATAAGGAGTTGAAAATCTATGTTGAATTCAATATTTTTCCAAGAATTTCATGACTTCTTTGTTTTTAAAAGAGGTACTATTATCCACAATTATCATTGAAGGTATACCAAATTGTGTTATGATATTGTTAAGGATGAAATCACAAATAACATCTGCAGTTGTTGAATGAAGAGAGATAGATTCAACCCACTTCATGAAGTAATCCATAGTAGTCAGGATGTAAGTATGTCCTTAAGAAGAAGCTGGTGAGATCTTTCCAATAAGGTCAAAATCCCAAATACTAAAAGGCCATTGAGAAACTTGATTACGAAGCTCACGAGTAGGAGCATGAATCAAATTACTATGTTGTTGACATTAAGGACATTTCTTAACAAACCTAAAATAATCTTGTTCCATTGTTTTCAAATAATATCTCATTCAAAGCAGTTTATGAACCAGAGATTTTCCACCAAAATGCCCACCATAAAAACCAAAATGAGCTTCTGCCAAAGCTACTGAGATTTAAGCTCTATTGAGACATCTTTATAATAATCCTTTATATGAGAGTTTGTAAAGTGTATCTCCTAGAATGATGTAATGTACTGCAAGCTTCCTAATACAATTATACATGTTCCTTGTTGCTGATTCAGGAAAGTACCATCTTTCAAAAAATAAAAAATATGAGAATACCATTCATCTGAATGCAAATTAAAACAATCTGAGGTAATCTTTTTAGAAATCACAAGGCTCTTAAGAGTTTGTATAGTAAATTGAAAGTTTTTAGCATTATTGTCAAGACAAACCAAAGAAGTTGTGCTTGCCATGGCATCCACATGTCGGTTATCTTTCCTAGGTAAAGTTTGAATCGTATAAGAAGAGAATTGTGAAAGCACATCAAGACCTAAATCGCTATGTTGTGTCATTTTATCATTCTTAGTTTGATAACCTCCTTTAATTTGTTCAACAATCAGTTGTGAATCTCCATATATTTGCAAGTGTTTGATGTCAAGGGATGAAGCTTCTCATAGGCCAGCTATAAGAGCTTCATACTCTACAATGTTATTAGTACAATGAAAGGTTAATTTGTATGATAAATGGATGGGTTTTTTCATAGGGGGAATCAAGATAATACCAACTCTAGAACTTGTCTTACATTTAGACCCATCAAAATATAATTCCCAAGTATCATCCTCTTGAATAGATAGAATATTGTCATCAGGGAATTCCATTGAAGTAGATGTATCTGAATGAGGACAAGGAGCTTCAGCTAAATAATCTGTAAAAGCCTATCCCTTAATAGAATTTTGAGAAATGAAATTAAGATCAAATTCTGTAAGAAACATCACCCACTTTGCCAGATGACCAGAGAGATTAGTTTGTGAGAAGAGGTGTTTCAAAGGATCAAACTTGACAATCACATTGACTTCAGCATTTATAAGATAATGCCTGAGTTTTTGACATGCATAAACCACAACTAGACGTTATCTTTCCAAATTTGTGTATCTTATTTTGTAATCAAGTAAAGTTTGACTAATGTAATACATAGGTCTTTCTTTACCATCATTATCATTTTGAGCTAACAATGCACTCACGATCTTCGGAGTCACTGAAGTGTACAAATGGAAAGCTTTATCAAATTTAGCCGGTTGCAAGATAAGAGGATTTGCAAGATACTCCTTAAATTGCTCAAAAGTTTGTTTACATTCATCATTCAAAGAGAAAGTGGTATCCTTTCTAAGAAAGGAAGTAAAAGGAATAGTTTGATTAGCTAAATTAGAAATAAAGTGATGAATAGCTTGTATTTTTCCTTGCAAACTTTGTAACTGAGAAATATTCTTAGGAGGAGGCATATTAACAATAGCTTCAATCTTTTCAGTATCTACTTCTATGCCTCACTTAGAGATTATAAATCCTAATAATTTACCAAAATCAACTCCAAAGACACATTTCTTAGGATTCAATCTCATATTGTAACTTCTAATCCTTTCAAATATTTGTCATAAAATAGTAACATGATCTTCTCTTTGTATAGATTTTTCTAAAATATCATCCACATAATCTTCAAGGATCTTATGAATGTAATCATGAAAAATCAAAGTCATAGCTCATTGATAAGTTCCTCTCACCCAAAGGCATCATAACCCAACAAAATGTTCCCCAAGGTGTTATAAATGTGGTCTTGAATTGATCTTCAGGAGGAATAAAAATTTAATTATATCTAGAAAAACCATCCATAAAAGATAACAAGGCATGACCCGCCGTTGAATCCACAATCATATCAATGTTAGGTAATGGGAAATCATCCTTTAAGGATGCCTTGTTTAAGTCTCTAAAATTGGTACACCTCCTTATCTTATTTTCTCCTTTTGAAACAGGCACAATGTTTGAAATCCAATCTGAGTAATCACTAGAATGGATAAATCTAGAATCTAATAACTTTTCAATTTCAATTTTAACCAATAAAGAAATTTGTGGATTCATCTTTCAAATTTTCTGCTTCACAGGTTTCATATTTGGTTTTAAAACAATGCTATGAGTAACAATCTTAGAATCTATACCCAACATATCTAATATTGTTGACAAGTTGACTATACTAAGGTTTATGACTAGATATAGTGTTTTCATTATGGCAACAAAGTCATATAGCATTTTGGAGTTAGCGCACTTGATGTAAAGATCAGCATTTGGTTAAGTGTTGAAGACTGGACAGTGTATAGAGTTCTTGCAGCTCTGAGTATCAGTGCACATGTGTACATATGAATTATGGTGTGCACCCTAGAAGTTAAGTTGGTTAGACTATATTATTTCTTAGTCTAAGAGCGCATAAGAAGATATGAAAAGATGTGAAAGTTACAGACAGTTGAAGTTGCATAGCCAGTGTTTCCTAGCAGAGAATAGAGCATGGAGCCAATAGTCAGTATTTTGGTTTGTGATTGTAATGTAATATTATTAAGGCTATGTGCCTATTTTATTTAGGTTATCAACATGTTTATATGTATAATTGTAAGCACGCTTAAGACAATTCATTTGGAAGCATTGTTTGTAATTAGTTATAGGGCTAACCTAATTGTGTATTTTGTATGAGTGCATAAATATAAGGTGCACCCATTGTATTCGGTATGGAAGTTGAAATAGAATTGTGATAATTAGAGAAGAGGTATGCAAAGACAACATAAGATGTATTAGAGCTTTGCTAGAGGTCAAAGCATCAGTGCACCAAAGGAACTGATCTGACAAGCAGTGTCATAGTAACAGTTCACCTGGCAAATATAGTGTGTATCTGATATTAGAAGGTTGTAGCCTTCACCATTTGAGTAGTGAGCTCTAGGATAGTGAGTCCACTCCCCTAATAGGGATCATTGTAAAAGACTCCTAATAGGGTTCGACCCTTAAAAAGGTCTACTGTACTTAAAGCATTGTAAAGCTACTCCTAACAGGGTAAAGGATCTTCTAACAAGGATCACAAAACACTAGTGTAGAATATTAGTGGGTGTCAATTCCCACCAGGGTTTTTACCTATTTGGGTTTCCCCATAATCATATTGGTGTCAAGTGTTGATTTCATATTTCATGTTTATGTGAATGTTTAATTCGGTACTTAAGCATTTAAAGATCACTATAAAGATTAAAGTGAAAAGTAAAGTATAGTGAACACTGATTCACCCCCCCCTCTTAGTGTTCCCATTCCTAAAAATTGGTATCAGAGCTTTGGTCCTTAGCAAAGAAGTTTAACCACTTGAGGAGATCATGGACAAAGAAAAAATGAAACATTTGAAGAAACATCTTGAAGCTTCTCTTGAAGACCTAGACAATTTAGAAAGAGAAATTGAAGAACTAAAAGAAAAATTTAGTGATGCTCAATTAGTTATCAAAAGACTAAGACAGGATTCGCAAAGACGCTCTAACAATGAACTTGAAGAAAAGGTCAAGAAGTTAAGTGAAGAAAATGCATCCTTATTAAATTAGCTTGAAGAATTTGATGACAAATTGATGAACAATCAAGATGTCTACAATGAACAAGTCAAGGAGAATCTTCAACTCAATGATGAACTAAGGGAAGCTAACTTGGAAGTCTTGGAGCTAAGGAATATCAAAGAAATCTTGGAATCTGAATTGAAAAAGGCAAAGGATCATATTGACAAGTTACACACCAATGCTGATTTGGTAGAATCTTAGTTGTATATAAGAAGAGCCAAAGGAGACACTAGTTGTATTGGATACAATGAAGCACAAAATCATATTGACAATATGCGAGCAAGAAAGGATTCACAAAGGGACTCTACTAATGCTAAGGAGACTAAAGATCAAACCAAAGATAATGGTGGACCACCTAAGAATGAGCGCAAGCAAGTAGGACATGCTTGTTTTGCATGTAACAAGCATGGACACATTGCAAGGAACTGTATAGAGGTAAGACCTTTTAATGGCTATTGTTATTAATGTAATAGATTTGGTCATAAAGCTATGAATTGCAAGACTAGTAAGAAGAACAGGATTCAGCAAGATTAGAGAAATCAGAATCAGACAAATGTAAGAAGTTCTCAGAATGTTACATGCCAAATATGTAACTATAATGGTCACACAACAAAACAATGCAGAATGGTGACTCATGTCAATGCACCGAGGAATATAAGACCTCTAGTCATTTGTCACTCTTGTAACAAGGTTGGACATATCTCAAGGTTCTGTAGATCAAGGATGCAAGGTCAGGGAAGCCCTAAAAAGGCCAAAGAACCAGTTTTGGATCCCGTAGGAGAAGTTAATTTTGTCAAAGCCTCAGATGATGCAAGCATGATTTGGTTAGAGAAAAATAAGGATACGACTGATGAGAATGTATTGGATGCATCCATAGTGGACACACCCTCTACATTTGGATGAATGGCCCTCAGGGTCATAGGGGGAGCTAATTTAGCTCTAGATCCCTGTGTGGCTGGTATACTCATCCTTAGAGTATGCGCCTTTGGACTTAATATTTTGGAGTGTATAGGAACCTTCGTGCAAGAGCGCACATGTTGAATGTTAGTAGAACTTGAGTTGCAAATTTTGAAGTGACAACTTGGTTTACACGAATTGCATTAATGGTAGAATTTTCACTTTTAAGTACACATAAAGTTATTTGATTACTCATTGGATTCAAATTTAGAGTGATAGAGAGCAGAAAGAGCCTTGGAAGTTGTTGTGAAGGAAGATGCAGAGTTCAACTTGTGTGAGATCTTGCGTGCACAGTTGATAGATAACATCAAGGCTATCAAACATGACAAAACAAAGATATTTAGGTTTGGATCATTAATCATCTATATGTACCTTCATATAATTGGAAAAGTTTCAGATATGTATTTGGACAAGGTTATGTGCAAGATCACGAGGGGCCAAAAAGTGGCAATGTCAGTTCAAAACTTTGATAATGTAGCTGACGAACTTTTTTTCACCTGAATTTGATAAAATGAAAAGGGTATCTAAGGAGATTATCAACTTTCTATTGATATAATTGCTATCAAATTTTGAATTCAGTAAGTAATTATTAGTTATTTTCTAATTGAGCTACCTCTAAAGTGCTGATTTATATACTGATTGAAAAATGACTATAACTTTCAGACAGTATAACATTTTTGAAATCTGAAAAATGTGTCACATTCTATGCTTTGCCTACTATAAGGAAAAGTAAATAAATTTTGAATTTTGTAAAGTTTTGAATGAGTTAAGGTGGTCAAACATGGGTGTTTTTTTATTCTGAAAATGTTGTAGCAAAAAATTCATAATTAATTATTTTTTCAGAATAAAATTACAAAAAAATATGCGTCAAATCTGGGCATGAGTCTAATTATTATATATAAAATATTATAATAAAATATTATCATTTGATTATGATTAAGGTGGTCAGACATACACCTACTTCTTATTTTTTTCTTGAAATTTTTGTACTATTGCATTGAAATCTATACTTTTCACCAATCATACTAAATTTTTCTCAAAAAAGGCCTAGTAGTTTAGAAAAAAAATTCAATTTTCTATAGATTCTATTCTTACAACTTTTTGATAGTAGGTTTGTAGGTAGTTGAAATTTTCACATCAAGTTGACTAACCCTAATTTGCTGATTTTTCATTGCCACTTAAGGGCATAGTTTGGCCCCTCATGATCTTGCACATACCCACAAGTCTATTCCAACCATGCCACATATATCCCTGAAAGCATCCACTGAAAGTACATTGAGAGACTATGTAACATTGGAATTGAAGACCTTTAGGGTTAAGATGTAGATGAGATTCAGAATTCTAGAGAACATTGTGGAAAAGTATAAGGATACAATATGCTTTATGGTTGAAACTGATACTACTTGTATGGAAGCTGTTGAGCATAGAACTAAGTGGATTCATCCACTTGGTTATGAAGTAGAGGAACAATTCCTTGAAGCATATGCAAAGGTGCTACTATTAGCCCCCAAATATCCCAATGAACCTAGGTGGGGAACTTATGAGGAAAAGACAAGGGAAGTTGATGATAAACTGAACAGCGTAACAACTAAGAGGAAAGCCTCTAAAATCACATTAGAAATCTTGAGAATACATGGTGTCTCTCAAGCAGACCTTGACAAGGCAAGGGAAGAGGAGATTGCCTTAGAATTGAAAAGTGCAACAGTAGATAAAGAACAAGAAGATCCTAAGATGAAGAAAATAAAAATTGAAAAAGATGATGGTCAGAAGGATATAACTGATGACACTCCTTTTGCACCCAAAGAAACTAGTGATTCTAATGCTCCTCCAAAGTATAAGCCTATAATCAAAAGGAAGAAAGTAACCGGCACTAGTCATCCATCCTCACGAGCATTAAGGAGCAAGAAAACTAGTCAGGCACCTCCTAAGGTAGGATTCAGACCTAGCCTTAAAGTATTGAGCACTAGAATTGTTGATGAGGGAAGAATCGATCAAGTAGGGAAGTTTTGTGAAACTTACAGTGAGATTGACAAATCAGAGATACATGATATGATTGTCAAACATATGATAAAGGTCAAGAAGATAGTTATTGAATTGAAAATAGAAATTCCATATAAGGTATGGGAAATAATGGATACCTTAAAAAGACAAGCCACTGAAGAAGATCTCAGAATAAGGGAACAAATTCTTGATTCCACTCTTCCAGTATGCTCTATTGAAGAAAGGTCATTGTTACTAAATCTGGTGAAGCCGCACTTAAGAACAAAGATGAGGACACTTCACCTCATGAACAAAGACTATGAGCTGATTTCTCAAGAAATAGAGAAGGCTTTTGAGAAGGTACTCTTAGAGCAGCACATGAAACCTAAGTCTGCACCCATCTCTCAAGCACCTAGTAAGCAAGATAAAATAGGAGAGACCATAAAGGTACAATCTATAGGTCCTCAAGATTCAGCACCTGTAGTGCAAATACAAAAAGAGTTAGATAAATTTACACCCATGTCAGAAGCACTCAAGGACAACACCATTATCATTGATAATGTGGAGATAGCCATGGTGGCCACTGACACAAAGTTAGACAAGTTTGAGGAAGCTTTTGTGAGCACACAAGAAGCTGAAATCTTATGTAGTAGCTCACCTCCCACTCATCAAGAAGAAGTGCTTATTGAAGACATATCAGATGAGAAAGAAGAAGAAAAGAAAGAAGTAGAAAAGAAAGAAGAAGAAGAAGAGGAAAAAGAAAGTAAACATAAAAATGAATCTTCTGTTAAATTGGTCTCAGTGAAACAAGAAGTGATGGACAACACTCCCATCACTCCCTCTTTAGCATTGTTGTCAAGTTTGACACCTGACACATCCAGTTTGGACTCATGGAAAGAAGAGGACCTGATTAAGTTCAACATCCTAGCTATGGAGATGGAAAAGGAGAAACAAGTAATGAGAAATCCCCTCCTTGTGGAATCTGTGAACATATTAAATAGTCTATTGCTAAAAGACAAGAAAGTGCCAAAAGTACACTCGGTTGATGATGTGAGTACACTTATCTCACAGTTCAAAAGTAATTTTTCTACCCTTGAAGAATCTACATCCAAGGTTACAGAAGAGAAGTATCTAGAGAAGAGACTGAATGAGTTGATGAGAAACTTTGCTCTAGATCTGAATTCACTCAAGATAGGACAAGCATCCTTAAAAGAATTTGCTATTCAAGGAAGGAAATTCATTGTAGACTGCATGGATCAGGATAAGCTTACTGATGCCCATTTCAAGGAAATAAAAGAAGTAGAAGCTATGATTGAGCAAGTGAAGATTTTAGTGCTAGATACATCCACTGATGTAAACATGTGTAACAATATCTACCAAGGTCAGTTGGACAAAATTAAGAAGGCAGAAAAAGAAATAGAAAAGATAAGGTCTAGATAGACTTAGTTGAGGAATGCTCTTGCACCCTCACTAGAAATTCTCAATTAGAATATAAAGGAGATTGATGCCACCATGATAACCTATGATCAAGGTCTGAGCACAAATTTGAATAAAATGGAGAAGCTTCAATATGCTTTATGCGCCCATCTCTAGATAGTTAACTCATTGATAACTTTTTGGAAGAAGGAAATCCAAAATCTCAAGATAGCATATCCAAATGTTTTCCCTAAGTAAGTCTGTGCAGATATAGTTTTTTGCTACACCTTTGTCATTAATGTCAAAGGAGGAGTTGTGTATAGAATATGGAGTATAATATGTATAGGGAGATATAAGATTATGTATAAAAATGTATAGAAGACAAAAGTTTTTTGTTAAGGGATAGTTAGCAAGCCATATTCCTTTGTTTCCATTAATGACAAAGGGGGAGATTGCTGTCAAGTTGACTATAATGAGGTATATGACTAGATATAGTGTTTTCATTATGGAAACAAAGTCATATAGCAGTTTGGAGTCAGTGCACTTGATGTAAAGATCAGAATTCGGTTAAGTGTTGAAGACTAGATAGTGTACAGAGTTCCTGCAACTCTAAGCATTAGCACACATGTGTATGGATGAATTATGGTGTGTTCCCTAAGAGTGCATAAGAAGATATGCAAAGATGTGAAAGTTACAGACAGTTGAAGTTGCATAGCCAGTGTGTGCCAGCAGAGAACAGAGCATGGAGCTGACAGTCAGTATTTTGGTTTGTGATTGTAATGTAATATTGTTAAGGCTATGTGCCTATTGTATTTAGGTTTCTACATGTTTATATGTATAATTTTAAGCACTCTTAAGCCAATTCATTTGGAAGTGTTGTTTGTAATTAGTTATAGGGTTGACCTAATTGTGTATTTTGTATGAGCGCATAAATATAAGGTGTGCCCATTGTATTTGCTATGGAAGTTGAAATAGAATTGTGATAAGCATTTCAGAGGTATGCAAAGACAACATAAGATGTACTAGAGCTTTGCTAGAGGTCAAAGAATCAGTGCACCAAAGGAACTGGTCTGACAAGCAGTGTCACAATAACGTTCACCTAGCAGATATAGTGTGTATCTGATATCAGAAGGTTGTAGCCTTCACCATTTGAGTAGTGAGCTCTAGGATAGTGAGTCCACTCCCTTAATAGGGATCATTATAAAATGCTCCTAACAGGGTCTGAACCTTAACAAGGTCTATTATACTTAAAGCATTGTAAAGCTAATCCTAACAAGGTAAAGGATCTTCTAACAAGGATCACAAAACACTAGTGCAGAATATTAGTGGGTGTCAATTCCCACCGAGGTTTTTACCTATTTGGGTTTCCCCATAATAATATTGGTATCAAGTGTTGATTTCATGTTTCATGTTTATGTGAATGTTTAATTCAATACTTAAGCATTTAAAGATCATTATAAAGATTAAAGTGAAAAGTAAAGTATAGTGAACACTGATTCACCCCCCCTCTCAGTGTTCCCATTCCTAACAATGTCCAAGAAAAGATTTCCTTAAATTCAAGTAAAAGGGAAACCAATTGATCATGTTCATCTTGATTCAAACATTTCCTAATCTTTATCATCTTTTCAGGATTATTCTCATCCATTTGAATATCAATAGTCTCAGTTATTAACAAATCACTTCATATCAGAGGATCGATTAGTAATGGGAGAATATCATGTTCATCATGTTCCCCAAAGTAAGCATTGATAATTTTTTAGGAATGAATTTTTAAGCCTTTGGAAGTCATTCTGTAGTAGTGGTTGTTGGATTCATGACTATGATTGTCATTGATGTCAACACAGTGTTGTTCTGGAGTTTAACAGAGAAGTAGGAAGAGTTTTGTTTTATGCACATGTTATATTGCAAATTGAGTTATGCACAATTTATGGTATGTTCTTTGGTGTGTTATTAGCCTATGGTTAAGAGTGCAAAAATAAATTCATTTATTCATGAAAGTTATAAGCATTTTGGTGGAAGCAGTATTTTGGCAGTATTCCTAAGTAGCAGTTTTGGTAATCAAAGGATATCTCCTAATCGGGATGGAATTTGATTCTGTGTAGTTAAAGGGAAGTTTGAGACTCATTTGTGGTGACATGGTTCACAACACAAACTTCAAGGTCACACAATTGGAAAGTTATTTTATCTGGAAGCCGACAGTTTTTATGTAATCTTGATGTAGCGTGTTAAAATTATTATTTTGTATTTGCATGCTGACTCATTTGTAATTATTTGAGTGTGGTATAAAGGAAGGAATGTTTTCCTTTTTGTGATGGGATTATAATAGTTGTGATATGAAATTGTGAAAGTTGTGATGCGAATGTATGCGTGAAGTGAAGAAAAGAGCTAATTCAGTGATGAAGGAAGACTTGTGAAGTACAAAGATTTGGATTTGTGATCTTGTGTAGCAGAGAGTGGGATTTTGGCACTGTGTGAAGGAGGTAACATATTTCATATTATTCTATTCAATAATCCTGAGATCTTTTGGACAGTGAGTTCAAAGATCTTGCCTTGAAGCTATTTGGGTAGTGGGTCCTTCTGTCTTCCATAACTCCTAACAAGGTTAGAATCTTTTAACAGGGATTCAAAATCTCCTAATAGAGATTCATATGTACTGAATGTATTTCATAAGACTACTAACAGGGTCCATCCTCTCACAAGTAACTTTCATATTAGTGCATCATTTTGTGGGCATCATTCCCACCGGGGTTTACTTTTTGATCAAGAGGTTCCCTAGTTAACATATTTTGTGTTATTGTGTCATTGTGTATGATTATCTTTCTATGGTTGTTTACTACATTGATTATATGGTTTAATGTTGTTGAAGTAGATAAATGGTTTAATTATCAGATAAATGATTCACCCCCCCCCCCCCCCCCCCCCCCCCCCGCCCCCCGCCCTCTCAGTTATCTTGGGGATCTTTACTTTCTAATATACTTAAACAATAAGGCTTCCATCATTTATGATGGAGCTTAGGTAAATCTTCATAAACCCCTAAAAATTCCATTAAGGTTTCATCTTTAGGAAAAATATCCAAAGTAGGTGCTTGATTAATGTCAATAAGGAGTGGGTTAACCAATTTCAAATGTCCACCACATATATGATTAACATTAAGAGGAAAATTTGATGGTTGTCTATAAGGATTGAATCCTAATCCATATGTATGATCATAAATTTCATCATCCAAAGGTACTTGTATACCTTGTTCATATTTACCACATCCTTTCCCATTAAATCCTGATTTCTTAAGAAAATGATAACCAGAACCATATCGATCAGCCATATCAGATGGATTCCAAGGAGTGGCATATGTCACAATATCATAACAATCAGGCTTTATAGTTTCAATCATTTCATTAATCGAAGTGGCAACAAAATTACTTTTTAGTTCCTCAGAAAGCGGGGAAGGAGTAAAAACTTGTTTCTCCAAATCACTTTGTTGCTTCATGAATTCCAAATCAGAGACCTTATATTCTCTAATGAAAGTAGGATTAAAATCCAATGTCCCCTAATCATCAGGTTAGTCAAAGAAGAAGATGGAGCTTCTTGTTGTTGTATCTCAGGTTTTTTTTCAATCTCTTTACTTGGTTGAAGAGGCTCAAAGATTTTGGCATATTCTACATTTAGACAAGGATTTGGTGCATCATTCACATGTAATGTATACATTAAGTTGTTCTAAATGAACCTAACCTTGCGATGAAGAGTATAAGGAACTGCCTGCATAGTATGTAACCAAGGTCTTCCTAAAAGAAGATTATAATTGAGAGGTCTAGGCATAGCATGAATAGGTGTATTTAGAATAACCAGACCAACTTTAACAGGTAAGGTAATAATGCCCAAAGTTCTCTTCACAATATTATCGAATCCATGTATAGGAACATTATCAGGTTGAATAGTTGTCAGATCAGCTTTAATTGCCTTAAGCATATCCATACTAGAAACATTAAGCCCAAATCCATTATCAATTAATGTTCTTCGAATGATACTCTGATTAATAGAGACCGCAACCATAAGAGCATCATATTGATTCTGCACCTCAAGAGAAGGTAAATCATTATTAGAAAACAAATAGGAGGTATAGAAGGCATAGTATGCATGCAATCTAAAATAGAATGAATGTTCTCTTGATTAGGAGGAGAAGCAAGAAGAGTGGATAAAGATTTTTGCAATGTGGCCTCATGATATGTCAGGGAAGTTTGAAGTAATTTCCATAAAGATATCTTAGCAGGAGTAGCACATAATTGGTCAACTAAGTTATACTCCTTAAAGGTAGAAGGAAACCTAGGTGCTTGAGGAAGCATAGGTTGAGAAGGTGGTAAAGAAACTGGAACTGTAGGCTGAGGGTTATTCCATGTATGATAAGCATGTGAAATGGAATCAGTGTTATCAAAGAAATCCAAAGGATCTCTAGGTTTACCCTTAATTGTTATGCGAGGACATCCTTTTACCATCATCAAAGGTGTAGGATATATCATTTTAGGTTTATCAATGTTACAAATAGTGGGACATGAAGGTAACCATGCACACACCCTATGGTAAAGGTCGATTGGAGAGGTTGTGGAGGAGAGTGAAATAGGAATAGGATCAATGGAGATCTTATTCAAACAATTTTCATCCTCACTACCATGTACCTCATTAGGGAATCTATCCTCTTGTACAATAAAAGCCTCATCAAAGTATTCAAAACAAGAATCATACATGTTGAATACAAAGAAGTTCTAAAAGCATGAAAATGTAAATGTTTTTGTATTTTTAAAGAGATTTTACAATTTTTTTTTATATTTTTGAAATATATAAATGCAAGAAAGGTATAAATGCAATAAATCTAATCTTATAAGTGTGAAAGACTTAAATCTAACACCAAAAATAAAGAGTTGTCATAAACGGGTTCACCAAAATGAATAGGGTGAAAAATGGAGCTTTGACAATGCATCTAACATTCCTCACTATTCATTTGTATTCTTGAGTTGGAATTGAATAATTAATGTAAATCTGCAAATGCTTGAAATCAGATAAGATAAGATACATACCTCATAATGGAATTAATCTAAAAATACCTATTTTTTTATGCCTATTAATAGTCTCAGGAAATTTGACAACCAGATCCGAGACTAGAAAACCGCAACAGAGAAAACCCATAAAACTTTTGTCTTTCTGGAAGCAGGTCGACTCTGACCTAGATAGCTGGGCACAATCTTACCTCCCACTAAAGGTTTTCCTTGACCCAAAATAGCTTTGATAGAAATTTTGTTTGCGGATCTTGAAAGTTCTCTAAAAAGGGTACTCAGATCTGCACTTCAATTCTTGAAACTGCGACTGTAGATATCTGAAAATGGTATTTTGGGGTGGCTATATAGGGTTTTGCCTTAGTCAAACCCCCATTTTGGTGATCTCCACCTCCATGAATAGCTGGTTGTAATGGAATGTGTGTATATTGAATGTGTAATGCCAAGATCTAATCCTCTAGATTAAAACCCTAACATGAATATGTATGAGAAAGCAATGCATAGATTTGAATAAGATAAGAAAGCATACCAAGCCCCCAAGGCTAAAGTACTCCTACCAAACTCATAATCCATAATTTCTATCCCATGATTGTATCTTTGAATGCTTGAATATTGATAATGGTAGATCAAGGAAGAAAAGATCTCTCTTGCTCCAAATAGATGTTCACAATGGTGTTCTAACAAAAATGCTTGATATCAACAATGGCTTGATCTTCTATATCATCCTCTTGCAATCTTGCATCTTCACTTCACCATCACTTAAGGATAATCCTTGAGATCCTAACCCTGATTTCACCTAGAATGAAGGAATCAAGTGTAGGATGCATCCTAAATGCAAGTCTATCATGATAAATGCACTAAAAGATGGTGCTAAACCTATCAAGATGGAAGTGCTTCCATTTCAAGACGATACACAACTTTAAAAAGAGTTTTCAAGTTCTATACTCTAGAGCTTCTAATCACATGTCTCCCTATTCAAAATTCTTGATGTAACTATATCCTTTTGACACCTACAAAATCTTGGTAGATGACTTATTTTACTATTTGTGGATAAAAATTTATAGATAAAGCAATTAGATTTATTCATATTATCTTGTACATTCGTGACTTCAACAAAAAAAAATTCTATAATCAACTGATTATTTCATCAAAAATAATAGAGTTTATGTCTAGTTTAACATTTGTCAAAGATTCACTAACTTGGGAGATTGTTTTGATTAATTCAGTTAGAAAAAGAATTTACAAGGAGTAAATTCAACCAGCAAACCAAAATAGACTAAAAAAACCTAAAAATGACCAACAACAGAAACAATCAAAAGAAAGAATCAAGAGACACAAACAAATAGATGGACAAGGATTTAACCTCCTTCCATTCTTGATTAAGTTCTTGGAGGGCGGATGCAGAGTTGAGGTTGAAGTAGAAGGGTGGAATGACCTTATTTTTCCATACGAGGAGATGCCTGCAAAGTAGTCTCCTCTCCTTTTTTCTTTTAGGTCTTCATTTCTTACATCATCCATTTTCTCAAGGTAATAATTTATGAAAGATTTTTATTCACTTAGTTTTAATTAGATTTAACATTGGACAAAGAAAATGATATTTCTCAGTTCTCCTCTTCAAAAGGAATCATGACCTTCAATTCACAAACTTGATCCTGAATAGTGTCCCAATTATCTAATTTTATGGAAAGTTCATAAATTGCTTCCCAAACACAATCATCCATACTAGTCTAAGACCAATCCCTAATTTTAGCCTTAATCTTCGCAATCACTTCTAATCTATTATTCATTTTCTTGGTCATAGAAAGTTGTGTAATAAGCCATTTGATGATAGCATTTTGACAGTTATAGAGGATGCATAATTTATCCACTTTTTCCCCTATATGGGGGTAACCACGTACCTCATCTTCAGGGGTTGAGTTGTCGAGATAGGGAGGATAAACATTATGAAGGATCTTAGGATTAACTTTAGGGGAATGAGGGACAAAAATAGGGGAAGAGGTGTTTTGAGATTGATAAGCATTTTCAAGGGACCACTCCAACTCAATTGACCAAGAAGAGGTAGAATCCTCAAAGATAATGATAGTTTCCTCAATATTCTTCTCTTTTCCCTAAGCTTTTAACTTTTCCTTCCTTTGCGGATTAATCCTAGTCGTATTAGGAGGAGTAACCATATTAGAAGGCAAAGCCATTATACTATCCTACTAGCTGCTGAGATAAAAAATGATGGGGGAATTTTTAAGGCCAACCTCTATGTAAGAGCCAAATAAAATTTCAACATGTGAAGGATCAGCTCATGGTACAAAGGGAGCTCCCTATTGGTTTTAGATTTAGTAATAGATTGGGACAACAAAGATAAAATCCAAAAAGGGGATAAAATCCAAAAAGGGATATTACGCTTAATACCACGCTGAAAGTGATGAAGCATAGAAAAGAGGTGGGAGTGGAATCATTTGAACCTACCTTGAAAGAATGATGAACTTGATGAGCACTGGAGACATGGCCTACCATTCACCCAACAACTCTTTTGCATGGTTAAATTAATTTGGAAGGCATGGAATTTTTTCACCAAGACCAAGGAATTTCTTGAAGTCCTATTTATAATAGGCATTGTCCAATTTATAGGAAGGGAAGTCCCTTCTTTTAGCAACCTAGTAATAGAAATAATAGACTCAACCAAGAGCACAAAGAAGATGTTACCAATGGTCATTTTCCCTTGGTCCCAAGACTTAGCAAACTTTTTTGATGATTCTAGATCATAGCCTTTCATCCCCTCAACATAACTACCCATATGGTTAGCTTGAAGAATAGGACAAAGAGTGGTGTTGTGCTTGAATTCTTGATGATTTATTTCAAATGAAAAAGGTTTCAACAAAATTGTTAATGTTTATACTATTTCCCACTTCACATCTAATGATTCTTTTTTAAAAGTTTTTTCTCCCCATTCAAAGCGGGTAGTTCATCATGGATTTCTACTAGATGGCTTCATGTTACATTTTTGAGAGCTTCCCCTGATTCAATGCAGTAGGGTCATCAAGCTTCTCATCATTGAAACTAATTATACAATATTTCTCTTGTATGTTTGCATAGTTCCTCTTTTTTAAGATCTTGGTGAAACTTCTTTAGTAAGAGTTTACTCTTCAAGAGCTTCCAATAATTCTCTATAGTCAACTCATCTTACTCTTTTGGTGATTCCTTCAATCTTATACATCTTGCTATATGCCATTCAATGGAAACTTTCAAAAAGCATCCAAATACTCTTTCTAGTAGAATGCCATCTAGAGCACTCAATCGACAGTCAGAGATCTCATTTAGAAAGCCCTTGCTCTCTTTTGGAGGGACCTTTTTCCACTGATTTTTCTTCCTTTCCCAATTTCCATGAGTTTTATTGTGCTTGGGTACTTCATCTAGCCTAGTTACTAAGATCCGATCTCTTTGTACCCACTGAGCTATGCTTAAGTAGGGGTGAGGGGGGGGTGTTAGTGTAATATTCCTTATTCTAGATAATCTTCCAAATAAGCGTGCTTAGGTTTGCTACCATTTATACTTATAGTTTCTCAAAGTTACATGACACGATTCAATATGGTAGTTGCTATTTTAGATAGCACTTGCTCATTCTCCTTGCACTATAATTAGGAACATCTTTTGTAATTATAATATCATTAGATAATAATGAGATATTTGTTTAACATATAAAAGTTTTAAACAATATTTTTAATATTTAATATTTAATATTTTTCTATGATAGTAATTATAATAAGTATTTGTAGTGGTATAATATTTGTTTAAATTATCATATTATAATAATATATTCTATTTGATTGTAGAATTGTAATTTTATTTTGTTAAAAAATCACCAAAGGCCTGATTTAGCACTGAATACATGACCAATGAATAAAGAAAATAATATTGAATTATTGAAAACATTTTAAATGACTTCATATTAAAAATACTGAAATTTTAGAGCATGGATTAAGTTATTAAAGAATTGTAAACGGTTAAACTTCTAAGCTTCAAAATTAAGATGATATAGTGATGGCAGAAAATAAACTCAAATATTGCAAAACTGTACACTCGTGAATAAACAAAATTCATTCTCTTCGAAGAAAACAATCCACCAATACTCATAAATAACTAATCTTCAAACAATCAACCTGAACTCCATACAGACCAATATGCCTAATTTTCCATTCTTCACCTTCCCTCACAAATGTCGTACTGTACCACAGCTTCTTCAGCAGTCCAGATAGAGCCCCTACAATTTCTTTACTATGGTCAACCCTGTCTACTACTGTAACTATGCATTCTCCTTCACACAAGTGAAGTCCTGAGTAATAAGGAAGGAAGCATGAAAGTCCTTTATTTACATGTTCTATCGTCCTAGAGCTACGAATTACAACCACAAAGCAGTTAACAACTGTAACATAGCTTTCATTGGTTTGAAGAGCAATATTCTGAAAAGTCATACTAAAGTCAAAAAACTGACATTGGTTTGGACTTACTTAAAAAACTATCTATCCCACGTTAATCTCAAAAGGACGACACTTGTGTTAACAACTTACTAACCTGAGCTTGGCGAGTTATGCCTACAGTAACAACTTAACCTTCTGGTTTCATCCATTCATGGGACTGTGCAACTGCATACTTCAGCCCCTCAACAACTGTAACCATAAATCTTATCAGAAACAATACACTCAAATCTCAGTATAAAGTTGCTGGAACCAAAAACATTCATAACAGAGGGATAATCTATCGTTAATTATTTACTCACATATAGTTATCACGATTTTCTACTTAATGGTAGAAACACCAGAGAACAAAAGAGTCCACCACAATGGGAAAAAAAAAAGGGATGAGGCATGTCTATGTACCCACATCGAACTTTCCTCTACTCAACAGAAATGCCCAAAAATAGAGTGGGGAGGAAAGACATATGCATTAAGTATAGGGCAATGGATGGATATATACGCAGTGAATATATCACAATGGGAGAAAGATTTGTATACATTGAATATATAGCATTGCAGAACTGCACATAGATTGGCTATATAAAAGTGGGGGAGATGAATATGTGTACCTTGAGAAAATCCCCGAGACAAAGGAATTGTGGGAAATCCAAGAAGCCTTCTACACCCAATTCTGAGAGTTGAAGCAGCTTGGGATTCCCACACTCTAAGGCCCCGTTTGTTTGCAGGAATTTGATTGGAATTGGCGGCAGGACTTCCAATTTTTCGCCGAATCCGTCGTTTGTCTCCCTAAATTGCAATTCAGGTTATGGAGCATAAAACTCGGTTTTGGCCCTGAAACAGGCGGCAGCATCTTCCCCCCCGAGAGGTGGAATTCAAAAACAAATTTTGAATTTGGCAAAAATGAAAGCAAATTTAATAAAACCGTCAGGTCCGCGTCTTCCCATTTCATTTTTGGGTTTTCGAAAGGGGGTTTCGTATTTCATTTTGGAAGCCCTATATCGGCTCTACAAATACTACAATCTGCTATCGGCTCTGCAAATACTACAATCTGTTGTTGGGTTTTTTCGAAACGGCGTTTCGGATTTCAAGCTGGAAGCCCGTCCCTCTCGGCTCTGCAAATCAGAGTTCTTGCCTCTGCTATTCGAAGTTTTTGAAGTTTTTTGGGGTCGCCTCTACTTCTGCTGCATATTGAAAGGTATGTATTGGGCTCAACCTCTATAGCAATGCCATTTTTATGTATTGGGTATTGTGTTTTATTTGATTTAACACTAATTGAGCTATATTTCCATAGTACTCTGCTATTCGTTCATTCTGATGAACGAATAGCAGAGTACTATGGATGAAATCTGAAACCCCCTTTTGAAAACCCTAGCTGCATAAAACCCTAAGCTGCAACAGTAGCCGTAGCTATAGCTTAGGGTTTTATGCAGCTATTTACAGCTGTGGCTGTTGTTGCAGCTTATATGTAAATGTGTTACAATGACTGAAATGTAAATGTGTTATAGATATCAAATTAACACATTTCAGTCATTGTAACACATTTAATATATGTATATCTGTTGTAAATGTGTTACAATGACTGAAATGTGTTAATCTGATATCTGTTTTTAATAAATGTGTTAATTTGACATATGTAAATGTGTTACAACTATGGCTGCTGTTGCAGCTTATATGTAAATGTGTTAAAATGACTGAAAGTAGCCAAAAAACTTTCCTGAGAAAAATTTGAAACTACATCGATGTTGCCCTTAGCTCCGCCACCATGCCTTTCACAAAATTTATGCTCCTCTCACCCTTCCATTCCATGACGATGGAGTAATCATCAGTATTAGTTACACATTTATATGAGAGCTTACACGTTTATATGAGAGCTTACATGTTTATGATTTATTGATGGATTAATGTTGTATTGATAAATGTATATGTAAATGTGTTACAATGCCTATTTGAATTGTAATGTTCTAGAGTATATGTATTGATAAATGTGTATGTAAATGTGTTACAATGCCTATTTGAATTATAATGTTCTAGAATATTTGTATTGATAAATGTATATGTAAATGTGTTACAATGCCTATTTGAATTGTAATGTTCTAGAGTATATTTTTGTGTTAACAATTTCATATGAACAATTTCTAACATTACAATTCAAATAGGCATTGTAACACATTTACATATACATTGTTCATAATCCACATATAAATGTATATGTGGATTACATTGTACCACATAATCCACATATACATTGTAACACATTTACATACACATTACAATTCAAATAGGCATTGTAACACATTTACATACACATTACAATTCAAATATACATTGTAACACATTTACATACACATTACAATTCAAATAGGCATTGTAACATAACTTAGGTGTGCCTACATTAGGGTTAATGTCATACCAATAATAAATTACAAATGAAGAGATTAAGAATTTTGCTGATTAGGATACTGATAAATTTGATAAACATTGATTGTTCCTTTTCGATATTTTTAATTACCATGTAACATGGTTAAAGCATTTTCAGTTGCTGACCATTGAATTTAATTTGCAATTAGAATAATATGTCCGAGACAGTTGAGGATATTTGTTTTTGTGAGCCCTGCCTTAGTTGGTAACCACTGACAACTGTAAATTATGTCCAAGATTTGTTACCCTGATTTTGTGTGAATGGTAGGATTTATATAGAAGGTTGTGACTATTAGTTCTTTGTTATTGTGGCCTTAATACATGTAGGCTTGATGTCATTATATGGTCATGAAGAACAGTCCTAGAAGTCAGTTCATTGCCACTTGGAATTTTGTGCACTTTTATACCAGAATTGTTATGTAAAGTTTTATAGTATGCATAATTGTAATTAGTCCATCCCGAAGGGATGTATCATTTAGGTAGTCTTGTTTATTGTTCTATGCCTATGTTGTGCATTTGTAATTAACAGATGTCACTTTTGTCAATGGTCGCTGAGCATCTTTTTTCATATTAAGTTAAAATGTCTTAGCATTATTTTTAGTTCCTAAAAATAGCTAGATAAGGTTATATTATAGGATTATCAATAAATATTGTCTAGTCTGTCAGCTAACAAGCTATCAAGAAAATCTAGGTATCCTGCACATCATGTATATTGAAACTGAAACAATTATTATCTACCAAATAGTGTCATGACTGCCATGAGGACTAGCAAGACCCTAAAAAACCTTTTCTATTGAAAGAGTGGCATACACATCCAAAGAATAATAGGCTATAGAATGTCTTTTAGTTGTCAACTAAAGTAGATTAACAATAACATACTTAAAGATATCATATAATATCAAAATCTGGTACAGCCAGCAACTACAGTTATTTCTGAGCATCAAAATCATGAGTCACAAGTGCTTGCATTAATAGTAAAAATAACTTTGACATACATATTTATAGGCACAACATTAGCAAGTTGTAATCATCCTTAATTCTCAATATGGATGTTCATAAATTCATTAACAATCACACTCTCGGGGACTCTTTCACCAAATTTCTCCTCAAAGGCTAACAAAAATTCCTTCCAAGAGTTGATTGAATTTGGAAACAAACTAGAGAACCACTCTCTTGCATCCTCTTTCAGGGGTATTAAAAAATGCCTCATGATCAACCTCATACTTCTCTATGAAATCCTTGAATCTTTGAAGATTTCTAATTGCATATTCAGACTTAACACCCCCAAACTTTGGCACTTCATTTATGAACTTTGTGATACGCTAATTGAAAAACCATTCAAGCCACTAAAATTTATGATCTTATACCGTTCAATACTGAAATTACTTTTCAAATGACATGGCTGATTACAAATCATGGTTGCACTTGGATCCATGTTAGGGTACACACATTGAAACATCTTGATATGCTTTTACACTTTTCTTACAACAATAGATCATAACTTTTCATGAAATGCAATTCATAACAACAATAACTAGGATCCCTTTTCAAGAACATACATACATACGTGATTGAATGTTTGGGTTTGCAGCTGATTGAATGTTCTTTTAGATGTAGGCCCGATTTCTATTGGTTCACCTTGTGTCTACTTGGCAAGCTTTTTGATGTGGTCTCTTTGCTTGCCCTTCTTGTCAACTTTTTCTCCTTCACTAGTAAATCAAACAAATCCTTCTGACACTTTATCTCCTCACTGGTATCGTTGTGTTTGTCCGCATTTCAGGCCATTCATGGATCCTATTAAGAATATTGATGTTCTAGGATGGGTAGCTATGGAGATCCAATATTCTCTTCTTCTCACAGCTCTTATGGCTTGTGTTGCCATAGCCAGAGTAGTGGTAGGCCAAGAAGGTAGTACACGTAAATGAAGAAGAAAAGGAAATTCCTTTTATAGAATGGTTATTCATTCCAATGATGTGGATTGTCATGATTAGAATCGCATGAGTAGGGGAGCCTTCTTTCATCTAGCTACTATCCTAAGGCTAAAAGGAACCTTGATAGATATGATACACTTGACATTAGAAGAACAACTTGTGATGTTCCTCCACACCATTGGCCACAATCTGAGGAACCGCAAGATTGGCCACAACTTTGGACACTCAGGAGAGACAATCAGCCGATACTTCCACAGGGTGTTGAGGGCTATCTTAGGACTCCACCAAGATTTCTTTCTACCACCTAGTCCAAACACTCCTCCTAAAATTAGTGGGAACAGATATTTTGATCCATTCTTCAAGGTAATTGTTGTGTTGTTACAACTTTCTTGTATGGATTATTATCCTTATCATATTATTGCTTGACCATAGAATTGATGATTGTATCATATTGTATAGGATTGTGTTGGAGCAATTGATGGAACCCATATACCAGTCACCGTCGATGTCGACATGCAGGGTAACTATCGTGATAGAAAAGGCAACCTGTCACAAAATGTTATGGGTGTGTGTTCCTTCGATCATAAGTTTCAGTACTACCTTGCTAGTTGGGAATGGTCTGCTATGGATAGTCATGTTTTGGCTTCAGCTCTGTCAAGAGTAGATCCTCTTGTTGTTCCCCCCGATAAGCCAAATCATAGTTTAATAGACTCAAGGGTACAATCAATGTTTCAAGTTTTAATAATATACTTTTTTATGTAGGAAAATATTTTCTAGTGGATGTTGGATATCCCAATGCGCCTGGATTTCTTTCTCCTTATTGGTGTACATGGTACCACCTAAAGGAGTTTTCAAGATAGAATCCAATAAACTCTCGATAAGAGTTGTTCAACCATCGACACTCCTCTCTTAAAAACTCAATAGAGCATACATTTGGTATTCTCCAGCAGCATTTTCCAATCTTGAGGCATGACACATCTTATCCTATCATGACACAATCCCATATTGTATTGGCATGTTGTATACTACAGAACTACATTACATTAGAGGATGGCATTCCATCAGAAATTGCCACCAAAGAGGAAGATGACCGTGATGGGATAGATGTACCAATGCTGGAGATGTATGGGTTGTCTTAGCATGATAGAGATGAGTGGGCATAGTTCCAAGATGATATAGCAAGTAGAATGTGGGAAGAGTATAGATCTCGAGAATAGTTGTTCTTTTAATGGGTCAAGACTACATGATGGTTTCCTTTTTCTTATGTATTTCTCTGCAAGTATTGGACTTCTATGGGTCAATGTGTTTTATTTGAGTACACTGGTGTATGAAGATACTTGGATATATAGGATGGTTTCCTTTTTATTCTATTTCTATATGGAAGTATTGGTATTCTATGGGTCAATGTGTTTTATTTTGGTAAACTAATGTATGAAGATACTTTGATATATAGGATGGTTTCCTTTTTATTCTGTTTCTATCTAGAAGTATTGGTATTCTATGGGTGAATGTGTTTTATTTTGGTAAACTGATGTATGAAGATACTTTGATATACAGGATGGTTTCCTTTTTATTCTGTTTCTATCTGGAAGTATTGGTATTCTATGGGTGAATGTGTTTTATTTTGGTAAACTGATGTATGAAGATACTTTGATATACAGGATGGTTTCCTTTTTATTCTGTTTCTATCTGGAAGTATTGGTATTCTATGGGTGAATGTGTTTTATTTTGGTAAACTGATGTATGAAGATACTTTGATATACAAGATGGTTTCCTTTTTATTCTGTTTCTATCTAGAAGTATTGGTCTTCTATGGGTCAATGTGTTCTATTTTAGTAAACTGATGTATGAAGATACTTTGATATACATGATGGTTTCCTTTTTATTCTATTTTATTTGAGTAAACTGATGTACGCAGATACTTTGATGATTACATAGCATGGCATACACAAAACTCATGATGAGCATGGATGAAATTGGTAACAACAACCATGAAATTGGTAATAGCAGCCAAATATCTTCTTCCTCTAAGAAGACAGTGCGGAGTAAGGAAATGGAAAGAAAGTTTCTAGACTTGCTCATGGAGCAAGTACAGCTAGCCAGAAAAGGTGATGGAGGTTTCAAAAAAGAAGTGTGGACCTCCATTGAGAGGAGGTTCAACAATGATATGAACCTCTCTCTATCTAAGGACAATTTAAAAAATAAGCTAAAAACATGGAAGCTAGCATATAGAGTCATGAAGGAACTAAGAAATACAAGTGGCTTCACCTGGAACGAGGCAACTCAGCGCATGGATGCTGAGGATAGCGTATGGGATGAGCTTCTCAAGGTATGGTGATCTCTCTACTATTTTGATGGAAATAATATTGCCTTCTTATAAAGTACGCAATGAAAGACAAAGAACCTAATCCATTTGTTTATGCCAACATGCAGAGAAGAGAGTTAAAAGATGCCAAAGTGTATAAGAGGTAGCCCTTCCAATACTTTAATGAATTGGGTGTAATTGTGGGTAATGACATTGCTGAAGGCAATGCAGCTACAATGGCCCTTGAGACTGAAGAAGGGAACCCTTTGGAAGACCCATACAATGTGCTGGATGAAGAGGATAGTGCCACTGATTTGGACGATGACCCTTATTAGTCCACTCCAAGTGCAAGTGGTAGAGGAACCCCTACATCATCAGTCACAAGGGGGGAAGGAGGAGGAAGGCAAGTGCGGCCGCTTCCTTGGATTCCATGTGTGAAACAATGAAGAAAATAAAAGAGGGCATGAGCAATGTGCACCTTCACAAAATTGATACATCTGCTCATGAGAATGCTTTGACGGATGCATATAGCGCTCTCAAATCCATCCCTCAATTGAGTCGAGCTATATTCTTGAGGGTATACGACAACTTCGTGGTTGAGCGTGAAAGAGACAAAGGGTTCTTGTTGGTGAGTGAAGATGAGAGAGTGGACTGGATTGCAGCCACATATGGTGGATTATAGTTATTTTCTACATACTTTATCATACTTGTTCACATACACTGTTGATTGTTTATGATTGTTTATGGTTGATGATTGTCACTTTATCAAACTTTATCATGATTTTCTACATACTTTATCAAATTTTGCAAATATGAATGCAAAATTTAGAAGCATTTGCAAGAAATGCATTTTGTAAATATGAATGCACAAATTTAGAAGTTTTTTGTATGTACTTTTAGTATTGAGTCATTTTAGGTGGCACTGTATTGTTTTACTTTTGGGATAATTTGTCCTTGGTTAAAAGATCAGCATGATCTTGTATTCATTCCTAAGATTGCTATATAATTAAGGTTTCATATAATCATCTTGTTACTGCTCTTTTCTGGTATTGAGCTCACCATGGCTTGTAGAGACACCATTTTTTGATCATTGTTCAGCAAAAGAAAATTCTTGTACAAAAACACCTGAACAAGATGGTGGACACAGAAAATAAAATATATTCTAACACTAATAGCTAGCTTGTCTTAGTCTTGAACAAGTACAAGGGGCATGAAGTTGCGACACAGTGTCATTTGTAGATACAGATAGTGGGAGTGGCATTGGTGCTACTTGTTATTCCAATGAATTGGCTGATGCCATTGATGCTCTTGAGGAAGAGTAACATATCTATCAATTTTATTTGTCTAGATGCACTAATATAAACCATATTGATTTATCTTTAGTGTTTGCCAATTGACATTGAATTATCAACAATCAGCCTTCTTTTATAGTTCATTTTATACCTTCTTAAGTAGTTAAGTATTATGCTCTGAGATAGAAGAAACCACAAACATGATGGTAGTGACAACATGACAGGAAAGAGAATTGGAGAAAAATACATGCTCTTCATGTATTTATTAATTTATATGAGTGGGTGAATATTTGTTTTAGCATACTACTAGATATATGTGTGTATATACTTATACATGCATGCTTCTATGTGTGTGTAATTATACATGCATGCTTCAATGCACATACATATCCGTATACATATGTATATTTGTATGCACATAGATATCCATATACACATGCATACAGTCACATCTATATGTATAACCATATATAATTATACACAGATATCTACCTATATAAGTTTCTATGTATTCATACACACACACACACTTATTCAATTATCTCAAAGATTCTTGCATCATAAACATTACTATTAGTTTGAAAATCATTAAAGTTGCATGAATAGGACCTTGCAGTGCCTCAGGAAGTCAAAGGATGAGTTAACTTGCAACTATATATATATATATATATATATATATATATATATATATATATATATATATATATATATATATATATATATATATATATATATATATAATTCTCTTAAAGATTCATGAATCATGTACATTACCAATAGTTTGAGCATCATCAAAGTTGCATGATTTGGACCTGGCAGTGTCTCATCAAAGGTGAAGGATGAGATAACTCACAACAAGCAAATGCCTAGGAAAACTTGAAAGACCAAAAACATGTCAATATACAAAAACATTCTGGCAAAAAGAAATGTTCTGTTTGGGATGCAAAATCTGTTTGATAGTGCGGGAAATGCAAATACGAGTGTCAGATTGCATTTTTTTTCAATTTGGTGCGAGAGCAGAAAATTGTTTATTTTTCCTTCTGTTGAGAGTTATAATAAAAAATGGTGATAAAAAATGAGCTATCTGATGATTGTTTATTGTTCCTATTTGTAAACGGTCAATATTTTTGATGGTACTCCTTGGTGTATTCCATTTAAAGATAAACAAGCTTTAGTTTTTCTATCATGTTTACTTTGTAGATGTAGGATTGATCATCGAATGTGGGGCATAAGGGCGTAGACTGTGGATCTACTTGCATTTTCTTATTTAATGGTGTGTTTTCACACCACCAATTAGTTCATGGATATTTTTATATCTGATGCTATAGTTGTGTCATTATATTTTTTGTATAACTTTTTCAATTTGTACTCATAGAATATAGTCATGTTGTTATAGTGAACAAAATTAGTATGAATGAACAAATTTTTGCTTGATACAGTGCTGATGGCTATGAGGAATGTTCCTATGTGTTATTGCGGTGATGGATTGTGTTGTGTGTTGAGGTAGTCACTGACAGAGGAAAATCTAGGCCGTAAATTTTGGGGTTGTAAAAACTACACTAAGGTTGTTAATTGCACAATATTTAAGTGTTTATAAAGAATAAATATTAGTCATTATAGCAAGACTAACTTAGATTTGTATTGTAGGATGGAGGTGGATGCGAGTACTTCCGATGGGTCGATGACACCCCATCATTGTCTACATCATCAATACGTTCTACACACAGACCTATTGTAGATGACGAGTGCAAGAATTGCAAAAGACTCGAGAAAACTATGGCAAAAGCGAAGGCTACATCTAAAGCCAAAATCTTATTTTTACGATGTTTTCTTTGTGCAACAATCGTACTATTTAGTTTGATCATTTGTGGGATCATTTGTTGGAGATAGATATATATGTGGACTAGATGACTTATTTATATTTGATGTGATATTGAGCAATGTTATAATTATTTTTTTGTTATAATATTGTTTATGATAATGTATAAAATTATTAAAAAAAGTTAAGTTTACTATTCACACTATTGAAAAAAATATATTAAATTTTGTTTATGATTTACTACATAAAATATAAATTAATATAAAAAAACCTATACATAAAGAATGGACCAAAATAATAAATGTATAAAATTATTGAAAAAGTTAAGTTTTCTATTCACAAAATTAAAAAAAATATATTAAATTATGTTTATACTTTACTACATAAAATTATAAATTAATATAAAAAGACTATACATAAAAAATGGACCAAAATAATAACATATCAAATTAAAAATTAAATTCTAATTCCAATTCAAAATGTAGAACCAAACAGAGAAGAGGAATTTCTATCTTCCAATTCCAATTTGAAATTGCAAACCAAACACATAAAGAGGAATTTCTATCTTCCAATTCCAATTTCAAAAATGGCAACCAAACGCAGAAGATGGATTGTCTCATCCATCTTCCGGGTCAACCAAACAGTCCAAAACATCTTCCGAATATACAAAATTGAAATATACAAAACCTGATTTTGAGATAATCAGGTTTTGACTCAAATTCCAATTCCACAAACAAACGGGGCCTAAGTGCCCTGATTTGTTAATATGAACACTTCTATCTACATTCCCTATAAGTGGAAGCTATTTTTTAATATAGTCTTAATATTTTTTATGAGATTATTTGTAACATGTGAATAAGATGGTCGCCATGCTTCTCTCATCCAAATCCCCATACGGCGATAAACGCACACCCACTTGGCTGGAAGATCAAAAATATAAGTTTGGTATATTTGACGGCAATCAATGAGCACAGTTTCCATACAACTCCAGTTTATTGCATATGTAGTAAACATTAAGACCTTACATTTGATTGGTTATTAAATTATTTTAAACTACTAATTGCAACTTGGTATGCAATTTGTATTGTTGCTTTTTTTCTTCGATTTATATATTTCAACTGTAGTTTTTTTTTTTTTTGTTAGATTTAAATTTGTGTTTTTTTTTCTAAAAAAGAATAAAATATGATTGAATTTTGTAATGTGTTTACCAAATTTTATGTAACATAAACAATTGCTATGTAAGTTTCTAGATTAGATTGTGTAGAGTTTTTTTGTCATCAACGTTTTAGATCACACTACATGATCCATCATCAGGATGCAAGAGAGAAAGGAACAAAAAGATGGTTGATTGTAGACCTATCAAACCATAAAAAGGAAAAGGGGGAGTGCAGGAAGGGAGGGAGAAGAGAGAAGGGGCACCAAACTCGAGGTTGATAAGACCACCTAATACAATAAAAACCAAAAAAAGATAGGAAGAAAAAGAATCAAATTTTTTTATAAAAATTAAGGACAAAAATACAAAAATAAAAATAGAACACAATAACAACGATTTTATCATTTTTGTATTTTATAGGTCATTTTTCCATTAATTTCTCTTATTTGTCTTTCCCAACTTGCTTTTATTCCTTTAAAGTTTCTTGCTCTTTTTTTTTTGCCTTCTCGTTGTTATTGTCTTCTATTTTTATTTTTGTATTTTTGTCCTTAATTTTTGTAAAAAAATTTGATTCTTTTTCTTCCTATCTTTTTTTGGTTTTTATTGTATTAAGTGGTCTTATCAACCTCGAGCTTGGTGCCCCTTCTCTCTCCTCCCTCCCTTCCTGCACTCCCCCTTTTCCTTTTTATGGTCTAATAGGTCTGCAATCAACCATCTTTTTGTTCCTTTCTCTCTTGCATCCTGATGATGGATCACGTAGTGTGATCCGAAACATTGATGACAAAAAAACTCTACACAATCTAATCCAGAAACTTACATAGCAATTTCATGGATTGTGGAAATCTAATAGATTTAACATAAACAATGTTTTTGTTTTTAAAAAAAGTTTAAATAAATAAATTGTATTTTTAAAAATTATTATTTTTATATAAAAGTATGATGAAAGTTAATTTAGTAATCATTTAGTATATTAAATTTGTATTTATGTTTAGTAAAATAATATAATAATTTATTATTTTAATGGTTAGATTATTGCTATTAATGTAAAAAATGAATTGATTATCTAAATAATTAGATTTTAGATCTTATACATAAAATTTGAATAATATTATTAAATAATATATACATTATATTTAGTATTAAAAATATTTAAATAATATTATTAAATAATAAACTTATTAAATTAATAATGAATAAATAAATAAATGACAGCGCATCAATGTTGTGTGACCGTCCGATCAGAGTGGAATGAACGAGCGAGGTTTTACCATGTCACAACATATTCTTTTAGTTTTTGCCCTCTTGGTACAATCATTTAAGGTCGGCCACAGGACTGACATATATCATGCGGATAAAGTGTCCCTAAATATTCAACGATTAATAAAATAAAATAATAATCAATATAATTAAAAAATAAAGTTTTTCGGCCTTTTCCATTGTCTATTGCGAACAAGACGTATGAATGAGCTTCGGAGAATCGAGATTCACACTAATCCTGCTCGATTCCGGACTCTCTGTATCCCTTCCTGACTTCTCTTTTGTTCAGATTTCGGAGTTTGGACCCTTTCCCTTCTCTTTCCGAAGAGAGCATCAACGATCTTTTTTTCCCGATAAGAAATATTTTTTTTTACTAAGTCCACATTTCAGAAATCGCACCTGTTCCCTGCGAAATCCAATGAGAGTACTCTCTGCCGCCTTCATGTCAACCTTTTTGTGATAGAGTGCTTAACGGGATTCACATTCCCAGACTGCGATTCCCAATTGGAATTCGTAGTCAAGGAGGACAATTCTTGAAATTCCGCCTCAGTTGCGGAAGGAATAATACGAAACAGTTTTACACAGTTTATCATGTAAATAGAACAGTTTCTTAATTTGTTTCAGATCACATTGAGTGATCTATCATCACGGAGAAGAAGAAATCGATCCGAAAGATCAATGAAGTAACATTTACAGCCAATTTCTTTAAAATATTTTATATGGATCAGACAGTGACGGTAAACATTGTTAATAAAACATGAAGCATGATTGATATTTTAAATGAAGATAAAAGGTACAAAGTTTTTCACAGAGAATTTATAAATTGTGAAACTTCATGTTGATAGTTGACAGTATTTGCATGTCATGCTTTTTAAGATTTAACGTGCAGTTGCTATATATTTTTATCTCCACATCCTGTACTTTGATGATTGATCAGAACAGTTAATGAAAATAAATACTAGGTTATTTATCGTTGAAAGACATGATGCTCTATTTCATGAACTGTGAAAATTTCGTGTTCTTTATTGCTGGTATTGTGAAATGCCGTTTTGAGATTTTGATCATGTTTTCTGAATCTCTGGATTAATGGCGATATTTCTGTTGTATACAGCCAGGGACATTCTTTTATCATGGTCACTATGGGCTGCAGCGGTCGGCCGGTTTGTATGGATCTTTAATAGTCGATTCGGCCGGAAAAGAGCCTTTCTCATACGACGGCTGAACATCGTTTTAAGTGACTGGTGGCACGCGAGCACCTACGAGCAGGCCGTAGGCCTCTCCTCTATTCCTTTTGTCTGGGTTGGAGAGCCTCAGGTATACATTTTCTCCACGATCTTCAATGGTCGTCTCCTTCAATTTATACTTTCTGTTGTTTGAGAGACAAAACAGATTAATGTCATAAATTTAAACTTTCTGGTGATTGGCAGAAAGAACAGATCAATGCCATAAATTTATACTTTCTGTTGATTGATAGAGAAGATCTGTTTTGTCTGTTTACAGTCGCTGTTAATAGAGGGAAGAGGAAAGTTCAACTGTTCCTCTGTTTCTGCAGACAGTAGCAGCACCTGCAACGCCACTCACACAAATGCGCGCCTCACATTCTCTCAGTCAAGAGCGGCAAGACATACAGTCTACACATTGCGAGCGTAGCTTCATTATCCGCCCTCAATTTTCTCATTCACGTAAAAATAATTTCACAATAAATGACAGTAATTTTCTGGCGGTTCTGTTATGATTTCTGTTAACCGTGTACAACTGACAGGGACACAAAATGATGGTTGTGGGGGCCGACGGGCACTACGTAGAACCAGTGGAGCTAGAAAACCTAGATGTGTATTCTGGGGAATCTTATTCTATTTTGGTAAAAGCAAATCAAGATCCTGGCCAAAACTACTGGGCGACTCTCAATGTGAGAGGAAGGAAACCCAAAACCCCTACGGGACTCGCCATTTTTAACTATCTGCAAATCCTTCCACAATGCTTCCCGCCACACCGCCTCCGCCGAGCCCGCTCTGGAACGACTTTGCCTACAGCAAAGCTATGGCGAAAAAGATTGTGGCGCTCAAAGGCCATGAAGAACCCCCTCTTCAATCCCACAGGCAGCTCATATTACTCAACACGCAAATAAAATCAATGGCTACCTTAAATGGGGAACAACAATAAATCTCTGCTTCGTCCGCCGACTCCATATTTGGCTGCAATGAGGTATAAAATTCATGGTGCCTACAATACTGCTCGTTCTTTTAAAACAAATATCGTAAATGAAAGAAAGCATCCAGTGCAGCAATTTCCAAAACCCTGTCATTTCTGACAAATTCGTTAGCACCTGAATTTGTAAGCCTGCATAAAGTAAAATGGATGGAAAATTAATTCTGGTTGCTGGCGAGTTAATTAATGCAAAAATTTTACAAATTCAGGGTTTTCCAAGCATCGCGGACGATTCTGATCACTTCAATCATCTTGCATGCGTACAGCATGCTAAACGACCGTCAATTCTTTAACCTAGGCTGAAGCATTTCATATAAGAAATGCCTTCAGCATAAATATATATATTAAAAACCCATAAAACAATTGGCTAACTAATGGAGAAAAAAACAAAATTGGAAAGAAAAATTATCTTTATAACTAAACTTTTTGACATGTTCAAAGCTTGAGAAAATTACAAGTGAAAACATTAGTTAAGCCCATTTTTTTAATAAACATTTGATATTTTAACTATCATTATTTAGACGGTCTTTATCCAACCCACAATCGATGGATAGATATTCTTAGAGCTTGCAAGAAAGCAAAAATAGTCAGACAGGTGATCCACACTTCATCTATCACAACAGCTTCACTGCTGAATGAAAACGGAGAATCGAAGGAATGCATTGATGAATCTTTTTGGAGTCCTTTTCACTATTTGAGAAGGGAAAAACCCCCAGTCCGAGTTAGTGTAATTATTCTACAACAGTTTTTTCTTCCAAGAATGCTTAGATTCATATGTAGAACACTTAGGCCCCATTTGTTTGCGGGAAGATGACTAGAATTGGTAGTGGATTTTCGGGTTTTGAATTGAATCTGCTGTTTGGAATGCTAAAATGGAAAATCCGGTCATACCATCAAAACCCGATTATACCACCAAAATGGGTGGCACCATCTTCCCACCAAATAGGTGAAATTCAAAATGATATTCTGGTTTTGGGCAATTATTAACCCCATTTAATTTGGTCGTCGGGTCCGTGGTCTTCTCGGATTCATTTTTGGGGTTTTGTATTCCCGCGTTTGCATTTTTGGGTATATGAGGGTTGTTCAAGAAAACACACGGATCTTCTGTTGTGATCTGAGGAAATCACTGTCGTTTTAGTTTCTATGTCCTCTTGGGGTTTACAAGAGAGGGTGTTTTTCGTTGTATAACATTTGTGATTTTGCTGTGATCTTGAAAATTTTACCCCCTTCCTTTCAGGTAGGAGTTTAATGCAATAGTCACTCCGTTAGTTTCTTTCGTTTAAAAGAGCCTCTAGATTGTTACCCTGTTGGTTTTTTGAGATTTGAAGAAGTGTAAAAACTCGCGTTTGTGTAGGGTTTTTGAAGGGTTCTCTCAAGGTTTGTGCAGGCTTTTCAAAGGGTTCTCTTGCAACAGGTAGTTTCTATTTTGTGTTCCTTATTCACTTGGTAGACATGCCTTTGTATGCATTTTCTTCATATTATGCTCGTTTGGCTCTAGTTTCTATTTTGTGGTCCTTATTCACTGTTCCCACAGGGTTTCATCTCTTGCAACATGTATTGTTCATTTACATTGCTTTGATAGTTGATATCATAAATCATGGTGACTATTTGAAATGATTCAGCTAGACATTTATCTAGCTTTTGGCAAATGTAATTATTTTTCTTTAAAAAATTTCAGCACCGGTTAGTTTAGATGCTAGACAATTATAAAAGGGAATATTAAGCAAGAACTACCCAAGGCCAAAGGCACTTGAAGGAAGAGTATCAAATTCGATACTTAGCATTGGTCAGTCTACATGATATAATCTTTCCAGTTGAGCTTTGACTGCCACTATAGCTTGGTGTTCAGTATATCGTTGCCCATATAACTAATCAACTACAGTTTGTAAGCCTTCAATATCTCTCATCCTAGACCGTGCTTCAATTTCAAATTTAATGAAATATTCAATTGGCAAATCAAGTATTGCATGAACCTCTTTCTGCCATTGTTTAAATTCTTTTGTCCACAATCCAACTTCTTGATATTGTCTCTCAATTTCAAGATTCATTTCCTCTAAATATTGCTCAGTAGATTTAAACTTGAAATCAATATCAGTATTCATTTCCACTTAAGTTCACCTTTATGGCATGCTCTCAGAGCTATAGCTTTATTTATTTCTCAAAGCTTCTATTTATGTGCCCTTAGCCAATCTTTTAAATGTTGGTAGAGCAATGTCTTGTATGACATTATGCTTTTTTAAGACAAATCTTCAATTTCTTCTTTAAAATAAAGTGTTTGTTTTGGTTTTGCTTCAATCCATAATTGAACATTTAAGAAATTCCACAAGCATAAGAAAGAACTCAACATGTGAAGGCGTCAAGAGATATCAAAAGAATAGTTCAATATAAAATGAATTGCAACAAAAGTGATTCAAGAAATTTATGGGGTGGGAGTGATGTAGGGCAGGGATGGAGGATCCAATAATGGATAGTCCAAGCCTACACTGCTGATTATAACAACAATATGCATATCAGAATACAACAAGATAACTATTCAAAACTGAATTTCATTCAACATGCCCGGTTTTAGGGCCTTCCAGGTTTCGACCTATTAGAATGAAATAAAAAAGTATTACCAAGATCTTGCAAGATCCAAGAAACCACTAACTAGTTCATATCTACAATAGGCAGCCTCTAAGAGGAACAACCACTACTGGATCTAAACTTGTAGTCACACTTCCAAGCAACCCCTTGTTGTCCTAAGCCCGGAAGCCACTAGTTCTGCTACAAGTCCTAGATTCACAAATCTGCTTCTACTCTACTCTTCCTAATGATCTAGTGATCATCTACTACTCTACTTACTAACTTATAACTCCTAAACATCTACCCAAGCTCTCAATATATAGCCAGCTAAGCCACAAGTCAGCTAGTCAGGCATTTAATTACATTATAGGTCCAGTCTGGAAGATTTAAACCAAAACTAATGCTAGAATGAATATAAATTGATGCACCTTTGGATTTAGGTCCACACATGACCCAATAACATTCCCTTAACCACGCAAGGCCCCATCTCATCACACGGAACCACGCAAGAAGAAACACTCCACATTTCACATGAAAACTGCCAGAAAATAGGTCTTGGGGAAAAACAGCCATAACCTTTGACTCATAATAAATTAGGAGTTGCGCCCTTGGGAAATGATAGTAATTTAGGTCCTTTTTAATGCCCCAAGAGTGCAAAGGCTGAAACATTAAGAATCAATGGCACCACATCCCAAAATCAGCTCTAAAACTGTAGGAAAACACTGCTTCGACGGCAAGGAACATAACTCCAACTTTGAAATAGTTCATCCAATATCTCCCAAACCATGCCACCTCAAGAGCTGCAACCTTAGACATATCTTCCACACACATAAAGGAACAAACTTGTTTCATCACACATGCTAAAGATCTCCACAGATCAACACAAACCAGAAACTCAAAAAGCTACCCAAAACAAAGCATTGCATCCCTCTGCTAGGGAATTCCTCCAAGATAAAGAAAGATCTTCAAGAACCCAAAATGCTCCTGCATTAGACTACCCAGGTAAATAGAAAGTATGTCCCATACTTTAATCTTTTACAAATTTCTACAATCACCTTCATCTTCACCAAAGGCTTCCAATCCCTCAAGGACAAAAGAACAAAATGGAAAATCAACCGTCTATGCTTCATCCATTCAAACATCAAGATTAAATGAATCTCATCAATCCAATTAGCATACCACTGATCACCACAACCAATATCAGCAACAAGAGTATCCAACTCCCCAACAAGTAGATCCAAAGTCAGATCCACATAAATATGAAATACCCCATCATCAGCATCCCATATCTGTAACTCATCACAAGACTCATTACTATCAACCATAAATTCAAGTCCACAATCAACAAATAAGATCTGCACCATAACACTGAACAAAATAAAGTCACCAACACCATCATCACAAAGGTGTTCAACAATAGATAACTCATCACCAATAGCAATCTAATCACACCTAACCAGATGCTCTGCAATCTCCATGTCAGACACAACCGACTGAACATGAAAACAAATCTTCTCACCAGCCTCAACATCAAATAAATCTTCACCAACAATAGTCTGATCACACCCAACTAGATGCTCTACAATCTCCATGTCAGACACAACTGATTGAACATGAAAACAAATCTTCTCACCAGCCTCAACAAGGTCAACAACATCGTCAGCAACCACAAGTATCTTAGCAATAGCCACAAGTTGCTCTCCAGGTTTCATGTTAGACTCCACCAACTGAACATCAAAACCAATCTCTTCACCACAAGTAATCACATTGCACACAGCAAGATACTCTGCAAGTTCCATGCAAGATCCATCTATCTTCTCATGCGAACCAATAGACATTTCACCAACTCTAGCCAAGTCATCAAGGACTTCCACAAGCTATCGTCGTCTCTTCACAACCTTCTTCTTTGTTGTCTACCTTCTTAATTCCTCTTGTAGGTCTTGCACTTATTTCTTCAAAGCTCTAAATTCATCTACATATGCACTAAGGTCCAATCCTCTTGGAGACATCCTTCAAGATCTTCGAAAACCCAAGGCAACAAATCATCAGTAAGGTCCTGGTGCAAACAGCCTCAACTGATTTACACACTCAAGATCTTCAAGCTCTGATACCATTTGACGCAGGGCAGGGATGTAGGATCCAATAATGGATAGTCCAAGCCTACACTACTAATTATAACAACAATATGCATAGCAAAATACAACAAGATAACAATTCAAAACTGAATTTCATTCACCATGCCCGGCTATAAGGCCTTCCGGGTTTCGGCCTATTACAATGAAATAAAAAAGTATCAGCAAGATCTCGGAAGATCCAGGAAACCACTAACTAGTTCAGATCTACAACATGTAGCCTCTGATAGGAACAACCACCACTAGATCTAAACTTGTACTCAGATTTCCAAGCAACCTCTTGCTGTCCTAAGCCCGTAGGCCACTAGTTCTGCTACAAGTCCCAGATTTGCAAATCTGCTTCTACTCTACTCTTCCAAATGATATAATGATCATATAATACTCTACTTACTAACTTATAACTCCTAAACATCTACCCAAGCTCTCAATATATAGCCAGCTAAGCCACAAATTGGCCAGTTAGGCATTTAATTACATTATAGGTCCAGTCTGGAAGATTTAAACCAAAACTAATGATAGAATGAATATAAATTGATGTGCCTTTTTATTTAGGTCCACACATGAGCCAATAACATTCCCTTAACCATGCAATTCCCCATCTCATCACACGGAACCGCGCAAGAAGAAACACTCCACGTTTCACATGAAAACTGCTAGAAAATAGGTCCTGGGGCAAAACAGCCATAACTTTTGACTCATAATGAATTAGGAGTTTCTCCCTTGGGAAATGATATTAATTTAGGTCCTCTTTAAGGACCTAAGAGTGAAAAGGCTGATTCATTAAGAATCAATGGAACCACATCCTGCAATCAGCTCCAAAACTGCAGGAAAACACTACTCCGACGGCAAGGAAAACAACTCCAACTTTGAAATGGTTCATCCAATATCTCCCAAACCATGCCACCTCAAGAGCTGTAAACTTAGACATATCTTTCACACACATAAAGGAACAAACTCCTTTCATCACAAATTCTAAAGATCTCCACAGATCAACACAACCTAGAAACTCAAAAAGTTGCCCAAAACAAAGCATTGCATCCCTCTGCTAGGGAATTCCTCCAAGATAAAGAAATATCTTTAGGAACCCAAAATGCTCCTGCATTAGACTACCCAGGTAAATAGTACTTTAATCTTAATAAAAATGTCTACAATCACCTTCATCTTCACCAAAGGCTTCCAATCCCTCAAGGACAAAAGAACAAAATGGAAAATCAACCATCTATGCTTCATCCATTCAAACATCAAGATCAAATGAATCTCATCAATCCAATTAGCATACCACTAATTAGCACAACCAATATCAGCAACAAGAGTATCCAACTCCCCAACAAGTAGATCCAAAGTCAGATCCACATCAATATGAAATACCTCATCATCAGCATCTCATATCTGCAACTCATCACAAGACTCATTACTGTCAATCAGCAATTCAGGTCCACAATCAGCAAATAAGATCTGCACCATAACACTAAACAAAATAAAGTCACCAACACCATCATCACAAAGGTGTTCAATAATAGATAACTCAATACCAATAGCAATCTGATCACACCTAACCAGATGCTTTGCAAATTCCATGTCAGACACAACTGACTGAACATGAAAACAAATTTTCTTACCAGCCTCAACATCAAGTAAATCTTCACCAATAGTAGTTTGATCACACCCAACTAGATGCTCTGTAATCTCCATGTTAGACACAACTGACTGAACATGAAAACAAATCTTCTCACCAGCCTCAACAAGGTCAACAACATCATCAACAACTACAGGTATCTTAGCAACACCCACAAGTTGCTCTGCAGGTTTCATGTCAAACTCCACCAAGTGAGCATCAAAACCAATCTCTTCACCACTAGAAATCTCATTGCACACAACAAGATACTCTACAAGTTCCATGCCAAAACCATCTATCTGCTCATGCAAACCCATAGACATTTCACCAACTCTAAGCAAGTCATCAGGGACTTCCACAAGCTGTCATCATCTCTTCACAACCTTCTTCTTTGTAGTCTACCTTCTTAATTCCTCTTGTAGGTCTTGTACCTATTTCTTCAAAGATCTAAATTCATCTCCATATGCACTAAGGTCCAATCCTCTTGGAGACATCCTTCAAGATCTTGGAAAACCCAAGGCAACAAATCATCAACAAGGTCTTGGTGCAAACAACCTCAACTGATTTACACACTCAAGATCTTCAAGCTTTGATACCAATTGATGTAGGGCAGGGATGGAGGATCCAATAATGGATAGTCCAAGCCTACACTACTAATTATAAGAACAAAATGTACAGCGGAATACAACAAGATAACGATTCAAAATTGAATTTCATTCCAGCTATAAGGCCTTCCTGGTTTTGGCCTATTATAATGAAATAAAAAAGTATCAACAAGATCTCACAAGATCCAAGAAACCACCAACTAGTTCAGATCTGAAATAGGTAGCCTCTGATAGGAGCAACCACCACTGGATCTAAACTTGTACTCAGACTTCCAAGCAACCCCTTGTTGGCGTAAGCCCGCAGGCCACTAGTTCTACTACAAGTCCTAGATTCACAAATCTACTTCTACTCTACTCTTCCTAATGATCTAATGATCATCTAACACTCTACTTACTAACTTATAACTCCTAAACATCTACCCAAGATCTCAATATATAGCCAGCTAAGCCACAAGTTGGCCAGTCAGGCATTTAATTACATTATAGGTCTAGTCTGGAAGATTTAAACCAAAACTAATGCTAGAATGAATATAAATTGATGTTCCTTTGGATTTAGTTCCACACATGACCCAATAAAATTACCTTAACCATGCAAGGCCCCATCTCATCACACAGAACCGCGCAAGAAGAAACACTCCACATTTCACATGAAAACTGCCAAAAAATAGGTCCTGGGGAAAAACAGCCATAACTTTTGACTCATAATGAATTAGGAGTTTCACCCTTGGTAAATGATATTAATTTAAGTTTTCTTTAAGGCCCTAAGAGTGCAAAGGCTGATTCATTAAGAATCAACAGCACCACATCCTGCAATCAGCTCCAAAACTGCAGGAAAACACTGCTCCGACGGCAAGGAAAAGAATTCCAACTTTGAAATGGTTCATCCAATATCTCCCAAACCATGCCACCTCAAGAGCTGAAACCTTAGACATATCTTCCACATACATAAAGGAACAAACTCCTTTCATCACACATGCTAAAGATCTCCATAGATCAACACAACCCAGAAACTCAAAAAGCTGCCCAAAACAAATCATTGCATCCCTCTACCAGGGAATTCCTCCAAGATAAAGAAAGATCTTCAGGAACCCAAAAATGCTCCTGCATCAAGGAGGCATTACCTTAATTTTTTCACCTCTCAGCAAGTACAAGTTCTATATGTGGCTACATTAAGTACAATTTACAAGATGTATTTTTTGCTCTCTGACATGCTTCCTAAGACTCAACTTGATGCGATGAAAAGAATGGGGCATTGAAAAGCCGAGATTTTTTATAGGAAAGATCTTCACATCCACTAATAATAACTCTTGGAAGCCGGAGAAGCTCCTGCAATCTATCAAACTGATCATCCTTCCTCTCAAATTTTATATTGAACATCTTCTCTATGTTCTTATATTTTTTTGTTGTCCTTGACCCTTGACACTATAGCAAGGGAGAAAATTGCTTTCTTCCACTTTTCTGGGTCCATGATTGTGTATTGTGACTTTTTCAAGGGAAAGGGTTCCCCAGCTAGGACATATAACACTCCCCACCCCCCTAGACAAAGGAATCTCATACGCAATATTTCTCTTCGTTCTAGGCTTGTAGGGCCATCCTCATCCTATACACTGGGGTCAACATCCAAATATCTTTCCTCTAATACTTTCTATGATACAATTCCTTATAAGTGCCAACATAACACACATACAAAGATCCTTGTATTTTAATAATGATCTGGTTTTTAGTAGGTTTTCCTTAATCTATAGGCTTCATACTTCTTCTAGATAGACCATTAGTATTCACTTATGGCTTTTAGAATTTCCCTCTTTCACTGTACTTTTTGGTCCAAGCTACATTATCAAACATGTTGTAGTGGCCACTAGTAGGTTTTCTACCACACCATTTTTCATGTGGTGTCACAATACAATCTAGCCCTCTTGGAAAGACTGCAAGATGTTGTATTTTATGGGCTCTTGGTGTGCCCAAAATCTAAATGTGTTCATAATTAGTGTAAGCAATAAGTAGTATCTTTTTTGAGTAGTTTATATGTGTTTTCACATGTAGTAGTAGTTGTTTCAACTTTAGGTAATTGGTGTTAATGAAATTTTACTCTTAAGGAGAAATGCATTTTGAGTGGCGAGAAGGGGAAGAAACTTAAGGATACTATAGGACTGCTATAAAATTGAGGGAAAAAAAAGATGAATTAGTTCTCTTTGGATGGGAACTCTGTTATTTCACACTATTATTTACTAAAGTATATTCTCTATTCATTTGTTTGCCTGAGCCTAGTTCTTCTCAATTGTCTTTCATCCCTGGTGGATATCTACCATAAAACTCTAGATGAATGCATAGGACCCATACACAAATTGAGACCATATAAAAAGATTCTCTATTCCGAGAGTCCAAAGCTTTCATCACATTAAGTTATTTCTGATAGTCAATAATAAAGATGTGGACATATTGTCAACTCTGAGAAAGGAAACTAGAGCCATATTCTTATAACACTGATTATAATCAGTGTTAATAGTGTTAACACTAAAGCACTGTTAACACAGATTATCGGTGTTAACACTAGTAATCAATGTTAACATATGAGGCCATCCCAATTTTCTTGTAGCGAAGCATATTTAAACACAATAGTACATGCTTCTCCTTTACCACAATTGTGCATCTTTTTAGTAAATGATAGAGAATTGTGCATCTTTTTAGTAAGTTTCTAATAAGTTTCTAAAAAGATGCACAATTTTGTATCATTTACCACTGAAATAGTAGGTGAATAAGGAACACAAAATATAAACTAGAGCCAAACAAGGGTGCTATGTCAGATAAATTCAGTACAGAGCTAATATATTTCTAGGAATGGTCATATATCAGTGTCAGACACACACAAGATAGAGACAACATAGAGTTGTAAATTCACAAAGACATGAAGTACAATTGATATCTAAAGATGCACAATTATGGTAAAGGAGTAGCATGTACTATTGTGTTTGCATTGATATAGAATTGTGCATCTTTTTAGAAACTTACTAAAAAGATTCTTATCACACTAATTATAATACAATTCAGTGGCAAACGATACATAATTGTGCATCTTTTTAGAAACTTATTAGAAACTTACTAAAAAGATGTACAATTCTATATCGTTTACTAAAAAGATGCACAATTGTGGTAAAGGAGCAACATGTACTATTGCATTTGCATTGATATTTTGAAACAAAAGTTATGCCAGTCCACCTCTACTGGAATTAGGAATGTGTGTAATATTGAATCTTTTCTCTTCTGAAAATGGTCTACTTAATAAATCACAAAGATTGAGTTGTATGGTCATTTTATTTGTTTCTTTAGTTTTTCTTCTATACTAGCATGTCTTCATTTTGGTTCAACTATTCATAAAGGGGAGTAATAAATCATTCTTAATGAAAAAATAGAAAATTTTAAATTCTGGACAAGATATACTTATAAGGAATAGTAGGTTTATACTGGATATCTCCTCGCTCAAATCATGATTATGTACTACTATACGCTTTATCTTTGTGGTTCATACTGGACATCTCCTCGCTCAAGTCATTGTGTTTGTCCACATTTCAAGCCATTGATGGATCCTATTGAGAATATTGACGTTCTAGGATAGGTAGCTATGGAGACCACATATTCTCATCTTCTCACAGCTCTTCTTTCTTGTCTTGCCTTAGCCAAAGTAGTGGTAGCTTGAGAAGGCAATGCACAAATGGGTAAATGAAAAAGAAAAGGAAATTCTTTTTATAGAATGGTTATTCATTCCAATGATGTGGATTGTCATGATCAGATTCGTATGACTAGGGGAGCCTTCTTTCATCTAGCTACTATCCTAAGGCTGAAAGGAAGCTTGATAGATACGATACACTTGATGTTAGATGAACAAATTGTGATGTTCCTCCACACCCTTGGCCACAATCCGAGGAACCGTAAGATTTCCCACAACTTTGGGCACTCAGAAGAGACAATCAGCCAATACTTCCACAAGGTGTTGAGGGCTATCTTAGCACTCCAAAAGGATTGCTTTGTACCACCTAGTCCAAACACACCTCCTAAAATTAGTGGGAACGAATGTTTTGATCCATTCTTTAAGGTGATTCTTGTGTTGTTACAAATTTCTTGTATGGATTTTTATTCTTATCATATTATTGGTTGACCATAGAATTGATGATTGTATCATATCATAAAGGATTGTGTTGGAGCTATCGATGGAACTCATATACCAGTCACCATTGATGTTGACATGCAGGGTAAATATCATGATAGAAAAGGCAACCTATCACAAAATGTTATGGGTGTGTGTTCCTTTGATTATAAGTTTCAGTACTGCCTTGCTGGTTGGGAAGGATCTATTGCAAATAGTCATGTTCTAGCTTCAGTTCTGTCAAGAGTAGATCCTCTTGTGGTTCCCCCCGGTAAGCCAAATCATAGTTTAATATACTCAAGGGTACAATCAATGTTTCAAGTTTTAATAATATACTTTATTTATGTAGGAAAATATTTTCTAGTGGATTCTAGATATCCCGATGCACCTAGATTTCTTGCTCCTTATCAATGTACATGCTACCACCTGAAGGAGTTTTCAAGAGAGAATCCAATAAAATCTCAACAAGATTTTTACATTCAACCACTGACACTCCTCTCTTCGAAACTCAGTAGAGCATACATTTGGTATTCTGAAGCAACATTTTCTAATCTTGAGGCATGCCACATCTTATTCTATCATGAAACAAGCCCATATTGTATTAGCATGTTGCATACTACACAACTACATTATGTTAGAGGATGGCATTCCATAAAAAATTGGTACCAAAGAGAAGATGATAATGATGGGATAGATGTACCAATGTCAGAGACATATGGGTTGTCTTAGTGTGATAAAGACTAGTGGGCATAGTTCTGAGATGATATAGCAAGTAGAATGTGGGAAGAGTACAGTTCTTGAGAATAGTTGTTCTTTTATGAGTCAAGACTACATGATGTTTTCCTTTTTCTTTTTCTTTTTTATCTAGAAGTACTAGAATTTTATGGGTCAATGTGTTTTATTTGACCAAAGTGATGTATGAAAATACTTTGATATACATGATGGTTTTCTTTTTCTATTGTTTTTATCTGGAAGTATTGGAATTTTATGGGTCAATGTGTTTTATTTGACCAAAGTGATGTAAGAAGATAATTTGATATACATGATGGTTTCCTTTTTCTTCTATTTGTATCAGGAAGTATTCCATGTCATATGTTTATACCATTAACAACAATATGTACATTGTGATTAGTTGATCTAAGGCATGGCATACACAAAACTAATGATGAGCATGGAAGAAATTAGTAACACAAGCCAAATATCTTCTTCCTCAAAGGAGATAATGTGGACAAAAGAGATGGAACACAAGTTTCTAGACTTTCTCGTCAAACAAGTATAGCTTGGAAGAAAATGTGACAGAGGATTCAAAAAAGAAGCATGGACCGCCATTGAGAGGAGGTTCAACACGGATATGAACCTAAATCTAGCAAAGGACAACTTCAAAAATAATTTGAAAACATGGAAGCTTGCATATAGAGTGATGAAAGAGCTAAGAAATACAAGTGGTTTCTCTTGGAACAAGGAAAATCGGTGCATGGATGTTGAGGATAATGTGTGGGATGAGCTTCTGAAGGTAGGGTGATCTCTCTACTATTTTGATGGAAATAATATTGCCTTCTTATAAAGTTAATAATAAAAGACAAAGAACCTAATCCATTTATTTATGCCAACATGTAGAGAAGAGAGTTAAAAAATGCCAAAGTGTATAAGAGGCAGCCCTTCCAATACTTCAATGAACTGGGTGCAATTGTGGGTAATGACATTGTTGAAGGTAATGCAGCTACGAAAACCCATGACATTGAAGAAGGGAACCCTATGGAAGAGCCAATCAATGTGCATGATGAAGAGGAAATTGGTTTTAGTATACATCTTGATAGTGCTATTGATTTGGATGAAGACCCTTATAATCCTTCCAATTAGTCCACTGCAACTGAAAGTGCTAGAGGAACTTCTACATCATCAATCTCAAGGGTGGGAAAGAGAAGGAAGGCAAGTATGGCTACTTCCTTGGATGCCATGTTTGAAACAATGAAGAAAATAAAAGATGGCATGAGAAATGTTCACCTTCACAAAATTGATCAATCTAATCATGACAATGCTTTGATGGGCGCATATAGTGCTCTCAAATCCATCCCTGATTTGAGTTGAGGTGTATTCTTGAGAGTATAAAACACCTTTGTGGTTGAATGTGAAAGAGCCAAATGGTTCTTATTGATGACTGAGGATGAGAGAGTGGACTAGATTGCCACCACATATTGTGGATTATAGTTATTTTCTACATACTTTATCAAACTTTATCATGAGTTGAAACTTTATCATACTTTATTCACATACACTGATACAACTGTGTTTTGGTTGATGATTGTTTATGATTGTTTATGGTTGATGATTTTTTATCAAACATATTTTTTGTTACTAACTCGGGAGATCATTATTTATTTAACTTTAAGTAATAGATCATTGTTAAGTATGAACAGATAAATTTTGCATCTCTATGTTTATGTTTTGAAGTTGTTTTTCATAGCGATTTAAATGTATGCTTGTAATGCAGTATAATGTTTTTCATAGTGATTTAACTTTCATTTTCTGTACAGTTACATAGATAGGTATCAAAGAATCAATGTAAGGAAAGAATCAATGTAATATATTCTGAGATAATGAAATGTAAATTATTTTCCTAAAGACCCTGTCACTGCCCGTAAGGGTACAGTCAGAGTATTTGCTGACAAACTCATCTTTTAAATGATTGGTATGGATCTAAATGGATTGGAATGATATTATAGTATTGTGTTAGATCATAGTATTGTGGATGGATCATAGTATTGTGTTAGAGCCATTCAATGTGCATGATCATAGTATTGTGTTAGAGCCTTTCAATGTGCATGATCATAGCATAATGTCTACTTGTAATGCAGTATAATGTTTTTCATAGTGATTTAACTTTCATTTGTTGTACAGTTACATAGATAGGTATCAAAAAACAATGTAACGAAATAATCAATGTAATATATTCTGAGATAATAAAATGTAAATTGATTTCCTAAAGACCCTATCACTGCACGTAAGGGTAAAATCAGAGTATTTTCTAAAAAAATCATCTTTTAAATGATTCATATGGATCTAAATGGATTGGAATGATATTATGATGCATTTACTTTGAAGTTGTATCATCTTAAAATGGAAGAACTTCCATGATAAGAGCATTTAGCCCTCGGAGTAGGTGTTTTGGGATCATGTCAAGAACCTTGAATATAGGTCCTCCTAGCCTTCATCATTATCACCATAGGATTTTATGCCTATCCTTGGCATTCTGTCCCTTTCTGCTATCATTTCTAGGTCTCCAGGCATCCCTAGGACCTCCTATTTTGATTCTGGCTAGATCTAGGCCCATAGGGTTAAAATCAAGGTTGATCCTGACTAGGTCAGGATCAAGGTTGTCTTTGACCTCCTCCAAAATTTGTGTCCCTCTTTCAAAATTTGGTCCCAACGGACCCCAAAATCAATATCGGGCCCTCAGATCTAAGTGCAAAAATGTTTTAATTCAAAAATTTATTTAATTATTTTCCTTCCTTAGTTGGTTATTGTGATTGAACCATAATTCGAGGTAAAATTTGAATTATGGGCCCATTTCTAGGGGTTAAGGTTAATTGGGATTTAATTCCTTAATGTCAGCCTTCTCTAGAAGTTTTTTCCCTAGATCACTATAAAAGGAGGCCTTCCTCTCTCATTTTCTGAATCAAGTTTTGATGCTCAAGCACTCTCAAGGAGACATTGGTGATCAAGTAAGAATTCAAGGAATCTCCCATTTAAGAATTCAAGTCATCTTCTCAATCCAAGTTCTCCATTGAAGATCAAAGATTCAAGCATTCAAGCCATTGAAGTGATTTGGTTCAAGCATTCAAGATTCATCATTCAAACCCTAGATCTAGCTATCATGACGGTGTGATCTTCGTTCAAGATCCTTTTGTTCATCTTCAAGATCCATTCATCCTTCCCTCAAGGTGGATTCCAAACATACAATCATGGAGGTTTGATTTACATTTATTGATGTTCAAGCTTTCATATCAACATACTTGATTACATTTCAAATACAATTACATATCTATTCAATTGCATAGCTTCATTGTTAGATCCATTTCTACTACTTGCTAGCATTCTTATTTCAATTTCAATATTAAGGTTAATTCCAAACTAGGGTTTGACCAAGGCAAACCCCTCAAACAAAGAATAAAAACCCTCTTTTTCTTGCAGGTACAGGTGCGGGATTTTGGATCTAAGAGCGGATTTGGATACCCTTTTCGGTGAACATTTGGGATCTGCGAACAAAGTCAGAATCAACCTTCAGAATAAAAATGTAGCCTTTGACCTTTTATGAGGGTCAAAGTCAAGCTGATGAAATCTCAGGAAAAGATTTCTGGGTTTTTTAGATCTCGCAGTTTCGGAAAGGTACATGAAGATCAACAGTTTCTAAGACTTTTTAACAGGGTTTCAGAAGGTTCTTTTTTGGAGGTAAATACCTTTATTTCTTCATTTCAATATTAATCATCTACATTTACTTTCTGCATCATTAGAAATTCAAATGTATGTTTAAAATATGGATTTAGGGTCCCTTTCATATGTATTATTCTAAACCCTAATTCACACCATATTTTATCATTACATTTTGGTGAACCTGCGATAGAAAACTCTTTCTTTTTGGTGTTAGATCATTTGTTTTCTTGCCTTCAGATTAGGTTTCTTTTATGCCCTCACATTTATATTTCAAAAATACAAAAAAAAATTGCAAAATTTCTTTCAAAATACAAAAATATTTCAATTTTTCATGCTTTTAGTGTTACTTTGTGTTCATCATGTATGATTTTTGTTTTCAATACTTTGATGAAGCTTTTATTGCAAAAGATGATAGATCCCTTAATGAGGTACATGGAAGTGAGGATGAAATTTTTTTGAATGAGATCTCCATTGATCCTATTCCTATTTCACCCTCCTCTGAAACCTCTTCAATTGACCTTTACAAAGATGAGTTAGGGATTGATGTTAATTCTTCTCCTAATCTGTGTCTTTTCTATGAGCCTATTTTACAATACAATTTACCTTCTTTCCCCTTTAGGGTTAAAGCTTTAAGGACTTATGGCACTCCTACAATAGGCTTTATGGATAGGGATGATAATCCTCCTATTTGGGATGAACCTTTGGATTTGGATGTTGATTACTCTCTACCTCATGAAACCATTGTGGATAATCCTTCTATTTGGGATGAACCTTTGGATTTCGATGTTGATTACTCTCTTCCTTATGAAACCATTGTGGATAATTCTCCTATTTGGGATGAGCCTTTGGATTTCTATGTTGATTACTCTCTTCCTCATGAAACCATTGTGGACAATCCTCCTATTTAGGATGAACCTTTGGATTTCGATGTTGATTACTCTCTTCCTCATGAAACCATTGTGGATAATCCTCCTATTTGGGATGAACCTTTGGATTTGGATGTTGATTACTCTCTTCCTCATGAAGCCATTATGGATAATTCTACTTTTTGGGATAAACCCTTGGATAAATACATTGATTTATCCCCTCCTTGTGAGGAATCTTTGATACAAAAGGATGACATATTCTCTAAAACACATTCCCCTTATGTGAAAGAAGATGAAATTATAGATTATCCACCTCCATTTATGATTCCTTCTAGTGATGAGGCATTAGTGGAGAAAGATATGCATTCCCTTAACATTTTTCCTCTTAGTGGTGATCTTATGGAAAATTGAGATCCTACCTCACATCATTCTTACCATAGTATTACTTATATCTATTCTAACCCTTTTCCAACTGTGGTTCCAATTGTTCCTTCGGTTGTGTCTTCCATTCATATCACTTCCTACACTTTTCCTAGTATTCCTAAACTTTCTAATCCTAAATTTATCCTTCCTAATCTAGTTCCTAATATTCATATTCCTAATTCTCCATTTTCTATTCCTAGTTCTTCCCACACTTATGTTGAGGTTCATGATGTAGATGTGCAAAGATTCTTCAAAATACCTTCTCCTTATTATCCGATCCATAAAGATAAAAGAAAAGAAATTTCTCCTTTGATATTTCTTCATAATTTTACCCCTCATTCGTATATAACATAGATCTTTTCTCCTCTAGACTGGGGGAAAGATGTATATTTCTTCCCGTCTTCTAGAATCCATTATGTTCCTTCTTTGAGCTTAATTGGTTATTATTTCATTTATCTTGATGACTTATCATTTCTCTCTTCTATTATTCAAGATGTCATTTCTAGGACATGTGTTTTGCAATGATATCCCTTTCCTTTCATCCCTGGGGGGCAAGGTTCTTTCTTCTTTCTCTTTGTCTAGGGAATTGCTTTCCTTTTCCTAGTGGTATTTGTTTATATTGTAACATTATTTCAACATATTGATAGATGTTTTGACTATGAATAATATTTTTATATGAGAAGTTGTTGTCCTATGTCGTCACTTCTTCTCTATTTTTCAAATTATGTTCTTTATAAACTCTCACTCTTGCTTTGGTGTTAGAGTTGTTTCCCTCGTTCCAAAGATTCCTCTTCCTCTTGTTTGTAGGGGAATTGATGATTTAATCTTTGTTCCCGCTATTGAAAGATGATATTTTATCTAAAGCACTCCTCTTTGGTGGGGGTCTTGTTGATAAGATCTCTTTGTTTGAGGATCCTTTTCATGATTATCTATACTCTTGGATGTAGGGGTCAATAGCCCTCGCTAAGAATATGGTATACATTGTTGCTAAACAGGATATCTCCTTGAATTGTGTAGGTATCCTCTTCCATCTTTGTTCCTACACTTGGGGGGCAAGGATGCCATCTCCTTCTTTTCTATCTTTCTGGGATTCACCTCTTTCCTTGGTTAAGTAGTATCTATCTATTATGTGATATCCAATCATACATGAAAATTTTGGTTTGCATTAAGGACCTATGTCCTTGATCACAACCTCTTTCTTTATTTGACATTGGGTTTCCATGGTTGATATATCTCTCCCCTTGGAAACTGAATAGTGTGCTAGCCCTCATAAGGGTTACCTTTTTGACACATCTTGCATGATATCTCTTTACATTCATCCCTTCCATGGCCTCATAGGAGTTGTGACCTTCTTGGATTGGACTGGGTGTTGTTTGTGGATATTGTCTTGATGTTGAAGAAGGCTTTATCCTTGCTCTTTCTTTTCCTTAACATGTCAAAATAATATGTTTTTGGCATATTAAGGAGGGGGTCATATATAGGGTCTCCCTTGTACTGTATTTTTTTATTTTTACATGCTAAATCTTGGAAGGTAATGCACATAAGTTGCTAAATCTTGAAAAGACACACATTTATATGCTAAATCTTTTGAAGGTAATGAACATAAGTTGCTAAATCCTAAGGAGACACACATTTTTCAAAATTTTCAATATGATAAATCCTCTGAAGGTAACACACATAAGTTGCTAAACCTTGAAGGGACATGAATTTCCAATTTCAATATGCTAAATCTTGGAAGGTAATGCATATAAGTTACTAAATCCTGAAAAGACACACATTCATATTCTAAATCTTCCAAAGGTAATGCACATAAGTTACTAAATCCTAAGGAGACACGCATTTCATATTCATAGTGATACAAGAAGGTGGATCTATGAGTATTCCAGAAGCCGTCAGAAGATGCATTACAATTGCAAGCACAGTTTATGGGTGAGCCTGTTGGGCTCTCCCTCCAGGGTGATTCATGGTAAGGTGGGCATCTTACTAGGCAAGGTAATCACTCTTTTCCCTTTCTCTCTTTTTTCTTTCATGCTAGTAGGGATGGATCATGAAGCTATGTCATTTATAAAGTTTTTCTTGTCTTTCTTATGTAAACATTTATTCTTTTATGATAGCTTTCCAAATATGATGTTAGTATAAGAAATGTTTCTTAGCAAGGTTTCTTATGCTAGTTGATTTGGGTTTGTACTAACCCCTCTTTTGTGTCCTTTTGTTTTTTGCACCCTTGTGCGCGTATGTTGAGTTAGAATCCTTAGCATGGGGGCTTGTGTCCCTAGCTAAGTTTCATTCTATCTCATTTTGAATCCACTAGGATCTTCTTTTTCTTCTCCTTTACCAAGAGTTTGCATTGAGTCCATACTCTTGCTAAAGTGGGGGCTTAATGTATATCTTAAAATGGAAGCACTTCCATGATAAGAGCATTTAGCCCTCCGAGTAGGTGTTTTGGGATCATGTCAAGAACCTTGAATAGGTCCTCCTAGCCTTCATCATTATCATCATAGGATTTTATGCCTATCCCTGGCATTCTGTCCCTTTCTTCTATCATTTCTAGGCCTTTGGGCATCCTCGAAACCTCCTGTTTTGATTCTGGCTAGATCTGGGCACACAGGGTCAGAATCAAGGTTGATCCTAACTAGGTCAGAATCAACCTCAATCCTAACTAGGTCGGGATCGAGCTTGATCTTGACTAGGTCACGATTGAGGTTGTCTTTGACCTCCTCTGGAATCTATGCCCCTCTTTCAAAATTTGGTCCCGACGAACCTAGAAATCAATATCGGCCCTCGGATTCAAGTGCAAAAAGGTTTTAATTCAAAAATTCATTTAATTATTTTCCCTCCTTAGCTGGTTATTGTGATTGAACCATAATTCAAGGTAAAATTTGAATTATGGGCCCATTTTTAGGGGTTAAGGTTAATTGGGATTTAATTCCTCAATGTCGGCCTTCTCTAGAAGTTTGTGCCCTAGATCACTATAAAAAGAGGCCTTCCTCTCTCATTTTCTGAATCAAGTTTTGATGCTCAAGCACTCTCAAGGAGACATTGGTGATCAAACAAGCATTCAAGAAATCTTCCATTCAAGCATTCAAGTCCTCTTCTCCATCCAAGTTCTCTATTGAAGATCAAGGATTCAAGCATTCAAGACATTGAAGGGATTTGGTTCAAGCATTCAAGATTCATCATTTAAACCCTAGATCTAGCTATCATGATGGTGTGATCTTGCATCAAGATCCTTTTTTTCATCTTCAAGATCCATTCATCCTTCCCTCAAGGTGGATTCCAAACATACAATCATGGAGGTTTGGTTTACATTTATTGATGTTCAAGCTTTCATATCAACATACTTGATTACATTTCAAATACAATTACATATCTATCGAATTGCATAGCTTCATTATTTGATCCATTTCTACTACTTGCTAGCATTCTTATTTCAATTTCAATATTAAGGTTAATTCCAAATCGGGGTTTGACCAAGGCAGACCCCTAAAAAAAAAAAAAACCTCTTTTTCTTATAGGTACATGTGTGGGATTTCAGATCTAAGAGCAGATTTGGATACCCTTTTTGGTGAACTTTTAGGATCTGCGAACAAATTCAGAATTGACCTTCAAAATAAAAATGTAGCCTTTGACCTTTTATGAGAGTCAAAGTCGAGCTGATCAAATCTCAGGAAAAAATTTCTAGGTTTTGTAGATCTCACAGTTTCGATTCAAGTAAACAATGATTAACAGCTTCTGAGATTGTTTAACAAGGTTTTCAAAAGGTTCTTTTTTGGAAGTAAATACCTTTATTTCTTCATTTCAATATTAATCATCTACATTTACTTTCTGCATCATTAGAAATTCAAATGTATGTTTAAAATATGGATTTAGGGTCCCTTTCATATGTATTATTCTAAACCCTAATTCACACCATATTTTATCATTACAGAAGTCTTGCATATTTTCCTTTGAGTTTGGAAGGTGTTTAAATCATTGTGACGTGATTGTCCCTGTACAGTCAAGGTATACACCAATTAGGTTAAATTGATACAATGTTGGTTTAATATTGTCTCCTTTTCATGCATTGTGAGTATGCTGGAATGGTTGACACTAAATGGAATCCCTTGATGAATGTGCAAGGGTCCTGAAGAAGGTTTGATGTGTTGGATACCATCAACAGTGACTGTTCCTGAATAGTACACTAGTGAAAAACCATGAAGAAACAATGATTAGATAGTATTCATTGGTTTCTATGATGAAAAGGAGTTTCCAAAGGTTTATTATATTATTTTATGTGCTTTCACAAGTGTTTGAATTTAGCACAGGCAAGGGAGATGTGAATCAGTTCACTGATTGCTTGGATAAGCCATTTTGGGGTCACTTATAGAGGGGACAGTCAAGGTCTGAAGGATTGATACATTGGAGAACCCCATTTCTTGGCATGGATGATCATTATATGATCATAGTATGTTGTTAGATACATTTGTGGGGTCTAAGAAGGTGTGGAAGGGTGTGCATGGGAAGACCCTAGGTTTTTAAGCCTTAAAAGGAGGGTTTTGTGAATGAAACTTTAAAACTTGTTAGTGGTCCTTGCAAATGTGAAAATATTTTATTTTGGGGGGTATCTAGACTCTGTATATGATAGAGAAGTCCTAGTTGAGTGTGGATTTAGGGGTTTCTTTGGAAAAGGAGGCCTAATGGAGGTCTAGTCATAGAGCACCAACCTTAGTATGGATAGTTGGTCCAAATAAAAAATATTTGATTTTCCATTATGTTGTAAAAACCTAAAAAGGGTATCCAAATATGTGATTATCTTCCTGATTCTTTTGGGAAATTCTGGAAAGAACCTTGTGGAATCGGTCTAGAAGGCTATTAGGAAACTAGGCCTAGTGAGCACCCGGTTGTGAGGTATTGGTCTGATGGGTTATGAAGATGAATCCAGTGATTGGATTGTATGAATCCACTATACCTCAAATGTACCTACTATGATGACCACTATACATTTCATTATCTCAGAATTTATAATAGTTATTCCATACATGGCTACTGTTGGAATAACAGTAGCCATGTATGGAATAATGATCAATCTGAGGACAATCTTGATGAACATCATACTGCATTATAATCTGATTGTAATGCAATATGATGTTCATCAATATTACAAATTGCAACAGTAGCCATGTATGGAATAATGATCAATCTGAGGTCAATCTTGATGAACATCATACTGCATTACAATCTGCTTGTAATGTAGTATGATGTTCATTAGGATTATAAATTTCAATAGTAGGCATGTATGGAATAATGATCAATCTGAGGACAATCTTGATTCACATCATACTGCATTACAATCTTGATGAAGATTATATTGCATTACAAGTAGACATTTAAAGCAATTATTGGATGATTTTCGAGTCAAGTCCATGTGTACTTTTATCAATTATTGTGAAAAGTTTACTGCATTATGAAACTATCTCTTTACAAACAATATGAAAATGTCTCTCAATCTATCTAGGAACTAACATTTGCATTCATAACCTTATATGTATCAAGTGTATAATAACATCTTTACATATTTAGTGGAATACATATTTAGTGGTATATATCTTGTCTTGTTGCTTTTAACATATTTAGTGGAATACACCAAGGACTAACACATGATGAAAGATTAATTTAATGCATTGTCAATGTGTACTCTTAGAGCTGTCTATTTCTAGTTCTTCAAAAGAGATGGTGATATAAAAGTGTTTTGGTAGATGACTGTATTGTTCATGATTTTGTCCCATGTTATATGTATATACCCTAACCATCTTGTTATTACTATTGCATTACAAAATTAAATGGAATAATTCTACTTTTTTCAATGCTCTATTTCATCTTGAATTTCTTTTGATATTTCATTTATTTTTTAAAACCACGTGATAGGTATAGAAATAGAAATGGATAGTTCTGAGACCACATATGATGATATTGTGATACTACACAAATGTTGACATTAAAAGTGTTTGAAATAGCTTATGGATTCAATTTTGTAGATATTTTTGGCATCAACATTTCTGATCACACTTTGTGATCCTTCATTAGGATGAAAGAGAGCAAAAGGATTGAAAGAAAACTCCATCATTTTGCTCTATTGTAATGATTTTACTCTCTTTCATCCTGATGATGGATCACAGAGTGTGATGCAAAAAACATCTACATAATCAAATTCAAAAGCTATTTCAAACATTGATGCCAAAACTATCCACATATGATGATAAAAAAATGAGCTATTTGATGATTGTTTACTGTTCATGTTTGTAAATAGTCAATATTTCTTATGGTACTCCTTAGTGTATTCCATTTAAAAATAAACAAGTTTTAGTTTTTCTATCATGTTTAGTTTGTAGATGCAGGATTGATCATCTAACAATACAGACACTAATGGGAAGAATGAGCGGGATATGAGATGGTTGCTCATCAAATGTGGGGCATAAGGGCATAGAGCATGGATTTCCTTATGTTTTCTTATTTAACGGTGTGTTTTCACACCACCATTTAGTTCATGGATATTGTTCTTCCCCATCTTCTATTTGATGCTCTAGATGTTTCATTATATTTTTTGTATAAATTTGTAATATCAACATAAATTTATATAGTCATATTGTTATATGAATGAAAAAAAATAGTATGAATGATAAAAAATTTGTTTGATATAGTGGTGATGGCTATGATAAATGTCCCTATGTGTGACTGTGGTGATGGAGCACGCTGTGTGTTGAGGATGTCACACATAGATGCTAATCTAGAGCATAAATTTTGGACTTGCATAAATAAGAAAAAGGTTGTTAATTGCACAATATTTAAATGTCTACAAAGAATAAATATTAGTCATTATAGCAATAGTAACTTAGATTTATATTGTAGGATGGCAGTGGATGTGACTACTTTTGGTGGGCCGATGACACCCCATCGTTGTCTACATCATCTACACCTTCTACACATATACCTATTGTGGATGATGAGTGCAAGTCTTACAAGGCACTCGAGACAACTATTGCAAAAATGGAGGCTACCTATAAAGTCGATGTCATGTTTTTACGATGTTTTCTTTGTGCAACAATCACACTACTTTGTTGGGTCATTATGTAGAAATAGATATATATATGTGGACTATATGACTTATTTATATTTTGATGTAATATTGAGTAATGCAATAACTATTTTCTTGTTATAATATTGTTTATGATAATGTAGAAAATTATATAAAAAAGTAAGTTTACTATCCGCAATATTGAAAAAAAAAACATTGTTTATGATTTACTATATAAAAATATAAATTAATAAAAAAAATATAAATAAAAAATGGACAAAATAAATAAAATATTAAATTAAAAAATTATATAATAATTAAAATAACTTCAATTTTCTCTTGTCAAATTCTAAGTCCAATTCAAAATGTAGAACCAAACACAGAAATGGATAATGTAATTCCAATTCCAATTTAAAATTGCAAACCAAACACAGAAATTGGAATTTCTCAGTTCTAATTCCAATTTCAAAAATGACAACCAAACGTAGAAGATGGATTGTCTCAGTCATCTTCTAGGTCAACCAAACGGTCCAAACTATATTCCGAATACACAAAATTGAAATTTCACACTAGTAAATTTTAGCCTATTTTTTGATGAGGATTAGTCAAATTTTTGACACCCATTGGTCAAACAGATGACCAAAACTGTTGTCAAACTTTTTTCATTGATTATTCGATAGGAAAAACCATCGTCGATATTTCGATCTACTTACTGGTTGAATTATTGACCGAAATTTCATCGAAGTAATCTCTTGAAGCTGGAAGAATTACATATCAAACCTTTTATCTAAGCGACCACCATTCGTCGAAATTGCGACCACAGTGCGCCACTTTTTTTACTCACTTTGGTCGAAATCGACATCGAACACATAGCATTCTCATCAAAACTACTAGTATTAAAATGTCAAAAAATTGACCAATACTATATATATATATATATATAGATAGATAGATAGATAGATAGATATTACAGAGATTTTTCAGTGGGCTTGCAAGTATGCTATTAGAGAAAATATTGAGAAGGTGAGTTTCAACTATGGCGGATTTTGCAAACTAGATTTCGTTATGAATTTCTTAATGCTTTTATTTGAAATAAAGATGACAATGACTTATATATAGGTTGCACATCCACATCCACATCTGATGTAAAATTTATTATTATAAAGTCTTGTTATGGAAATCTATTTTATATTAGTCTATATTATTCTGAAGCCTTGTTATAGAAATTTGTTTTATATTAATCCTCTGAATTAGTTAGCGAATCTTCTTCTTTCTTTCTAAATTCATGGATGATTCTATTTTTCTGCAGTAAATAGCATACGTAATAGATAAACATGAAATTAGCAACAAATATCTACCTCTAAATACAACTCCAAATGAATGAATAAAAGAAGAAAATGATAATGTTGATTGGCTTGCAAGTATGCTATTAGAGAAAATATTGAGAAGGTGAGTTTCAATTGTGGCGGATTTTGCAAACTAGATTTGGTTATGAATTTCTTAATGCTTTTATTTGAACTGGTGTGTTAGAACTTTATATTTTTTAATTCAATTTTCCCCAACTTGTATCTTATTAATTCAATTTGTTATGTTCTCTTTCATCTGCACTTTTATAGGATATTGAACGTGAAAGAAAAAGAAGTGATAACCCCAAGGCAATGGATGAGGATGATAGTGATGAGGTAGCTGAAATAAAGGTTTCTCATTTTGAGGAGTCAATGAAATATGCTTGAAGAAGTGTTAGTTATGCTGATATTTGGAAGTATCAAGCCTTTGCACAAACACTACAATAATCTCAAGGCTTTGGTTCTGAATTTCACTTTCCAGATAGACCTGCTGGTGCTTCTGATGTATTTGCTACAAAAGATAATAAAGATGATGATGAATTATATACAGGTTGCACATCCACATTCACATCTGATATAAAATTTATTATTATAAATTATTGTTATGGAAATCTATTTTATATTAGTCTATATTATTTTGAAGCCTTGTAAAAAAAAATATATATATTTTCGATGGGTTTCTAACCGATTTCTCTATAACAACAACATATACTAAAGTTGCATTGTCATTGGTTCCCAAGTATTTATCTCTTTCACATTTGTTACCATGCATCTCTATTCTTCATTCAATAGTCATTTAATTATTAACTTAATGTATGGTTACATCTAATATATTAACCTAGCGGGGTGCTTGTATCTACCTTCCCTATCCATACTTCATTCCATAAGACTTAGTAAGACTTAGTAACCTTACCTATTTTACTCACTGGAGCTTTCTCATGTCGATCTAGGTAAGAAGATGGAAACCATCCTGCTTTTCCCTTTGATTCACCTTCAGACCAACCTGTTTGTGTAACCTATTTGAGCCAATATAAGATTAGGAACATACAAAAATAGTACTTATTAGGATAGAAATAAGAGATTGATACTAACTAAGTCAAATGTAGAAAGCATTATAAAGCTCAGTTTATAAAAGCAATATCAATAGTAGTGGTTTCTTTTTGCTTTAGATTAATCCTTCCTACATAGAAGAAGCATTGTTTCTACAAGGAGTGCTTCTGACACCAAACCGGTGCAATTTCAAATGCTTTCAGACCCACTCCAAAAGCAATAGAGTCAATTAATTCGACACTCCTATTAGAATTAAGAGAAACTTTTACTAGTCATTGCTCATGAATGAAATTCAATTCAATCAAAGGATGTGCCAAACTATCAATAACAATAACGTCTCATACATTGTAATATCTAATTTTGTGAAACACAAAAAACATCCATCCTCCTATAATTCCAAATATATCAAATAACAAAAGACAGTCTACTTATCTAAATAGAGGAGAAGATAGATTTGGTTTTTGAATGGAGTAGCTTATACTATTGAGATTGCCTACAAACCCTTAGAAAGGAAAACCACATAATAGACAAAGAGAATGGTTGTTAATTAGTTCTATTTTAAAGATGTAGATTACTTAACTTTGCTCCAATAAAATTAAATACTAATTTATGTGTAAAAGAAAGAGTAATGAAGATTACTTGATAAGTTCATTCAACATGGCCAAAAGAAATTTCTAAAAGAAATGATAGGAATAAGTTTATAATGGTTGAAATCACCCATGCTCAAATGGAAAGGTACTTTACAAGGGCTTGTGATGATGTTGAATGAAATTGACAGTTCAAGGTAGAAGTCCTTCAGATTATGAAGCAGATAATTGAATCAAATTTTCTATTTAAAAAAAGAAGCAAATAACTGAACTGAATCGAATGAAGTAGATAATTGAACTGAATCAAAGCAGATATTTTTTAAAAAGTATACCTGATCGATGACTGAATATTTGTAACCTCTCGGAAACTTTTCCTTTCCACTTCAATATCTTTCCTTGATAATTCTTGATCTCCTCAGATCCACTAGAAAAAAAAAATGACAACAGAACTTGCTGCTTTAGAAAATTACATCAATACTTTTAACTTAAACATTACAGTCATGAAGGGTGTAACAAAATCTGATATGCTAATAGACAAACTCATTTTACCCAAATGGAATTAAGCATGGATTTTGGATTACATGTGGTACATCAATTCCTTCATCGAAGACATTATCTATTACATTTATAATTATTTATTTAGGTTCGATAGCACTAGTATATACACAAAAAGAATATGTATTAAAAAAAACATGGACACTACATATATATAAAAATACCTATTAAAAAAAAAGAGGCCACTAAGGACAATTGCATAGGTCTCCAGAAACAACATTACCCAACTCTTTCTCTCAAGCCAAAGATTCAGTGTGTTCAATTGCCTAGACTAGAAGTCAATTCTATGTTGAGTATATTTGCCTAGCCCTCTTGCAGTTTGAACAAGTTAAAAATAGAATATAGGAACTGATTTAAAACTTCACCTACTCAAAAACACAAATGAATGAAATAATCCACATTAGGCCAAGATAGGTTGACGCATTCAATACGAGAATACTTACAAAAAATGAAGCCGAATCATGCCAGACAATGACAATGAGAAGTTGACTATTGGCCCTTCTAGTTTTTTATTTGATAATTGCCTGACAATGACACATTCAAAATTCACTTATGAGAAAAGACCTAGAACAAATGAAATTGATTAAATAATGAAGGTATGTTAGTTTGAGCTTCACTTGGTTTTGAGAATACTTTAATATTCTCTACTTAACAAGGCCAACCACATGAAGGTGGAAGCTCATCTGGCCTCACCCCCCCCCCCCCCCCCTAACATCAATCTAAATTCCCCATTAACACATAACAATATTCATTAACATGACATATAATTCAATATTACTACACAACATTCATAAATAATTACTTAAAACAATGTTCATGGAGTTATTATGATAGTTTTATTGATATTTTTGTCATAATTTGATGTTCACGATGTTGGTGGTTCCCTTTGATCTTCAACTTTTAGATTTATACTTTGATGGATAACTTTAATATAACTTTGACTCTATCACCACTCTAAAGTCTACAAGGAAGAGGGCCAATTAACAAGTATCAAAGAGATCCTCCTACACTTTGAGCCAAGATGCTCAGGCGGGTGTACCCTTGATTCACTTCTTCAAAGGAATCCAAAATATTATACAACTATACCCCTTACAAATTGATTAAAGATTTTATCATTTAATTTGTGTGTGTGTAATTGATGATGATGGACTGCTTCCAAAGAATAGATCAGTGCCTTATCCTAGGGCAAAGAGTCACTATATAACATATATCAACCTAAAATCTTAACTCAAATACACATGAACTCAGAGTAAGTGCTTTGTCTATTACTCCCCTCACTCCCAAACATGATCATCAAATTCCAATCTAACAATGAACTCACTGAAATCACCCTAAAGGCTTTAATCCTAACTTTGTTAGGAACTCCAAAATGATCTCACAATACTCTTTGTTTACCATATGCTAATCCACTTTGTGACCTTAACATATATGAATCCACAATCAGAAAAAGAAGACAATCAAAGATCTAAAATAGGAATTCAAGTGTATTCTCATTAAGACTTGTTGAATCAATACATTACCAAGACAACAAAATGCAAAGAGAAATAGAACCTTGAATGCAAGCTCTCCTTGCTCAGTATAATACCATCAACAACCATTGACCAAAAAGAAAGTTTTGGAACCCCTACTAAGTCAGAAAAGCTACAATATATACTGCTTAGTCATCTTGGAATCCTCAAAGAGGATGCAACAAGCTACAAATGACTAGGGTTAGGGTTTCACCCACCAGACCCACTAGAAAAGGTCACAAATTTATTGCAGGGGAAGAAACCCAGGCAACCAGGAGAAAATAGATCCTAGATTGATCCTCAATCATGATAATCTTACTGAGAAGGTACTGAGAACCACAAAAATGCCCAAAATGTCAACCTATTCGGCCACCTGCAACACGCTTCAAGCACAAAGAACATAGTACAAACCCCTGTAGATGATCATGGAACACCCTGGACCACACTGCAATAGCAAGCACCACCAAAAAAATCAAATTCAGTTGTGAAAGAATTCACTTTTAGTCCTTCTGGTCGCAGGAAACTCTCTGCAAATTTGAATTTGAAATTCAACAGCCACTTCCAAATGCGAGTAGCAAATCGACGATTATAATTTAAATTTGGGCCAACTTTAAGTCATGACTGTTATATCCTTCCATTTCATAGACTTTATGACTTTAACCCAACCAGATACCCTGGGTTAACCTCTAGCGAACATGCAACAAAGCATTTTCCTATTTGCGTAATGAAAAACTTAACCTGAGCTCAACCCTGCGACTTAGCGAACAAAGGAAAATATTTAACCTTGGTCCTTATTTAGTGAACTAGTGACTGAAAGGAATCGGCCATTCGTGGAATACTTTAACTACCACCAGATATTTTAGCGATTACGCGAACACAACATTTGCTAAATCGCTAGCCTTTTAGAACTCCACTACTTTTTCTATGTGAATGAGCGAAACCTTTGTAATATATTGAAACCACCAAACATTTTATCAAGACCACCAAAAGACTTAGAAATTTTACTGGGCCCGCATTAAGAAGATCGATGGTTGTCTCATCTTCGCATAGACCTCCAAGATTCCTCCAGATTATAAGACAAACATCAGATGAAGAATCTTAACCTACCCTGACAACCCTCTGACATCGAAAGAGATCAATGACTATCTTAAGTTCGCATGTGTCAAAAAAAACCCATCAGATTACACGCTGACCGTTGATTCTCTACAAGTGTTAGAACCCACTGAACCTCAAAAAACATGGTGCCACTGATAGCATACCCAGTCATTACTACCTGGACCAATCAAATACCACCAAATCAGCACACCTGGCATGTGGACCCACCGCACTTTATCCCCTCTAAAAAAGGTAGAATCAATGATCGGTGCATGATCTTAAACATCTAACACATCCCATAAGATCATGCGGCTGTCGTTGATTTTTTGACAATGTCAGGACCCTTTGTCAAGTTGAAAATTGAGGTCCCACTAACAACTGCCACTTTATTAATACATGGACCAATGAGAAGCTACCATTTGTACCTACGTGTCACCTTGGACCCACTTGTTTGAAGCGTCGTGTCATAAAGAGAGTCAACGACCATCTTAAGATTGCATAGCTCTGACACATCTCATGAGAATAAGTGCCCACCATTAGATCGAGATGGTGTTAGAGCCAGGCCCAAGAAAGAATGAAGGCTGAAACATTGGAAATATTAAAAGGCATGACTTAGGAAAATTAAAGGCCACCGGGGGTAAAGACCTAGGAAATATTAAAAGGGGCCCGAAAATAAAACCTTTAGTCGCAAGATCACGTAACATAAAAAAGGTTGACGTGATCATGTGACAAAAGGGGTAACAACTAAGCACATGCGTTAAGAGGTTTTTAAGTGGCCCAAAAACTAATGAAAAATTAGAACAAGGTGAGGGACTTTCTACACCAACGGCTATATTTTTGAATTTTCAAAGCTTAGGGTTTATGCTAGAGACCTAAAAACAACTGCAAAGACCAGAAGAAAAGGGCTAGAGCCATGAAATTTTTTACATGTGCTAACAGTGGCTCTGTTTGGGGATGTATGCCTCCTACAGGCATAGCAAGGACTTAGAATCACTAGTTAAAGTAGACCATCCCACTAGAAAAAATTGACAACAGAGAGCAACAAGACCAAAAATTTACAGACCAGGACAAAATAGGACATGGGCAAGAAACTTTGCAAAATTTATAGAATGTACAGACCTAACTACTATTCATGGAAAACAAAATACCTTCAATTGAAGTATTTCTTCAAGAATTGTCCATGAACTAGTAATTCCTGAACTTCACCATTTAACTCCTTCACAATGTATGAATCCTAGCCCTATTTCTCATGAATTAGATATGGCCCTAACCAGATGGGATCAAACTTACCATGTTTTCCTTTATCCTCCAATCTGGCATTCCAAATTAACACCAAATCACCAGGCTCAAACCTTCTCTCAACAGTTTTCTTGTCATACAAATTTTTAACCTGCAACTGTAATTTGGCATTTCTAGAAACTAATTCTCTTCTGGTTTCATCCAATCTAATGAGGTCCTCAATCGTCAATTGCATTTCACCATCTATGTCATCATCATATAATTGCACAAATTTATACATTTCTAGCAGATTATTTTGAGGTATCATTGCATATATTCCATATACTAAGTCAAATGGTGCACAACCAATTGCCTACTTCACAATTACCCTATCAGCCCATATAGCTAATGGCAATTTTGAATTCCATTCCCTCTTATTCTTTTCAAGAATCCTCCTGAGGATCTTAATCAAACTCTTATTATTAGATTCTACCTGACCATTTCCTTGTGGATGATAAGGTGGAGAATAAGAAGTCTGAATTCCTAAACCTTTGCAAAATTCCTTGTATTCAGCAGACTTGAAGCACATTGCACTGTCACTTACTATTCTCTCAAGGCACCCAAACCTTGTAACAATATTATTCAATAGAAAATCAATTACCAACTACTCTGCATCCTTGAAGATTGTGGGCCACTAGAATCCTACTCTCAAGATTTTATGAGCAGTTGTTTTACCCATGTAATGTCCACCACAAACTCCCTCATGCATTTCCTTTAACAACTTGTTAGCTTGATCCTCATCCACCCATTTCAAAAGTATCCAATTTAAATTCTTTCTATACAATTTGCACTTCACAATTACATACTTGATGGCCTATACTTTTAATGTCCTCCTCTGATTATCATTCATTCCTGCTAGACATCTCATATTTCTCAAGTAATAGATGGTTTCTTGATACCAGATGTACACACTAAAATGGTGCACTTCTATGAACCATTACATGCAAGGTTGCTCAAGAATGAGGCCTCACAAAGTGGCTCATAGCTCTCTATGCATGGAGTTGCAAGGGACTATGATGTATTTGCTCTCAGCTAGAGCTACAAGCTTGTGACCTTGCTAGTCAACCACACAATGAGAGATTCAAGTGAAGACAAGGGAAACAATGCCAATATCTCCAAGAATCAAATATGCAATGCAATGCAAGCTATATGAGAATGCAATCTAAGCTATGGAAATGAAAGTACAATGCAACTAATCTATGAAAGGAAATAGCAATGGATTACAATGCCTCCTATTTAGACTATGTGAGCTTATCCTATTGCATAAAAGGAAATCTATACTATGAATGCCATTATCATGCAACTATGAAAGCAAATATGAAGTAGATGGAATGCAACAAAGATCTTGAAAGCTTGGATGCAAGAGTGTCTTCAAAGAAAGCTCCAAATGACCTAGAAAACCTGCAGCATAACATCAGCATAAAAAAGATGGATATCCAAATGAAGGAGAGAGCTCTCCTTTTATAAGAAATGAGGTGAAATGGACCATGGAGATTAAGAGGCAAAAAGTCTTAATCAATGGTGGAGCTTGAAAGAGGAGCAATCCATGTGCACACATGTCCTCCAATAGGAAAATAAGAGTTGACTTTATGTCCATATGAGATAAAAAATGCTTTTTCTCTTTTTTATAAAATAGGAATAATGCTTTATTTGTGCAACTTAGGATAAGAGGAAAAGTGGGCGCTTTTTATTTATTAAAAGGGCAGGAAATATTCATTTTAATCAAATAAAGACTTAGGATAAATGGTTAGCCCATAGGATAAAAATCCAATATATGATCGAAATTAAGACTTGATCAAGAAATTGATATTGTTGAAAATATTGATTACTGATCAAAATGATTCAGGGTTGATAAATCAAATAAATGGGGCCCAAAGTCTAGGCGACTATTTTTGGGTGCATACATTTGCCCCTCTTTGACTAATGTGTGATCGATCTGGGAACACATGCAGTCAAAGAATGAAGTTGAAATGTGAGATCGATCTGGGATCACAAAATAACTCAGATATGAGGTCGATTCAGGATCATATCTGGACAAAGCATAAACAAAGGTCTTTGAACATGAGGTTGATTCGGGATCACATTCAAAGTAAGAGATAAGAATCTCAAATTTGAGCAAAAGCTCACAAAAGATGTCTGAATCAAGAAAATCAAGGAATCAGGGATCAGAATCCCATGGGTACTGCCCCCTCAGAATCAAAATTGAAATCAGATGAAGAGGAACAACAAAATCGATAAGGTTGATCAAATCATAATGAAATCATAATTGAAGATAAATGATAATAGGATAACCATTAGGCAATGAAAACATGCCCCAGTGAGGAAGTAGAAGAATAGAAATAGAAGACTGGAAATAAAGTGAATGAAACACTAGAAAATATGAGAGACATGGAAGGAAGAAATTCCACCAAAGATCAAAGAATTATGCCTTAAAAGGTTAGTCAACTGCGTAGAAGAATGAGAAAATTTGGAAATGCGACTCAGATTTTGATTTCAAGTCTGAAAATAGATAGAAAATGATGTGATATGAAAGACCAGAAATGAAAGATATGATCAAGAAGAATCAGAAAATGAGCACAGTTGACCAACTAGTCCATAGATGATAAAAAGAAGAGCTCTCTCCATATGCAAGATGCAAAAACTAAACTATGATGAACCTAAGAATGCAAGCTACTATGAAAGTGGTTGACTTGCAAGGTCACAATGCTTATAGACATCTAATTATCATCATCGAGTGTTATTGGTAGCATCGTAAGATCATACAATGCACACTAGCATAACTATGTGGATATGAATATGATCTTTATCAGATAGAAATATGGAAATCTCACCTAGGCATCAAAGACATATAGGTTAAGATGACTAATGCAGTGAGATCACCTAAGTTTGATATGGCGAGATTATGCTTGTATCAAGACACATGAAAGTCAGGATAACTAGAAGCATGCACGCGTAAAACAGTCAAGGATAATACCTTGTCAATCCATAGTGTCAAGTAGGATCAGCATAAATGCTCATGACAGTTAGGATCAACAAAATATACCCACAAGAAGATAAAAAAAGAAAACATGTTCTCATTCCCTCAGTCTTCTAGCTATTCATCATCGAAAACTTCTCAGGGAGAGACCACTCATCAAAGAAATCCTCGTAGACAGCACACAAAGAAAAATAAAGTCAACATATCTCAATGAGTTGATTGTTTGAGTACATGTGTGTTGGTCATAGAGTCAAACTTTGAGTATCATATCTGCTTAGTGAGAAATATCACATCATATGAGACTGTTAGGTAAGGCACCTGATAAGTGTTAAGAAACACTCGACGCAAAGGTAGTGTTAAAAAACACTATTTTGGGGTGGTGTTGAAAAACACCTATTGTGAAATGCCCCAAGAGACAAACGCACCTAAAGGACCAATGTTAATAGTTATGCCCCCTAGATAAAGAGAAAGACCAATTCCAGACCAAGTCAAATAAGGTCAAGGCATGATGGAAAGTGGCTAAGTGTCAAGGATGCATGTTAAGAAATAGGGGTGCAAAGGCCTCAAGTAGCGCCTGTTTCCAGGTTTTCACCACTTGGAATCTTTTTTCTTTTTCTTGGATTTTTGAATTTTGAATTTTTTGATTTTTTTGTATTTTTTCAGGACTTTATATGCTTTTTAGGATTTTTTCAGCATCATATATCAATTTTTTTTATATTTTTTCAGGATCAATAAATATGTACAAAGGATGCCCCCAGATAGAAATAGGCATCAAACTTCCAAGCAAGATCACATCGTGCAGTTCCAAAATCTAGCAATGTGGAGGACAAGATGGATGAGCAAGCTGGTGAAAGAAATGGAAGACATGAAAATGAAGGAGAATGAAGGGAAGACATCCTCAAAGGCAAACTCCTCAAGATTACCCAAGCTAGGAAAAAAATTGTCATGCAAAGCACATTTGGATAAGAAATGAAAGGATAGCATAAGATAAGCCTCAAAAGTGCACTGCAAAAGAAGGAAGGATGCAGTCCAAAGGAGTAGACATGTCAAGAGGCTTCATATCATTGTGTTTTACTCTTTTTTTTTATTAGATCAAGACCAAAGAGGAAAATGATAGCGAAAGGTTAGAATGAATGAAGGAAAATGAGTATGAAGGCTAAACATGAATGAAATGAAAGCAAGATCATCAGAAGATAGCTCAAAAGATAGCCAAATGTTCATGTATAGGTCAATATTGTCAAGATCAAAGAGAGAAGATGGAATGGATGAAATATGTAGAAGAACTACACATGACGCCTGATTGCCAGGTTTTCATCATGGTACTTATCCAACGCACCACAAGGGAGTGGTTTTCACCATAGGACGAATTTATTTCTCTTTACTTTTGCTATCAAGGTGCCTATTTCCAGGTTTTCACCAAGGCACATTTTTAATTTTTTTCATTTTTTTTCTTTCATTTTTTCATTTTTCTATTTTTTTGAATTTTCATTTTTTTGGAAGAAGGCAAGCTTTTAGGTAGTGCTCCTTGAAAAGATAAATCATTGATATACTAAGGATCCAAAATGATATGCTCAAAGATGCTGATAGGGAAAGGGAGATGGAAGAGAAAAATGGAGGATAAGGTTTTATGTAAAGCGAGTGAGGTTGGAAGATAGGAGGAATAGGCAAATGAGGAAAAATGATAGAAGGTAGAAGGATAATGAATGAAAGGATTATGAGAGGATAGCTGGAAAGAAAGGCAAGATCAACATCGACACACACCTTGAGGGGTGGCGGGAAAAATGGAGGAAACGTAAACCATATTCTGGTCCAAATGTGAACCATATTCTAGTTCATTATTGCTATCCGACTCCTCAAAGAGAGGATTGGTGTGCTTGTTATAATTCTCAAATGTGAATGGAGGAATATGAGAAGGAATATGGAAAATGTTTAGTAGAGGTTGCGGTTTAGGCGCATGGAATGGAAGAATGTTTTTAGAAAAAGATGAAGTGGAAGCCTTTGGAAGCTTGAATGTCAACTTCAATTTTTGCTCAACATAAGAATCTTTCAAGAGAGACTTTGGAATCCATATAGCCTTAGGCTTTTCATTTCCTTTTGATGACTGAGTGAGAATATCTTCAATGATGGATTTTGGAACCCATACTTGTCTTGTAGTTTTCTTCTTAGATATCTCTTTCGACTTTATGCTCCCATGTCGACTAAAGGAGACATGGTGATCTTCTTTTTTTGATGGATTCTTGTATTGCTTCTTTTTCTTGTTTTGAACATTCAACTTACTTCCAAAAGACTTGGGACTTGTGGAAGAAGAAGGAAGATATGCCCAGTGTAGATGGGTGGGTGGATGAAACGGATTCAAGGGTATGCATCTATGTTGATCTTGAGGAAAGATAGGAGATGGAGGGATGTAAGGACCCAAGATGGATGACGAATTAGGAGAATTAGGAGGGGAAAGTGAATGGACATAAGGGCCCAAGATGGAAGGAAGACATGAAGCCCTTAGTATTGGTGGAGGAGGTACAAGGATAGATGTGGAAGATGCAAAAGTATAATCAATAAGTTCATCAGCATCTATATCACAACCAAGGATATCAACATCTTTAGAGTGAACATTAGGATTTTCAATAGGATCATGCACATCTTGAATAGGAGCAGTTTCTTTGATAGGATCATTTGTAGCTTGCAAAGATTTAGGAAGAGTAGAAAGCGGAAGTGAACATGGAGTGGTAGAACAAGAAGATGGAAGACTTTGATCTTGACAATGATTGTTGGGTAGCATAAGCGTATCAACTTTCTTTTGATTTTCAATAGGCTTTACATTAGAAGTAACAACACCATTTTTAATAACCTTAATGGAAGTATCATCTTTGGAAAGTGCAAGTGTGGTAAGGTTATTTTGATTATCAATAAGCTCAACGGTGTAAGTAGTAGCTTGATCTTTCTTAGGAGATGGTGGAATGAATGTGGAAGAGTGTAGAGGATCAAAAGAACCATGCAACGAATGAGAGATATCATTAAAAAGATTGGATGACATGGAGGGTTCTTGATCTTGATCTTTTTTTATGTTCTTTTCTTTATCATTTTTAGAGTCCTCTTGACATGGAGCCACTTCTAAGGACAAGGAAGCATGTTGGGATTGTATGGAAGACTTTGGAAGGGGTGGTGAAGGACTAGCTGAAATAGGCATTATAGCGAATGAAGGCTTAGGCTCTTTAGGTTTGACATTATTGAAAGTATTTTCAGCCAAGTGAAGGTTATCTTGAGTATCTTTAAGAGGTGGCCCTTGAGGATAACTATAGGGAACCGCATGGAAAGTCTTAGGATCTTTGTTGGATGAAGGATTTGTGCTCTTAAGGCTCCTTGAAGGCTTTGTGAAAGATTTGGAAGACTTAGCAGCTTTAGGAGATGTGTGGATATTGGAGGAAGTAGAGAACGGAAGGGGACCATCACAAGACAAAGGTTCAGCATTAACATAATCTTGCTTGAGAGTGCAATCTTTATTTTCAGCATGAGAGTTTTTAGACAAGACATGCTCATAGTATCTTCTTTTTTAATCAGCACGGAAAGCTTTCTCTTCCTCAATAGAAGTAGATGTATCATATTGTTCACAACAAATATCATAATTCCTCTCAAAATCAGAATCATATGGATCCCCATCACAATCTACCCAATAAGATGACCCTTTAGTAAGCCTAAGCACACGACAAGGAGGATTCTTAGGAATAGAAGCATCATAGGTATGGCTAAATTGTCCATCATCATAGTCATCATGGTCATCATAGGTGGGTGTATCACAAGGACTATCACGTTTCTCTTTATGGTATGTCTTCTGAAGAGAAGTAAGACTCTTGGGAGAAGTAGAAGAAGAATGAGATCTTGAAGAAGAGGAAAATGAAGACCTAGTGGAAGAACAATACTTGGATAATGAGGAATTCGAATGATGTTTAGAAGAGTCATGATAAGATTTGGAAGATGAAGAATGTGAATAGTGTTTAGAAGAATCATGATAAGACTTAGAAGATGAAGAATGTGAATGATGTCTGGAAGAGTCATGATAAGACTTGGAAGGTGAAGAAGAATGAGAAGGTTTAGATGATGAAGAATGTTTGGAAGAAGAAGATCGTGATATGATCATGTTTATGATTCTAGCAAAGGCATCTAATTTAATCATCTTTTCTTTTATTTTTGCTATAAATTCATCACTCATGAGAATTTTGGAGGAACAACACTTTTTGAATATGTCAATGAGCTCAAGATCATCTATTCTTAATAAAGGTTCCAAAGCTAGATAGTCAAGATTCATGGTTCCAAAAGAGGAGAAATTAAGCATGGAAGAAATGAATAGATGAATAAAAGAAAGTAGACTAGATAATAAGAGGAAAAGAATCAAGAAGAAGAAGAATTTCCCATGGGAATAGAAGACTTTAGAAGAACATGGAAAATGGAGAAGAAAGAAGAAGACTAAGAGCCATCTTGTGCAATTGATACCATAACATTCATTGAGATGTTGAGCAACATGACAACACCTAGGATCTAAGATCTAGACTAACCAAGGAAGACTGGTAATAGGATGACCTCACAAAATGTCAACACCAAACTAGGATAATCAAAGTTCTCTATTGTCCAAAGAGAAATGAAAAGATAGAAGTAGGGGCTTTACCAACACTGTCAAAGAGGTGCTTCAAATCAAAGGGTGACTACCCTTGCACTTTTGAACCAGGAGGTTGGGCTAGGCCAAAATATAATTGAAATTGAGATTAAATGAAAATTATTTGGACAATAAGAGTATGAGAATTTCCCAAGAATGTAGCTCACAATTTTAGAGATAAACTTTCTCACCAAGAACAACCTTCTAATGTGATATTTCTCTTTGGCTAATGTGATACTAATGTTGATCTTGACCAATTTGTGCAAAATTTTGAGTTTTTAAGGTCTAATTTCAAGTTTCCGAATGTGAGGGTGAAAATGTCTGATTTCAATCACAAATTCAACAGCATTTGGATAGGTTTGCAAACAGTAGAGGATCAAACATGTCTTCAAACACTTGAAACAAGGGCAAAAGCAACCTTGCTAAGACAAACACTTATGATATCAAAAATAAAATTGCACCCTATGAATGCTACCGATTGTTTGTATGTTGAGAATGTTTACACTAGTATCACACAATCGAAGACACTTCAAGCAATATCTACCTACAAGACAAGGCTCAATACTTACCAACTTAGCCCACAACTTAATGCCCCCTTGCCTCACACCAAGTGGTTGCCCACAAGAGATATTGGCTTTGTCATGGAAGTGTCAAACAACACAACCAAAGGGACACATATGGTGAGTATCTTGGGGTGATCTGGGTTAGTCCACTTGGATCAATCCTTGCACTAAGAAGATAAGCGGCTAAATAAGGTGGCCTCTAACCTATGGTTCTTAGTAAGGGCTTCCGTTCATAACATCCCTCTTGCTCCTCATAAAGGACTAGGACCTCGCGGCCTCAAGAGTACCTTAAGCATTCTTGCTCAATATTTTCCCCAGGGTCGCAATCCCATGAGCTACTCACATCAAGCGAAGACAAGTGTTATGTCTACCAAGGTTTTGTGTCCTTGATAGCCTTGAGATTATAGTGGGTTGGAATAGCTCGGTATTAGCTTGTCCCCACTTGGGTCGCTCCTCTTGATTGCTCAAGAGTAGGCCCACTAAAGGATTCTAAATCTAAACAAAAAGTGGATCAATTCTTGAGGTTCAAGGTTTTTGGTTCACCACAAGGGTGAAGAGCATACTCCCCTATCTCAAAAATCTCTCCCAAACACACCAAACAAAGTTCATTTACCCTCTTGTTTTCAAAATTCAAAGATGGGTCAAGATTTTCTGGTTCACCAAAATGGTGAAGAGCATACTTCTCCTACCACCCAAGAATTCCTACAACAAGATCTTAAGTGCCTAATAAATTAAACAACTAGTTTTTGCCACACTTAAAAGGAAAGCAAATAAACAAGCAACTTTTTTTTTGTTTTTTTTTAATGCTTGGGCAGCCCTACAAAAACCATTAGTAGCCCTCTTTGACATGCGTTCTTTTGACAAATTTCAAGTAATGAGAGCACCTACAACCAAAACTTGTTAGACCGACAAGAGTTAGGAGAATCAAAATCCAAAATCTACCAATGATTAGTACATGAAAAATTAGATAATCTGCAAAAATAACTGATCAAATGATAAAATATGAAAATAAAACCATCATGGTTGGATTAGGCTCGGAAAGATATTTCCAATGATATATCACACTTAAACATTTGATACCATTTGCAAAATTTCAAAAAAAATGGGCACCCGTTTACGCTGGAATTTTTAGATTATTTCAAAAAGATAGCTAAGAACCCAAAACTTGCAAGATAGATAAAATAGCTCAAAAATAGCTCACTGTCGGGTACAGACACAGTCCAGACACTAGTATCGCGTGATACTTCGCACTATACTGGGGCATTACTTTTTAGTCTGCGAGATATTTCACCTTATGCCAGGCGATATACCTCAGTACTGGTGGGTGATATACTCCAGGCAGGTTGGGTGATAGTCCGTAAAGGGTGAACTATTGCGCGATATTTCTCTTCAAGGCAGGTGATATTTGTAGCAAGTGCGAAGTATCGCACCGCTATATAAAGGTATATTGGGTGATATATTGAGAAATATCGCGCGATATTCTGAGACAGAAAACCAGAACTGCAAAATTTCTGAAAAATAATCCAAAAATGACAAAAATGCAATGAAACAAAGGACAAAGCCTATCTACTCTGCCCCATGGTGGGCGTCAGAAATGTACACACTAAAATGGTGCACTTCTATGAACCATTACATGCAAGGTTGCTCAAGAATGAGGCCTCACAAAGTGGCTCATAGCTCTCTATGCATGGAGTTGCAAGGGACTATGATGTATTTGCTCTCAGCTAGAGCTACAAGCTTGTGACCTTGCTAGTCAACCACACAATGAGAGATTCAAGTGAAGACAAGGGCAACAATGCCAATATCTCCAAGAATCAAATATGCAATGCAATGCAAGCTATATGAGAATGCAATCTAAGCTATGGAAATGAAAGTACACTGCAACTAATCTATGAAAGGAAATAACAATGGATTACAATGCCTCCTATTTAGACTATGTGAGCTTATCCTATTTCATAAAAGGAAATCTATACTATGAATGCCATTATCATGCAACTATAAAAGAAAATATGAACTAGATGGAATGCAACAAAGATCTTGAAAGCTTGGATGCAAGAGTGTCTTTAAAAAAAGCTCCAAATGACCTAGAAAACCTGTAGCATAACATCAGCATAAAAAAAATGGATATCCAAATGAAGGAGAGAGCTCTCCTTTTATAAAAAATGAGGTGAAATGGACCATGGAGATTAAGAGGCAAAAAGTCTTAATCAACGGTGGAGCTTGAAAGAGGAGCAATCCATGTGCACACATATCCTCCAATAGGAAAATAAGAGTTGACTTTATGTCCATATGAGACAAAAAATGCTTTTTCTCTTTTTTATAAAATAGGAATAATGCTTTATTTGTGAAACTTAGGATAAGAGGAAAAGTGGGGGCTTTTTATTTATTAAAAGGGGAGGAAATATTCATTTTAATCAAATAAAGACTTAGGATAAATGGTTAGCCCATAGGATAAAAATCCAATATATGATCGAAATTAAGACTTGATCAAGAAATTGATATTGTTGAAAATATTGATTATTAATCAAAATGATTCAGGGTTGATAAATCAAATAAATGGGGCCCAAAGTCTAGGCGACCATTTTTGGGTGCATACACCAAATACAATCATCCATGTCACATGTATAATCAATTTTAGAATGATTTATCTGATTTGCATCAAGATTGGATTGAGCCATTAGTTTTGCTAATCCTTGTCCTCTAACCAACTTAGTAATTTGGATATCAATGTTGAATTCTTGGATCCTATTGATCCATCTACATCTTCTTCCAGACACCTCTTGCTGTGAGAAAATATCCTTCACAGCTGCACTTGGCACAAAAGCAATCACAACTACCCCCATCAAGTAACACCTAAAAGCCTTGACTGCCTTCACAAGTGCATAAGCTTGTTTCTCATTTATGTCATACTTCAATTCAACAGCCTACAAAGATTTACTAAAGAATGCAATAGGCTGCTCAAAACCATCCTTATTCTTTTGTAACAAAACTGTAGCAATAGTATGAAAATATGCAAAGGAAAAGATGTGCATTGGGACATTATAATCAAGTGCCTTAAGCACTGGTGCATCTTTGATAGCCTACTTGATATTTTTGAAAGCCTCATCAGTCTCACCCTCCCAATTGATTGCATACCCCTTCTTCAACATCTTAGAAATAGGTCTAGTAACCTCTGCAAAATTTGTCACAAACCTCCTTAAGAAATTGACCTGACCAAAGAAGGACTAAATCCCTTTAACATTCTTTGGTCTCTGAATTTTATCAATAGCTGCTACCCTCTTAGGTTCAATTCTCACTCCTTGCTTCCCAACTAAGTGGCCAAGCAACTTACCTTCAGTGACACCAAATGCACATTTCCTTGGGTTTAATGAAATGCCATATTCCAAAGCCCTCACAAATATTTTTTCTGAATGAGTACAATGGTCTTCTTCCTCCTTGGAATATGCAGTCAAATCATCTTGATAAACAACAAGGAAATCATTAATAAAATCTGAAAAGGCAACATTCATTGCCCTCTGAAAAGTAGCACCAGCATTTGTGAGACTAAAAGGCATTCTCACATAAACATATGTCCCCCAAGGTGTTGTAAAAGTTGTCTTGAATTGCTCTGATTCTTTGACAATTACCTGATTGTAACCAGAGAAACCATCCATCATAGACATCAATTCTGATCTGGTCACTCTCTGCAACATAGCCTCCATATTGGGCAGACAATAGTTATCCTTTAATGAGCTTATGTTCAAATTCCTGAAGTCCACACAAAGCCTGATGTCACCATTTTTCTTTCTCACAGGTACAAGGTTTGAAACCCAAGAAGAGTGCCTAATAAGCTTGATAATGCCAGCATCTCTCAACTTCATCAATTCTTCTTGCATCTTGGGTGCCAAAGTAGGATTTATAGGCCTTTGTTTCTGCCAGAAAGGTTTAGCATCTTCTCTCAAAGGAATAATATGGTGAAATAAGTCTTTTCTATAAACCTTTAGGTCATCATATGACCATGCAAAAACATGCTTGAATTTTCTTAGTAATTCAATCAAAGATTTTCTCACATTGTGAGACATGTCCCTACCAATGTATACCTTCTTAGGTGTCTCATGTGTTCCAAGATTTATCTCCTCTAGATCAGCATGATCTTCTCTTTTGATATTATTTTGAATTCTATCCTAGTTATCAAAGATAGTCTCCAAAACAACAAGCCCCTTGGGCACCTTGTTAGTTCTAAACTGAATAAACTCATTGCCAAAGATAATCTCTTTTCCTTCTATTGAATCAACCAAAATTGAACAATCAAATTCCTGACCATGATACTGATCTTCACAACTCATAAACTTCAAGATATCATTATCATCATCAAAAACTTTCCAATTTTCAATATTGTCTGGTATACTAGGCCTAGCCTGAATTTCAACTTTAGAGATACCAGTAAATGTAATATCACTGGGGTTGATTGCAATATTGGCTAACAAGTCAACCATCTTATTGTTACTCCTATCCTTCCACTCAATATTGAAGGCATCAAAATATTCAATCAAATCCCAAATTGCGTTCCTATATTGTTTCAACCTCTTGTTCTTGGAAGCATATATTGACTTGACTTGGGACACCACCAACTCAGAATCACCAACAACACTTAAGCACTTAATACCATGTTTCTATGCCAACCTCAGTCCTAACAACAATGCTTCATATTCTACTATATTGTTGGTACAAAAGAAATTCAATGTGAAAGAAAATTTGTAGGTGTTTCTATTAGGAGAAATAAGTAAAATACATTCTCCTACTCCATCCTTGCAATTTGCACCATCAAAGTACATCACCCACAAATCACCCTTCATAGAATTAACACTTACCTCAATAGAGATAGGTGACAAAATAGGTTCCTTCCCAAGTTCAGGGATCTCTTCCCTAAAAGAATTAATATCAGTATCCACAAAACATGTAATCTCATTGTCAATATTCCTTTCAATCATGTGGCATACTCTTGGTTCTCACTCAATCTTGACAAACTGATCATCAATCTTGAAAGTGGCACTCCATCTTCTAGATAGCAGCATCCCATAATGAGGAGGGATGTCCACCACCAAAACACTCATTGTTAACTCTTTCTCTGGATATGCTACTAGCCTATATGGCATTGCATTGATAGTCCCAATGACTGGTACCTCCCTCTGATCCATTGGACAACATCTGCCTTGAACTATATCAAATTTAAGGCCCAACTTCTCCATGATTTTAAAAGGCATGATAGTATTAGAGGCACCACTATCCATCATACAATTCCTCAATTTCATTCCATTCACAAGGATACTTAAAAAGAATGGATCAATGTTTTCAAGGCTAGCATTGACAAAACTATTCAAATATATAGGAGGAATTTGAGATACAATTCCCTGAGCAACAACACCTTTCAAAGCTTTATCCTGAGATCCATTGCATGCAACATCATTTTTATGAACATTATCTACCCATGCCATAGCTATGTCCTTGTGTTTAGGGATCCTCAACAATTCTGACAATGGAACCTTAACTATAATTTGGGACAATATAGATAACATATCAACAAAAGCAGTTGGAAGAATCTCAATCTGCACTACTTTAGTATCTCTTTGTTTGTCTGATACATTAGGTGTATTGGCCACCTTCATTTTTTCAATCTTATCCATTGTGTTAACTGGCTTCTCAATCTCACTAGAAATTTTTTTAATTCCAACTCCCTTAGGCTCACAATTCTTACCTTTTACATTCTTGAATTTCACCATGTGATCACTTTTTGATTTGTTCTCATTAGGCTCTCCAGAGTTGGTACTCTTTATAAACATTCCTATAGCTTTTCCATTTGTATCCCTTGCCACCATGCCTCTAGTTTGCACTTGGGCAATCATTTCTATAGTAGTCATGTCCATATCTTCTATAGAAGGTCTTCTTAGATTTACTAGCTTAGAAGAAGAGTTCAGGTTACATGTCTTCTTAGCAATGTCTTCATTATCAGAAAAAACCTCTTGATGAAAAAGGGTCTGATTGTGTCTCTTCACATTTACATCTACCTCTTCATCAAAATCAGAATCATCTTCATATCCTAGATATGAAGTAGCCATGTTGCATCCAACATCATCTTGATCTTCTTCTTGATCTAGCTCCTCATTGTCACAATCTTGATTTGCAATCATAGAATGTGAAACCACACAATGCTCTGTAGAATGAGGGGACTGGCATGCAACACACCAAGGTATGTCCTCCATGACATTTATTGAAGCTTTTTGTAGAGGGTCAGGGAATCCTCTATCATTGTTTCCTCTTGCAACAGGGACCACAGGCTTGCCATCCTTCCATTGGGTGTTGTAGGGGTAATTCTACAATCTATTCTACTTATTGAAATTGTTGTTTAACTAAGGCCTTTCATTGGTAGGAGCACTGATGTTCCTATTTGCAAGTGCCTTCAAATCCTTCAATGCATTAAGCACCTTATCCAATTTATCTTCTTCCTGCCTCCTAGTTCCAACATTCCTATCATTTTCTTTTTTGTATTTCTTGTCCCCAAAAAAATTAGGGTCATCTCTCTTTCCACCCAACTTCCCTGATATTTTCATATTGATAGAAATCCTAAAAGCATCTCTAAGAGTTCTTGGTTCATTGTCCCTCAACAAGTATCCCATCTTTCCATCAAATGCATTGAAGTATGTAGTTAGACAAACATTGTCATCTAACCGCATAACTTGAGATAACTTATGCATACCCTTCTGAAATCTCATGTTGAACTCAGTTGCAGACCCATTCTGATTTTTTCTTATGGCATTGAATTCATTGAACATGAAACTAGCATTAGGCCTGTCACCATACTGCTCTTTAAAACATCTCTCAAAAGAATCCCAAGTATCAATACATTTATCAGGAAGTCTCTTAAACCAATCTCTAGCATCCTCCATTAGAGATTGAACAAATAATTTCATGACTACATCATCATGCTCTACCTCATAATCATTAAGCATATCAACAAATAGCCTAAGATGTTCCTCACAACTAATAGCCTTATTACCAGCAAACTTAGGTACCTTATCTCTTATATCATTTGGAAAAGCATTTGGGTAGCCAAGAATTCCATCAAAACTAATTTTCCTATAGCCTTCTAGTTGCATAGGTCTTCTTTGAAAACTTGAACTAGTGTTAACCCTGGGATCAACATTTGCATTTACATTTCCATCTACTTGTGCATTTGACTTCTGCCTAGGATCAGCACCTATCCTAGTAGATGAAGTAATTGAACTAGTAGTAGCATTACTAAGTGGAATAGTAGTAGTCATAGATGGCATACCTAGTTCAGTAGCAAATGGACCAAGAGCATTTGTAGATGAAGCCTTCAAGAACTAGATCTTTCTTCTCTTTTTTGTAATGGAGGCTTCAATTTCAACCCTCTCTAGTTCTCTTGCAAGGTCCTCATCTTCTTTTCTTCTTCTTTCTATCTCGGTGTCCATATTTGAATTGGGTGGTGGGACCCCTAGTATTGTTAATGATCTACTTTTTTGATGTCCCACCATCTTTTGCTTTCCTTTCTCACTAGCGGCAATAATAGGCCTAGTGATCTCATGCCCATCTTTATCTTTAGGGAGGGAAGCATAACTTTGAACCTGTCTAACAACAGGGCCCTCCTTATCAAATTATTGATCTTGCAGTAAGTGCTCCTGCTCACTCCTCAAAGCATCAAGATCACCGAAGACATCATGTTGCAAAGTCCTAGGAGCAAAATCAAGCATCTTGTTTCTCTCCTTCATTTCATTAATCTTTCTAAGGAGAGACTATCTTTCTATTAGAGCATTCACCTTTTCAGCTTCTCTCTCCTTTTGTAACCTCTTATGTATGGCATCCTGCTGTACCAACTGTAACCTTAGTGAGTTTTAATCATCTGGGTCTATCATAACATCATCAGAACCTGATGACACATCCATATCAGTGGGATGCTGATATGGGAAATGCACTTGCCGTGGTCTCATGGGCTCCCTTCTAAAATTATCTTCATCAAGATCTAAATCAATCTCCAAACCCATCTCTCTAGCTTGTTCATCCTGATCTACAAGAAATGAACCCTTTTCTTAAAATATAGCCTCTGGAGTATCATAAAATTTAACTTTAGACCGACCACCATCTGATCTAGAACTTCTATCCTATGAACCTTCCTCACTTGAGGAAACATGTGGTGCTCTACCTCTGGTATTTCTTTGTTCTCTTATAGGAGCACTAGTAGACTCACCATTTCTCCTGATCCAACTCTTCTTCTCCTGTCTAGGCAATTGTTCTAGAGTGACCTCTGGATTTTTCTTGACAAAGGACCTAGTATTCCTCCTTTTGTCCATCTTTAACTTATGACACTGGTTCTAACCTTTTGAGTCACCACCCACCAAAGTAGGAAATCTTTAACTGAACACAACAAGAAAACAAGAGTGCACTTTGAAAACCTTTATCTCTAGACTCTCCCCAATAGAGTCACCATTTTATTGGTGACTCGGATGGGTAAATCAATCTGGTCAATAAGATTTTGACTTTGCAAGATAACTACAACTACAGATTCTAACAAATATCCTTTTTCATTTTTCTCCCCAGTAGAGTCACCACTTTTTTGGTGGTTCCCTTCGATCTTCAACTTGTAGATTTATACTTTGATGGATAACTTTAATATAACTTTGACTCTATCACCACTCTAAAGTCTACAAGGAAGAGGGCCAATTAACAAGGGTCAAAGAGATCCTCCTACACTTTGAACCAAGATGCTTAGGCGAGTGTACCCTTGATTCATTTCTTCAAAGGAATCCAAAATATTATACAACTATACCCCTTACAAATTGATTAAAGATTTTATCATTTAATTTGTGTGTGTGTGATTGATGATGATGGACTACTTCCAAAGAACAGATCAGTGCCTTATCCTAGGGCAAAGAGTCACTAGATAACATATATCAACCTAAAACCTTAACTCAAATACACATGAACTTAGAGTAAGTGCTTTGCCTATTACTCCCCTCACTCCCAAACACAATCATCAAATTCCAATCTAACAATGAACTCACTGAAATCACCCTAAAGGCTTTAATCCTAACTTTGTTAGGAACTCCAAGCTGATCTCACAATACTCTTTGTTTACCATATGCTAATCCACTTTGTGACCTTAACATTTATGAATCCACAATCAGAAAAATGAGACAATCAAAGATCTGAAACAAGAATTCAAGTGTATTCTCATTAAGACTTGCAGAATCAATACATTACCAAGAAAACAAAATGCAAAGAGAAATAGAATCCTGAATCCAAGCTCTCCTTGCTCAGTATAATACCATCAACAACCAAGGACCAAAAAGAAATTTTTGGAACCCCTACTAAGTCAAAAAAGCTACAATATATACGCCTTAGTCATCTTGGAATCCTCAAAGAGGATGCAACAAGCTATAAATGACTAGGGTTAGGGTTTCACCCACCAGACCCACTAGAAATAGTCACAAATTTATTGCAGGGGAAGAAACCCAAGCAACCAGGAGAAAACAGATCTTGGATTGATCCTCAATCATGATAATCTCACTGAGAAGGTACTGAGAACCATAAAAATGCCCAAAATGTCAACCTGTTCGGCCACTTGCAACATGCCTCGAGCACAAAGAACATAGTACAAACCCTTGCAGATGATCATGGAACACCCTAGACCACACTGCAATAGCAAGCACCACCAAACAAATCAAATCTGGCCCTGAAAGAATTCAATTTTAGTCCTTCTGGTTGTAGGAAACCATCTGCAAATTTTAATTTGAAATTCAATGGTCACTTCCAAGTGCCTCAGAAAATCGGCGGTTATCATTTAAATCTGGGCCAACTTTAAGTTTGTGCAATGAAAAACTTAACCTGAGCTCAACCCTACGACTTAGTGAACAAAGGAAAATATTTAACCTCGGTCCTTATTTAGCGAACTGGCAACTAAAAGGAATTGGCCATTCACGGAATACTTTATATTACCACCAGATATTTTAGTGATTATGCGAACACAATGTTCGATAAATCGCCAACCTTTTAGAACTCTACTACTTTTTCTTCATGAATGAGAGAAACCCTTGTAATATATTGGAACCGCCAAACATTTTATCAGGACCGCCAAAAGATTGAGAAACTTTATTGGGCCCGCATCAAGAAGATCAATGGTTGTCTCATCTTTGCATAGACCTCCAAGATTCCTCCAGATTATAAGACAACCGTCAGATGAAGAATCTTACCCTGCCCTAACAACCCTCTGACACCAAAAGAGATCAACGACTGTCTTTAGTTTGCATGTGTCAGAAAAAACCCATCAGATTACATGCCGACCGTTGATGCTTTGCAAGTGTCAGAACCCACTGAACCTCGAAAAACATGGCCCCACTGACAGCATACCTAGTCATTACTACATTTTCCAATCAAATACCACCAAATCAGCACACCTAGCATGTGGACCCGCCACACTTTATCCCCTCTGAAAAAGGTATAATCGATGGTCGGTGCATGATCTTAAACCTCTAACACATCCCATAAGATCATGTTCCCATCGTTGATTTTTTGACAATATCAAGACCCTCTATCGAGCCAGAAACTCAGGTCCCATTGACAACTACCACTGTATTAATACATGGACCAATGAGAAGCTATCATTTGTACCTATGTGTCACCTTCGACCCACCTGTTTGAAGCGTCATGTCATAAAGAGAATCAACAACCGTCTTTAGATCGCATAGCTCTGACACATCTCATGAGAATAAGCACCCACCATTAGATCAAGATGGTGTCAGAGCCGGGCCTAGGAAAGAATGAAGGCTGAAACATAGGAAATATTAAAAGGCATGACTTAGGAAAATTAAAGGCCGCCGGGGGTAAAGACTTAGGAAATATTAAAAGGGGCCCGAAAATAAAACCTTTAGTTGCAAGATCACGTAACATAAAAAAGGTTCATGCGATCATGCAACAAAAGGGGTAACAATTAAGCACATGTGTTAAGAGGTTTTTAAGTGGCCCAAAAATTAATGACAAATTAGAACAAGGTGAGGGCCTTTCTACACCAACGGCTATATTTTTGAATTTTCAAAGCTTAGGGTTTATGCCAAAGACCTAAAAACAACTGCAAAGACCAGAAGAAAAGGGCTAGAGCCATAAAAAATTTTACATGTGCTAACATAGGATAGGGGAAAAACACCTGCAACAACAGAGGCAATCACTGTAGATACATATGATGATATCCCAGAAATCCCTAATATAATAAATACTGCTTACTTCAAAATGACGTGCTCGTGCCATCAATTCATCTGTCCTCTTCAGCATTTCCCCGGTTGGATTTGCATCTTCCAAAATAGTAATAATTATTATATTAGGGATTTGAGATACCCTCATCTGTATCTACAACTATTGCCTTTGTTGTTGCAGGTGCTTTTCCCCTATTTGATATTTATCTTTAGGTGTCCACACTCATTCTGTTGCTTGTTGCAAACACGTCATAGTCAGTGATTGGGAGAGCCCTGTTTTGGCACCAGACATGTAGTACAAGCACTATAATTGAGTTTTTCAGCACAGCTAGGAAAATTTTGTATATCAACATGTGATAGAGTTTTTTGCCCAAACTCTATCACATGTTGATATACAAAAATTTCCCAGCCCATGCCAAAAAACTCAATTATAGTGTTTGTAATGAGACCTTAAATTATTGAGCTTCTATTTGTTTCAAGAATAGTTTAACATTCTCTAAGAAACATAATTTTAGGCATCATGGTCACATTTTTCTGGAGACAATGTAATTGAGTGGTATACCTAGTCGATGGAGAGAAACTTCTACACCTCCGGTTCCAAGTTGTTCTCCATCCCGCAGTGTCAACTTGGAATCAGAGGTGCAGAAGTTGTACTCCGTCTGGGTATACAACTCAATTATGTTGTCTCCAAAAAATTGTGACCATGATGCCTACAATTATGTTTCGAGAATAGTTTAATTAACATTCTCTACTTAAGAGGGCCAACCACGTGAAGGTGGAAGCTCATCTGGCCCCTCCTAGGAGCCTCCTATGACCCTTTACAACATTTTAAGACCTCTAAGATGTATTCTTAGAGGTCTTAAATGGTTGTAAAGGGTCATACAGGGTCCTAGGACACAAAAATTGAGAAACATTATTTTAGGCATCATGGTCACATCATTTTTGAGACAATGTACTTGAGTTGTATACCCAAGCGATGGAGTGCAACTTCTACACCTCCGATTCCAAATTGACACTACGGGATTCAAAGACCATAGATAAGGAATAAATTTAGAGAGCGGAGGAGGGCCATAATGAAAAAAATAATACATGACAAACCTCAAGTTAAATGAGGCAACAACAAACATTTTAATAGATTTTTATTATTAAATAATGAAATTTGCATATACTAGTGTTCTAAGCCCCCTCATTACATGATTTATTATTGTAAGCCCCCTCTAACTTATGCATCTAAAAAATGAAACTACAACCTATTGGGATTGAGACAAACCTTATAGAACAACAACAGCTAGGAAGGAGCACTTTCCAACAGCTGTTGAATACATCTATTGGAGGACCTTGTATTCATGAGCTATAGATGTATTCAACAGATGTTGGAAAGCAATCATTCCTAGTTGTTGTTGATCTATAAGGTTTGTCTCAATCCCAATAGGTTGTAGTTTTATTTTCTAGATGCGTAAGTTAGAGGGGGCTTACAATAATAAATCATGTAATGAGGGGGCTTAGAACAGTAGTATATGTAAATTTCATTATTTAATAATAAAAATATATTAAAATGTTTCCAGTTGCCTCATTTAACTTGAGGTTCATCCTGTATTATTTTGGTCATTATGGACCTCCTCTGCTCTCTAAATTTATTCCTTATCTATGGTATTTGTATCCCATAGTGTCAACTTGGAATTGGAGGTGCAGAAGTTGCACTCCATCGCTTGGGTATACAACTCAATTACGTTGTCTCCAAAAAATTGTGACCATGATGCCTACAATTATGTTTCTCAGCTGTTGTGAAATCTGCATTTATGTTTCTTAGTTGTTGTGTTTATACCTTCTCTCATTTGCTAGAGTAATTCCTCTTTGAGTATCTTGATTCTCCTTTGCATCCAAAATGAACTCATTCCAATCCCTCACTGGAATAAAGGGAGACTTCATACCATGCTGCGCTCAAACTTCAGTGAAACTTGATACCACGCAGCGTCCATAGATTACGTTCAATGTGTTATTTACGCTTGTATTGGTGGGGAAACTCTTGAAAATATGCAAAAGAGATTGCATTCAACCATGTTGTTTACATGACACATGTAGTTTACCTCTAGCATAAATCAGCGTTGCGTACAAATATGCAGACACTACATGGTACGAAGCCTTGCTCAAGCTTGAAAATGATAGTCAATCCATAGTCAAGGTCAAGGAACAAATGAAATAACCAAGAAAACACTATACATTAAATCATGTGATTGAGAGGAGATTGGGGCTCACCTGAGCCATAAACATGAAGAATTATTCTAAAAAACTATGTAAACCATATATATGCACACTTGAGGCAAAGAGAAGTTATGTCATATCAATATTAAATTATTAGTTACAATATGAAAATACTAAACCAACTAATTCCTAAGTTCTTCTCTGCATATGGTCACAACATAGATATGTGATTACAATACAGAGAAGACATCGTAAAAATATAATTTCAGAATTTGCCCTAGCCTGACATGTTTTGAACTCAAATCCTTCATCGTGGATAAGTGGAGATGGGCAGATAGATGTAGATGAGTTGTCATCGACCCAACTAAAGTATTCGTAGCCATTATTTCCCTGTGATACCCAGTCTACATTAGTTCTTATATTATAATGAATAGTATTTACATTAGAAACTTTAAATATATACACATTAGCAACCTTTTTTCTATTTGGGCAGCACCAAAATTATTGTCCAGGGTTGTTTGGTGTTCGTGAAGTCTTCAACACACACTGCCCACCACCACATTGATAGTTTGGCACATTGACAAGAGTCATCGAACCTATATCAATAATGCACTGCACCATCATTACTAAATTTGTTATTTTTATATGAAATACACCAAGGAGTACCATCAGAAATATTAACTATTTATAATAATGAAAAGTAAACCTAAATCAAATAGCTCATTTTTTAATCAGCATGTGTAGTCTCTGTGTATATGAAAAATGAAAGAAATATGAAGCCGAAATAAAATAGTGAACAAAATAGTATTCCACATAGAGTGAATGAAATATACCATCAAAAGAAGGTGACAAAATCTTGTCACAAAGCACAGACATAGGAAATCAAAAAGGGACAAAAGATAAGAAATAAGAAAAATCATTACAACTATAGAAAAATCATTTAAACTATAATAAAAAAAAGAAACACTCTTTGTCAACAATTTTCAAGATCATTAGGACTATAGAAAAATAATTAAGACTATAAAAAATCAAATTTTAGAAATGGACAGTTCTGATTCTTTGCCATTACAACAATTGAGCATTTATCATTTGGTATTGTGTATTCCATTTAAGTATGTCAACAATGTTCAAAATCCTGTCACCAAGCACAAACAAGAAATAAGAAAAATCATTTGGACTATAGAAAAATCAAGTTCTACAAATGGATGGTTCTGATATTGCTTTGCCATTACAACAATTTACAATTCATCATTTGGTACTTCTTGGTGTATTCCATTTAAGTTTTTCAGTTGTCATGTTTATGTGCATGTTCTTTATGTGTTTGGCTTCTCTCCCTCACAAGGGATACGTCGATAGGTAATTGATTTGAAAGCATAATGATTTGACAGTCTTTTTTCAGGATAGGCGTAATCATCCCGCCAAGTACTTATAATTAGTATGCCCAAAAAATAGAGACTTAGTAGTAAAAGTATGTCCTTTGGTTTACTAGTTTACTTATAATCAGTATGTCCTTTGGTTTACTAGTTTAATCTGGTTTAAGAATGGTTTGTTTCATGTTTAAATGTACCATTGAATGAAGCTTGGTTTGCAATCCTAAGTGATGTTGTTGGTTTTATAGGCTTTAATCAACTTGGATTTAAGGACTTTTAAGGTTCTAGACCAATTCTATCTTCCCATTCTTCAAAATCTTACTAATCTGCCAGAGACCTAATTGTCAATCTAGTAGCCCTGCAGTAGACTAAAAACTCTAATAAGTTGAATTTTTTCCAAAACACTTGACAAGGTGAAAGCAATTACAGATACCCTTTTCCAAGTACTTTAACATACCAAAATCTTTCATATGGTCATTTTGGACCAACATCCCTATTCATGACTGATGCTCTATTTTAGTGTATAAAAAAGACCAATTTAACAAAGGAAGTATACTGTGGTAACCACCTTCAAAAAAATCTCCACAAATGCATGGTTATAGAAAAAAATATAAGGTTAGTGAAGAAGCATTCCATGGATTCAAGGCCTCTGAATCCATGGAATGATCTATGATTATAAAGGAAACTTCAAACTATCACAAAGATAACAAGGACAGTGGACTGTTAGAACCTGATTTTGAACAACTATAATAAACGTCTTTCAAAACATCTGATGTAATTGTTTTTCTCTACCAAGAAACCCTAGTTGTGTGGATTTGATTCTAACGTAAGATTACATAAAACCCCTTATAAAATTTCAAAACAATAAGAATACAGTCTTCATTCACAGTCACTGTCACTGTTCCTCAAATCAGTGATTAGAATAGGCAATTAAAATGTCCCTCTAATCATTAATTAGTTGATTATTATATAAGCTCCTCAAGCATGAGTTGGAGAGGACTACATCAAAACCAAAAACATTGGTAAGGACAATGGAGACCTGGATCATAACAATGGAAGAAAGAGGTTTTCATAGAAATGGACAAGGAATATATTGGAGAAATGCTAATGTTTCCCATGTATTTGTAATGATTTTCATGTATGTAAGTCTAAATAAATAGTCATCATAGAAGATTTGTTCACTATTAAAAAATATGAAAAAGTGACAAGTTTACCATTCTTTGAGCAATGATAAATTTATGTGTGAAGATGGTGTCAAAAGAAAAGATAGTTTATACATAAAAATACATTGATGTTTAAAAATCAGAGGTTGCTGATATATAAAACTAAATATCGAATATGGGAAATGGAAACAAGGTAGTGGTAAAGATTATAAAAATAATGATCAATAAATATGCTTACCTGAAGAAAGATTTGGCCTTGTAACATCATAAGGACAAAAGTGGTAAAATGATGAAAAAATAGTCACAAGATAAATGATCATACATGGTTGTTATAGTGTAAAAGGAACTCATAGCTACATCACTAAAACACATTAATGTATCAGAAGGAGGAGATTGTAGATGATCATGAAATTAAAAACATCAGAAAGGTCTAAAGAAAAATAATTCTATTACTGAAGACAATAAATAAACCCGATTCATTAGGAGGGGAGTAATGTAAAATATAAGACACACCACTTAGAATCAGTCCAATAATTCAAGACTTTAGTGCTACAACAGTTGGAAGACACAAGGAGAAGTGGTATTTGATATCAAATGGGAGCTAGTAAAGGTCATAACATCATACCATAGACTTACCAAAGAAACATAGTTGCTAAAATAAGTGCCAAGATAGTGAAGTGCAGGGTAGTATACAGAGCATTTATTAGAGTAGTTAACTATGCTACTATCATTAGCAGTCAAGTGCTAAATAATGAACAAATATATTTAATAAATAAGAACTATAAAAGAAGGTAGTGAAGGCATGTTGTCAAGTGTTGTTAAGAATAGATAAAAGAGAACAATAATGATGATACAATGAGATGTAATAAGTATTAGGGGTCTATGATGGCATGACAGTCATAAAAGAATCAAAGTAGATGATCCTTGGGGTGATAAGTAATGCATCAAGACCAATGAGGGGTTGACAAATTGTGTAGACTAGGATGAACAAAAAAAGGTATGATTCTCATATGCATATAAATTTAAAATTACACAGGATCATTAAAATCACCATAACATCATCAAATCACATAGACAACTAGAGAATGGAATTGATTAAAGAGATTCAAACAAATCACAACCAAGATATATACCCATAGCACTAAGAATATAACAAGTATCAATGTAGAGTGCTTATATAATCCAAGAAATGATAAACTTTGTCATGATATAAAGGAGTAATGATTTCATTAACTAGTAAAAATAGCTCTCTACTAATGTAATAATGATATTCAATCAAGTAGAAATAAGACAGTAATTCCATATGAATAACATGGGTGCTCATTATTACAAACATCAAATGAAGTGGAAAAGCATTGAAGAATATACAAATATTTCAAAGCCCAAAATTACTGATGGTGTCACAAAGTGAAATCATAACCTATTAGGGTTATCATTACCCTCAAAAAATGGGTTTGTTGAAAAGGCATTAGAAACTTTTAAGAAAATGCAACTGGTGGATGTAAAGCCAGACTCCTCAACCTTTTCTAGCATACTCCCTGCCTGTGGTCAAGTTGGAGCTTTGGAACTAGGCATTCTTAGGTAATTTATACTCCTTGGCTAGACCCAATCAACTATCACAATAGAATATCAACAAATAACAATGTTGGTTCAACTATGAATAATGGTTCCAATTAACTTGTCAAACTCTCTAAACTTTGAATACTTCCAGACACAGTGGTGACTCTTCAATCTATCAACTAAAATTTATAATCAGTCCTCCAAACAGCTTTGTTACCTCAATCACTGGTGTCTAATTTTAGCAAGATTACATGTTTGCTGATGTTCCTTTGATTATAATCTATCAAACTTGCAATCCTATTCCAACTCCTCACATATGATACTTAGACTTCTACTAATCCTCTGTTGGTTTTCAACTGTACTCTCTTTTTCCGGTCTATGGATCAGTCACAATATTTAACATAGGCCTATTGGGTTCCCTTGCTTTAATTGGAAATTACAAAACAATAACAGTCAATCCTCATCTAGCACCTCCAACTAGTCTTCAAGGACTCTCTAACCCATTTGATCAGATTAGGTTAGGTTGACTTGGAATAGTTTGAAGATGGGTATTAGGGACTAGTGTTTTATTTTTTTTCCAACTGTCAACAGAGATCTCGATCAATTAATCTTTAAACCCAACATACTTTCGAGCTACTACTGCAATCGTGTCTTTTATTGTTTCTTTGCTCAAATTCAGATCGAGGAATCAATTTCAAATTCTTGGTTATTAATCTACCGTAAATTTTCTTTACTTCACAAGTTAACATATGGCATGCACCTAACTAGGGTATCGGCCTTGAAGCACTAACACAGTTCCCTGAGTTTTGAGCATTTAGGTTTTTTTGACACATTGCCTTAACTTTATCTCCATCCAACAACATGGAATTCCCATGGAGGAGATGCAAGTTAAGGATCAAACTCCATAACAGAGCCAAACTCCCAACATGGACTATCAAGGAATTGGAATCCCGCATAGAAGTTGAACAAATACTAAATGCTATAAAACTTTAAAATGTGAATGCATGAACTTGCAGAGAGATGTTAACGCATCTATTTGTATCGGGCAGACTGTGTCTAAGTAATATACTTAACAGATAGAAAAGCCCTGACATAGTGGGTACATATTGAACTAAACCCGTAGATGTATAAGATGAGTTTCTACAACAAACAACACTGTAGATTTATTGCCAGTTCGACAGTGCAAATTAAACTTGTTCACATCATTTTAATGTGGTGAATGCACTAAAAATGGGGTTTACAGCAGTATGAATACAAGTTATCTATTTGCCACCATTAATACATGAAATGATAACCAAAACAAAAAAACATACTCAGAATTTGGTTCCTTGTTAATGAAATTTGCTTCGAAGATTCTACTTGATCGAATCCTGCTACACAGTGCCAATGAAGTTTCACGCGCTACAACCTTGAAAAAATTCACCGTGATAATAATGAAATGAAATCTTTTTTTTTTATAATTTATGTCCGTGGTCGTCAAAAGTTCAACCTACATATTATTGGTCTAACTTTCGACGAACATGGGCATGGATTAAAAAAAATGAAAGTTTTCCTTCTATAATCTGACCAACCAAAAAAAAATTATTTCATGGTCGAAAATTTTGATAGAAAAACCAGGTCAAATGTACTAGTGTCAAAACCTGATTTTGAGATAATCAAGTTTTGAATCAAATTCTAATTCTCCAAACAAATGGGGCCTTAGTATATTTTGCCCTATGAAATATTTGTTTTCTTTTATAATGTTCAGACGCACTGCGTGGCAAAGACGTTGATAGAGGCAGTTCTTGAACACTGAGCAAATAACGAGAATGAAATGGAAGTCGTAATAGTGGCGTGACTATCCTTACATTTAACAAAATCTTCCAACTTCCTTGCGTTTTCATTTGTAAACATTATGTGGTTTGAGTATGACATGCATAAATGTGTATGGTTAGACTTTTTTTGCAAGGTAATGCAAAAATCCGCATCAGCAGAACAGAGCAAGGGATAAAAATTATTTAACATTTATAAAATACCACTCGCTATCAGAACATTGAGTCGCAGTGCAGAATGGGCTAGGGAATAGAAATGCTCCTACCAATATTTAATCGAGCTGTGACTTCCCGCTGTTGATAACTGCATTCTGACTTGATCGCAGTGGCTGCCGATAGTTGTTTAACAATGGAGTAGCAACAAACGATAAGTTGAGTGCCATGAGATTAGGAATGAAACATACATAGATTTATTATCAATTATTTTTATTTGATTTTATTAGAAAATATTTAAAATACTAAATTTTCTTAATTAATTAATCAAAGTTCATGCTTTATAATCCTTTTATAAATACGATAATAAATTAATTCTATAATTACTCAACATTTTTCTCTCATAAACATTGATTAATGACATTTTCAATTCATTTTGCCCCAACCCATTTTATGACAAATGGTTTTGTTGAGAGATTGGCCATGGCACCCTTTCTAAATTATTCATGTTTTTGGGTGGATATTATAATTTGAATTAGGAAGCATATCTATCTTCCATGTCTTTAAATGAGGAATTCTTTATTGGAAGAATTTTAAAAAATAGAATTTTTGTATTGGAAACAATTGTATTGGATCTTATCTTTGATTTTTGAAATATTAAAATGGAAACAATTTATTCAATCTTATCTTTGTTTCTTGATGGATCTTATCTCTCATTCTTACACCTCATTTATTGCAAAAAAAAAAAAACATAACAACATTTTGTTGCAAATTAAAAAGTATGTGTCTCTAAATGAGAAATTCTTTGTTGGCAAAATATAAAAATATAATTTTAGTATTGGAAACAATTGTATTGGATCTTATCTTAGATTTTAAAAATATTAAAATGGAAAAAATTTATTCAATCTTATCTTTGATTTAGTGTGATTTCATGATGGATCCTATCTTTCATTCTTACACCTCATTTATTGCAACAAAAAGCATAGCAACATTTTGTTGTATTTTATTATATTATATAATCATTTAAAAATAAAGAAAAATAAAACATAAATAATTATATAGGACCTTATATTTGATTCCATTGGTGGGTCATCTCTCTCATTCTTTCATCTCTCATATTGTGAAATAAAAATAGCAAGACTCTATTATATTATAAAGAATATTTAGAAAAAAAAGAAAATTAAATGACAAAAACAATTATAGTAGATCTTACCATTGATTTCATGGCCAATCCTATCTCATTCTTATACACCTCATAGATTGAGAAATGAAAATAGTAAAAAATAAAATAAAATTATAAGAATTGTACTGTAATGCACAATTAGTTTTTGGATTCGATAATGTGAGTTTTTTTAGCATCGACATTTCGGATCACACTCTGTGATCCATCATTAGGAATAGAGAGTGTATAATGAAAAATAAAATGTGCAGACCTAGCCTCTCACAAGAGATATAAGAAGAGTTGGGGAAGGGGCAACACACAAACCAAAAAAGAGAAAAAAAGGTAAAAAATGACTAAAACAAATAAAAAATGAAAAGCCACAAAAAGGAGGAACCAAAAAGACAAGAAAAGAGGTAAACAAGCCGAGCAAAAAGCTAAGCGAATTTTGTTAATTGTATTGTATCTATCTCTCATTTTTCACTTCACATATTAGTAAATAAAAATATCAACCTTTTATTTATTGAAAAATAAACATACCAATATTTCACTATATTTTATTGTATTATATAATCATTTAGACCAAAAATATTAAAAAGAAAACAACTTATTAGATTTCTAGATCCTACCTCTCATTCTCATAATTCATATAGTGAGAAATGAAAATAGAAAGTTTTTATTACATTACTAAATCATATAGAAATAAATAAAATTAAAACAAAAATAATTGCATTCAGTCATATTATTTATTTAAGAAATTAAAAAATAGTTATACTTTTGTTATTATTTTTGTTACATTATATCATATACTAGCATACCTATCTTAATTATAATTAAATCTATTTAAAAGACGTTGAGATGTATCAAGGTGTTTAATTTTTGGAAAGTTTTATGTCTTCAAGTGAAAAATAAATGCCTCGATATATCTCGGCTTGTTTTACAATTTTAAAGGAAAAACAAAATGGTATTAGGATATGAGTTATAGTACATATTGCATAGAATTATGTAATTATATGTAAATTGTAAAGTGAGTTTTTATGAATTATTGGGAGTCAATAAATGATAATTATTTTTGACCTATCCTCAATTTGTTGAATTTAAATTTTATTTTTAGCAATGAGATGAATTGGAATGTGTAACGCCTCGTGAGGGAACCTAGGAGAAATTAACCTAAAATATGTTACTAAATTTACAAAATAATATTTTTCTTAAGAGTTTACTATTAATAATGAATGACAACGCAGGAGAAATATATCATAAGACAATACATACTCATAAATGTAACTCATGTACATATTACAAATCCTAAGGGTTCCATGACATAGAATTACGTAAGTGTTAATTAATCTGCTAAGTATGATATCTATACAAAATCTCCACATAATTTAAATAAAGTACATCATCTCACAAATGAATATATAGTACAACTAATACCATAAAATATACATAATGAAATAACTTCCTCAACACATGTTGCAAGGTATGAAACAATAATTAAATACGTATACAACATAAGAAAGATAAGAGTACATCTCTAATCATGATAAACAAGAAGACACAACTGCTACAAGGATCATCGAGCACTGGTACAAGTATGTCAAAATCTTAATGGTAATAGAATCACTACCACCTAACCTCATGGAACCTAAATGGTCCACTCCCACCTTTCTGGGGAGATAAGAGCAGACCCCACCTGTATATCAAATACCAAAATCAATCATAAGGTAGTACTAAGAAAGAGATCTTCAAAGATCTCTATCTCAAAAGGTATAACTCAAATAGAAAAGATACATACTCAACCAAAGGCAACCAACACATGTAGGAAACCTAAGATGTATATGGGGAAGTGTCATCACATAATTCAACTCTAGAGTTATCTTGATAGTCTCTCTAGACCATGGTACCCTATTGACTCTATGCATAAATATCGGTAATCCTCTCATACAAACTAGGTACCAACTATGCTATATCCAAGTCCACGAAGGCAAAAAGTGTCATCTGACACTCCATCCTAGCCTGTACTAGTGCTCAAGACATGGGTGAGGAAAACAAACATCTTATTAATTCATTTTAATACTCTTAATGTATTAAAGTTATCACTTAATTATGCCACTTATAATAAGTTATCCTGGCAGCCACTTGTGGGCCCCAATGCCTATTACAAGCTAGTCCCTATCCATACACTTTGTTAACCTACCCGAATTCTCTTAGAAAAGAAATCAAGAGAAGGAAAAACCAAAACCATAAAATAATTCTCATAAACTAGTAAACCATGAAAGTCATCAAGACAAGTGTTGGAGCATAAAGAAGAAGAATACATCCTATACAAGGATTCAACTGTCCATCCCATACTAGACATCTCAATAACTCAAATACCAAATACACATGGTTACCATATCAATGATCATCAAAACATCAATAGAATCCATCTCCAAACATGGAATTAATATAATCAAAGACCATTAGTCAGATCATAGATCAACTACAATAACAAAACAAGGTGACCAAGTAATCAAATCGAAAATCAATAAAGTATCTTTTGTCACCTTTGGTGGTCAAATAAAATACTAATCAAGAATATAGAGAACACATAAAATTACTCGTAGAAGTACACAAGACCACATATGACCCAATCATGGTATCAAAATGGTTATATAAATTCCACCATAAATAAAAACTTAAGACTAAACAAGGATCGGGTAAAATAATTGAGACCAATATCAACATCACACACATACACTGAATGACACACAAGTCACATACAAAATTAACTCCTAGGCCTCTGGTATCAATTCTCTAATAGCCAACCTAACCCAAAGTAGGAAAAGTTGATACAACATGGTCTAGGCAATGCAAAAAAGAAATGTATAAAAGCATCTAAGTCCAGTTACAAGTTCGGTTAGCTAAAAATAGTCACTTTACTACCAAAGGTCCAGTTTGACCATAAGCTTACTCAAGTACATATCTATATTTTAAATGGAAAAAAATCTCCTCAATATAAGAAAGCTTCAAATAAATTTACATCTTAAAATAATAATATTGCCCATCCCAAAATATAAGTCCTTTAACTAATATTATTAAATAAATAATACCCAATATAAAATCTGCATCTTTAATAAATATTAATTACATTAATATTAATTAGTTAATAAATATTGATCAAATATTAATAAATATTAATATAATATTTAATATTTATTAATTACATAATAAAAATCTTAATTTATAATTAATAATTTAATTTAATATGATTATTAGCCAGTTGAATGGGTATGTTTGAAGTATCAAGTTGCAAAGAATCAAAAACTTCCCTATGAGATGTAACATGTTGAGATGCACCACTATCAACAATCCACTCTAAAGGGTTAGAAATATTATAACTTACTGTAAAATAATGATGAGAAGAATTACCATTATTCTTCTTATAATGAGATTTTTGTTTATTTTGAGTATTTTGATTCATAGGTTTCTTATCATTTTGTTTTTTAAAGCAATTGTTGGTCACATGACCATCTTTCCCACAATAGTTGCAATGAGGTTTTTAATTAGGACCATTCTTTTGATGGTTATTATTATGATTATTGCTATTATTGTTATTATTATGACCATTATTATGATGATTATTATTATTATTATTAAATGAGGCCTATTATTATTATTACTATGATGGTTATGATTATTAGATATAAAGTTATTCTTGTGATTTTCAGAAATAAAAGCATGTCCATTAGATTTAAGAGTACCAAATTGAATAAACTTCGCCTCCTCTTGATGCAACAAATTTTGAAAAATAATGTAAGTTAATTGAGTTGCTAAACTAGGAATAGCTGATTGAGAATGCACATTAGTAATGAATTACTAAAACTACCTAGGAAGACATTTTTTTAAAATAATATGAATTAATCTAATTTCATCAATAGTAACTCCTAAACCATTTAGTTGACTTTTAATAGATTCCAACTTTAGTAAGAAATCATCCATCATTTTAAAATCTATATACCTAAGATCCTCCAATTGATCTTGGAGTTGAATCTTTCTGGATACATTCGAACTATCATAAGTATTTTTCAAAATGTCCCACGTTGCATGAGTTGTAGTGCAGTTTGCAATGAGAACATATAAATCAAGACTAAGAGATATGCCAATGACGCCAAGTGCCTCCTCATTTTTAGCATTCCAAGCTTCAATATCAGCTTGAGTTGTGGTGGTGGATGGAGCATAAGTCACCCGAGTGGCAATATCTAACATGTGTTTAAAGTGAAATATAAATGAAATATGTATTTTCCACACATGATAATTAGTCCTATTTAATTTTATTTCAGGGATTAAGGTAGACATAATGAAATAATCAACAAATAAATTAAATTATTAAAATGATTAAGTACACAAAAAGAGTTCAGAAACAGGAATAATAGAAGCCTAATGAGTGTAAAAGAATGATTTAACTTAATATTAATAACAATATGAATAACTTAAATTCAAAATTAAATTTTTGTTTTACTTTGAGTTAAATGATTAAAAAAATATTATAATATGGATGGAAGGATAAAGTGATAAACACTAATTTAATTTAAACTTAAACAAAGGATTAAATGATAGAAAATTTTAATTTTAAGTTTTAAATGTTATTACAATGTTATAAGGTTCATTAAATGAATTAATAAGAGTAGATTAAATGCTATTAATTTAAACTTGAATGAATTAAAGTCATAAAATAATGATTTAGATTTTATTATAATAATAAAAAGATTGATTATGATAAAATAAACAATGTGAATTGAATTAATGTCAAACTAATAGTTAACTTAAACAAGTGAATTTAAAAAAAAATCAAACTTATTTAAAAACAGTCAACTAAAATTTAAATTCAAGCTAAACTAAGCTAGAACTTTTGAATCTAAATAGAGAATAATAATTTTTTGGTGAGATGACCAACCAAAGAACAAAGCTATCATGCAAGGCTCATGTAGGGAAGACTAGTCAAAGGCTGGGAAGAACACAAGGTAACGAGTTGGTTATCTCACGTAAAAAAGGAAAGACCAGTAAAAAATAGTGCTAGAATTGTGTAGGGGATAGAAAGAAACTAACATGCAAGGAGAGGGAAGGGTTATGCAAGGAACATGAGCACTTGAGACAAATAGCTAGAACCCGTGCAAGGAAGGATGAAGAAAGGTAAGTAAATTGGTTGGGAAGACACACACAAAGGACTGAGAACATAGCTTAAAGTGGTTGGCTTACAAAGGTAAAGAAAAAAATTGAAATAAAAAGATAATAAATATTGTGCCTAATCAACTGCGAGGCACACTATATATAGGGAGAAGAAGAAAAAAAAAGTACCTTTAACATAAAGAAAGCTTAAAAGATAACCAATGACCCATGCAAAGCAGGGACAACAAAGGTCATGAAAATGAAGTAAGGGCTAGGATCACGCAGGTTAAAATAAAAAAGATTAGAGATATAATAAAATGTGAAAACTTTAGATTGAATGAAACAAAAATAAGGTTAGAAATCTGCAGAGAGATTAGATTAAAGATTACAAATGGAATAAACAAGCTCAAAGATTTAAAAACTCATAAATATAAACCTGCAAGATCAAAGATTAAGATAACAAAATAAGAGTATGGAGAAATTCCTACAACAAAATAAAAATAGCCTACATGCACAAAGATTAGAAAACTTAAGATATTTGAATCCTGCAATAAAGATTAGTTTTTAAACAAAACTAATTAGAAAATACCTTGCAAACAATGTTATAGAAATCAAATGATAGGCCTTGTGGTTTCCCGAGTGAGGTTATCAAACAAGTGCAACAAAGAAATGGGTTTGGCGGTAAACCAGCCAAACCAAAAAAAAATTAAATGCAAGTCTCAAGAAGGGTGAACCCACAATAGTGGATTACACTTTTTTGCCTACACGGACATTGAACACTACATTTTGAAAAAAACTTTCATGTTCAGATGCATATTATCATTAAATCGTTTGAAATCGGAAGATGAAGTAAAAAGAGTCTTTTAGGATTTTTTGTCTAGATTCTAAATATTTTTTTTAGTTTTATTTTTGAATTGATTTGAATGGTTTTTTCTTTCTCCCATGAAAACTAGTATGTTGTTGAAAATGACATTTTCAAAGAGTTACTTTGTTTTCATAGACCATAACTTTTTTTCCTAAAATAGATATCAATGGGCTTTTTTTGAATTTAGTTTGGTAACATCCATACAAACAGCATGCCATTAGTTTCATGATATTATCATGATTATTTCATATTTTATTAACATTTTAAGTTGACTAAACAATAATTGTGACATACCTTGACTACATAGCTTATAACTTGTTGTATATTTATCTAATTTTTTTAAAAAAAATTGGATAGAAAGTACACTCAAAGACGAAGGGCACTGTTATTTTTCAAATTTTTTTTCTCTTTTGTACTATTTTTCATTGAACATCAAACTTAGAGGTTTATATTTGATAACAAACCTACATTCGATTAACATAAAAAAAAACATATACATAATAAACTCAAAAATTATCAAATCTACAATCATTAGAAAGCTCATTTTGAGTACTTCTTCTATGCAAAAGGACATCTCCTTATTGTTCCATTTGACCCCTGTGTTGGAGCTCTAGAGACATGAAAAGTTCAAAATTTTATCAAACTCTACAATTTGCCCTTACTCAATGACTTTCGATAAAAAGTACTTTCAATCAAAAGTACCTAGTTACATAAAACCATGCAAATTACCCATACTTGGGGACTTTGTATATAAAAAAACTTTTGATAGAAGTACTTTTGATCGAAAGTACTTATTTTCAATAGAAAGTACTTTCTATCAAAAGTATGTGTGTAAATCTGCGCTTTTGTGATTTTTGGGACAAATTCCTTCCTCCAAAAAATTGTAACCCACTATTGTGGGTTCACCCGGTGGCAAGCTGACCAAAAAGGGTTAGAGAAACTAGAAAAACTAAAATAAAATCTGCAACATAAAGAAGTTAGAAAAATGAAGTTCAAGCTTCTCTCTCAAATAAAAGTCTCCACTTGATGTATGCTCCCAAGAATGATAACCTTAAATCAACACTCAAACAAGGATTAGCAACCCAAGCTCTTCAATACCATGTAAAGAAAAATAAGAAGAGAAAGGATATAAAATAATAATCCAAGAGAGAGAGAGAGAGAGAGTGAAGAATGTATTACTGTGAGATAACCAAGAACTAGGAGCAAGCACCCAAAAGCCAAAGAATGGAGACAACAAAATTTTTGAAAGGGGAAAAGCAAAAGAAAAACCCTTGTGATATTATGAATATGAAAAAGCCATAGAGAGAGAGAGAGAGAGAGAGAGAGAGAGAGAGAGAGAGAGAGAGATAACTTCCAAAGTTTAAAGAGTGGAGAGCATCTCTTTTATAGAGATGAGAAGAGAAGTTATTGAGTAACTCACCAATATATGAATTCCATCATCCATAATAGGTGTGTGCAAAGTGGCAATATCCTCTTAAGGAGGAGAAACTATTTTCCTCATAAAAGAAATAAAAGAAATGACATGTCCTCCCACTTGGACTAGAGGACAAAATACAAGTAGGGATTCCTTAGGGATCTCTTAAAAAAATAAAAGGAGGATACCTTGGTTTATCCTCAAATAAATAGATAAATAACCAAGGAAAGGTTAACTATTCTAACAGTTAGTAATATAGTCAAGATTAATAATAGTTACTATTACATTTAGGCTTAAGATTAGGGTTAGGGGTTAGAGTTATGGTTGGGGGTGATCTTGGGGTAACTATTATAGCAAGATAATGTACATAGATAGAAATGGTATGTGCATTGTACACAAGTAGGATTTGTATCATACTTAGTAGTAAAGTTATAGTTAAGGTTAAGGTTGGATTTAGATTTTTAGTAAATATTGTTTTTATATTTAGGATTTGGATTTATATTTTTAATACAGCTAGGATTGGGGAAGATTGTTTAGAGTTAGGTGTACTAAGTAGTATATATATATATATATATATATATATATATATATATATATATATATATATATATATATATATATATATATATATATATATATATATAGGATTAGAGATAGTTTAATTTCATGGTAAGGTTTAGGATGTAAGGTTCATAGTTAGGTTAAATCAAACGTAGTGTTATGGTTAAGGTTAAAATCTAGTTGACTGTTAGAATGAGATTAAAATCTAGTTAGGGTAATGGTTTGGTATTGATGCGGGAGCATCTTGGGTGTAAGAGAAATCTTGCATCACCCAAAAATATTTATGTTTTTGTATTCAATAAGGGCTATCTTGTGCAGAGCTGCTATTTATGGAAACTTGCAATTTTTAGTAAGTTGGTCTTACGATCTCAGAATGTTATTTTTAGTAAGTTGGTATTACGATCTCATAATGTTCTAATTTTACATGTGGAGGTTCATCTCAGTCATATCAGCTGGCCAACAAAGTTTCATGGCTAGATTAGGTCTAGTTTTGAAGATATTGAAGATTTTTGGTATTGGCAGCAGGGTACAAAAACTTTGAACTCAGTTTTGAAGGCTTTAGAGGCCCCAGATGAGGCCAACAATTTGGGTGATGGGCACTTGCAAGGGTCAAGCTTGTAGAGTGCTTCATGGAATTTCTAAAATGGGGTTATAATAGTCAATCGGGTCAACTAGTGATGACTTATGGTCTCCGGAAGTTGGGCCACCTGAAATGGCAGAAAATAATTTTCCTTCAAAATTTATGCTTGGGTTTCAAAAGTTATTTTGAGCTAACTTTGATGTAATAAATTAAAAATAAAATAATTCTAAGTTTGGTCAGCCCTTAGGGCTAAATTTCTGGAACCTTCTCGGGTGGTGGAAAATACCTATATAGAGATGGCACGTAGTGTTGTCTAGGGCAGTTCTGGGTAGTAGATCTGGGTATTGATTCGAGGCTTTGTCCTATAGAATATTGTAAGGGAATGCCCATGTGGCTTTGCATATTGTAATTTTGAAAGTTTTTAATTCCACATTTGTGGAGATAATAAGAAGCCAATTTTCTATTCTTGGATATTATTGTTGTTGTTTCTCTATTTCTGTTTTGTGTTTGTGGTATTAAGGGGAGTGCCCTTCGTCAAGTGGTATCAGAGTAGTAGTTCCTGAGTGTGTAAACAAATTGCTGACTGTGAGGCAATTTGCACCAGGACCATGGTTAGGGTTTCAACATGCATCATGAAAATGCCTCCACGAAGGGAACGTGGCAAAAGAGGTGGTGTTGTAATACCTGAGGTTAGAGCACTCTAGAGACAAGTGTGAGCATTGCAAGAGGAGATTCATAGAGGAGTGAATCTTAATGTCAGAGATGAAAGCGAGGATGAAGCCGAAGAAGAAGATCAAGAAGGAGAAGTTGAAGTTGTGAACCAGGAGGAAGAAAGACTTTTTTGGGCCATTTCCAAGATCGAAAAAAGACCTAAGATTGAGGTGCCTACATTTTCAAGAAATCTTAACCTAGAGGAGTTGATCGACTAGATCAATGAATGTGAAGAATATTTTGAGTATGAAGATATTGAGGATCCTGATAAGGTCAAATTCGTGAAGGCCAGACTGAAGGGTCATGCAAAGATCTGGTGGCAAGAGATTCAATTGGAGTGAAATAGAAGAGGAAAAGATAAAATCACAAGATGGGATCGAATGGTGAATAAATTGAAGCAGCGATTCATTCCTGTTGATTATGAGCTTGACCTACTAAGGAAAATGCAAAGTTTAAAGCAAGCAGGAAGATCTGTTTAGGAGTATATAGAGGAGTTCTATCAAATCCTCATTAGAATAGGCCATGTGGAAGCTGATAAGGAGAAAGTTTTCCGTTACCTTAATGGGTTGAGGCCAAGCATTCAGGAGGAGCTGAATTTGGTTCGAATGAACAATATTGAAGAGGCATACCAGTTTTCCCTAAAAGTAGAGGAAAAATTGAACAAGAAGTTTGAGAGCAGACAAAAAGGAAGAGGTCAGGGTGGACGATCTAGTGGACGGTCATATGGAGGTCAAAATGAAGATCCAAAAAAGAAAGATGAGGTTAGTAGTAGTCAAAATCAATGAAGAAATAGTTCCAATCATTTCCAAGATCAAAACAATAGAGATTAGAGGGGAAGAGGAAGAGGACAAGGATCTGGAAGAGGAGGCTTCTATGGAACATGGCATAGGGCATTTGAATGTTCTCAATGCCAAGGAAGGACATATAGGAGGAATGAAGGCTATGCTAGAGTTGCACATGTAGATGAAGATGTCAAATCATCAAATTTTGAAGATGCTAAAAGAGGAGAAATGCTAATTAACAGAAGAGTCTTGCTGAGTGGTGAGAATGAACCTGAACAAAGGAGGAGCCTGTTTCACACTAGATGCAAGTGTGAGGGTAAATGCTATGATGTGATTATCGATAGTGGAAGCACTGACAATTTGGTGTTAAAAGAGATGGTGACAAAGTTGAAGCTCAAGAGATGGAAACACCCACATCCATATAAGATTGCCTGGGTGTAGGATGACCACAAGGTCATGGTCAGTGAACAGTGCCTAGTAAAGTTCAAGATCGGTGGGTACCAAGATGAGGTACTATGTGATATCATATCTATGGATGCATGTCATATGTTTTTGGGTAGACCATGGCAGTTTGATAGATGTGTTGTACATGATGGTCGTGCAAATACCTATTCCTTGACAAAGGATAGAGTGCGACATAAGCTAAAACCATTAAAGGAAACCGAAGAAAAGGTATGTGGTAATGCAAGAATAACTTTTGTTGATGGAAGAAAATTCCTAGATGGTATGAGGCATGAGCATGTGTTTTTTCCTTTAATTCCAAAATATGGTAAAGAGGAAGTAGAGGATGTACTTGTAGAGGTTGCAGATTTGTTGAATGAGTTTTAGGATATTGTATCTGATAATGTAACTAATGGATTACCACCAGTAAGGAAGATCAGTCATCAGATGGATTTGATTTCAGGAGCCAATTTTTCAAACAAGGCAGCACACAGAATGACACCAGCAAAAAGTGAAGAGTTGAACAGACAAGTACATGAGTTATTGCAGAAGGAGTTGATTCGAGAGAGTCTGAATCCCTATGTTGTACTAGCAGTATTAACACCAAAGAAGAATGGAGAATGGAGGATGTGTACAGATTTCAAAGAAATAAACAAGATCACAATCAAGTATAGGTTTCCATTGCCATGAATGGATGATATTATGGATTGTTTGAGTGGAGCTGTGTATTTTTCAAAAATAGATCTGAAGATTGGATATCACAAGATTTAGATCAGAGAAGGAGATGAATGGAAGACTGCCTTCAAGACAAAGGAAGGACTGTATGAGTGGTTAGTCATGCCTTTTGGGCTAACCAATGCACCGAGCACTTTCATGCAGCTCATGAACGAGGTTCTGAAAGAATTTTTGGGTAAGTTTGTCATTGTTTACCTAGATGATATTTTGATCTTTAGCGAGACATTGGAGGAACATATTGTAATACCCCAAAAATGGGCTATAGGTTCATTAACCTCCTATATCGACACATCGAACAAAATTGACATCAAAGTCCTAACCAAAGGCACATCTGCACATCATCGAATCCTAATTAATTATCATAAATTTTGCATCGGGGAATATTCCTAGCAATATTCCTAATTATCTTAATTATCTTTAATTTAATGATTATTTGGCAATAAATCACATTTATCCTAAGTTTGATTAATTGAATATTTTCATATTTAATTAATTAGATTTAATATCTTGCCACTTAATTGTGTAATTAAATTTAATTCTATCTATTATTAATTGTATTATTTAATTTTGACGATAAATCCAATATCTTATGAATAATTGATTAAATTCTTATTTAATTGATTAAAGCAAGTTGTCATTATTTAATAATATAGTTTTTAATAAAAGTTTGATAAAATAGTTAATTAACCCACAAATTAGTTATTTTATTTCAAAAATCAGTTAAGTTGAGAATAAATCACTTTATTTATTTATTAAATCATAATTATCCATGTGCACATTCAAGGACCAGTTAAACTCAAAATTGGAAAATCAATGCAAGTTGTTAGCTTTTTGAAACTCAACATCTTTTTGAGTTTTAAAGTTGATCTAAACTTCTAATTCGAGTTGAACTATTCTTTTGCATGATTTTTGTGACTTAATTATCTTTATTTAAAAATAACTCAAAAATCAAACTGAGTTATTTGAGTAATTTATGGCTTTTTCTCATGCACCTTCAAAGCCATGGATTTCTATAAAATCAAGGCTCATCTCTTCATAATTCATCTCTCAAATCCACAAATTTGCACAATCACGCTGGAGAATTGGAATTGGGAAATCAAAGCTCTTGTGAATCGACACCTTTGTGAGATCAATCTTGTTTTGCATTCATTTAGATTCATATTTCATATCATTGCTAGATAGATTTCATATCAGTTTTCATAGCATAGATTCCTATCAAGTTTTCATCATTATTGCATAGAAAATCCAAAAAAAAATAGCTTAATTGCATTCAATTCATATCTAGATCAATTGCATTCAAATCTTTCATTTAGGTGTCATCTAGGTCACTGATCTCCATAGCAATCTGAGAACATCGATCTCGCACCTACTAGAAGGCAGTAAATCACTTGGTTAAATTAGATTTCAATTTTGCATGATTTTGATTATAGCTAACCTGTAATATTTTACTGAAGTGTTGTGTCTACAGATCAGGTACAATTTTCACACACACATTTTTGGCACCCACCGTGGGGCCCTGAAACGGGCTTCCCTTCATTTCTATTAATCTTCTATCATTTCTCTATCAAAACTCCCCCGTTGCTGCCTGTTCTGGTGGTATTATCAATAGGACGTTATTTTTTGTTTCTTTTTTGTCTGCAAAAAAGAAATTATTATTTTTTTGGGCACTTTTTCTATCAAAACTATCCGTACAGCGCAATTTTCAATTTTAGTCTGTACTGTTGTCATACGAGTTTTCAGACTGTCGTACGAGTTTTTTTAGACTGTCATTTCATCGGATACCTAGTGTCAACTGGTAACAGACCCACAGTCGTACGAGTTTCGGCATCAAGTTTCAACTATCGTATGGTAAGAGACCCACTGTCGTACGAGTTTCGGCATCAGGTTTCAACTGTCGTATGATAAGATACACACTGTCATATGAGTTTCAGCATCAGGTTTCAACTATCGTATGGTAAGACACCCACTATCGTACGAGTTTCGGCATCAGGTTTCAACTATCGTATGGTAAGAGACCCACTGTCATACAAGTTTTGGCATCAGGATTTGACTATCGTATGGTAAGAGACCCACTGTTGTATGAGTTTTGGTATCAGATTTCAATTGTCATTTCATTTTGGTAGGCAGTTTGTCAGATTTGATTTTTGGATTTTGACTGACAGCTAACCCTAACAATTGAAATTTACTATTTCTGATTGATTTCTATTGGTTTCGATTGGAAAAGTGCAAGAATTGCTCAAAATCAGGTAAACATCTACTAAGCACATTGTGAGGATCTCAGGTATTCCACTTGTGCTGATAATATTTTGATTTGGGGCTTAAAATAAATCTCTTGTGTGTTTAGCTTGGGTGATTTTTTTTTCATGCTTTTGTTTTACACACTTGCATAATTGATACTAGGTTGTGACCCCTTAAGGATTTGTTAAGTAGTCTTAGATACTTGTGATTGATCTTGATTGCTATCTTATGTTATTGGACTCACTAATCTGTCGGCCCCTCATTTTGCCCCGTGGTTGCAATCTCAGCACCATAAAGGGGAGGGGTCAACATGACAAAAGCATTAAGTGTTCCACTTGGCAACCCATTTGTGCTTTTAGGAACTCACTTGTTTTCTAAGTTGGGGACTCATTTTCAGCTTGTATGAGGTGTTAAGTGTTCCACCTTGTGGACTCATCTCATATTCGCTTTAAGCATTAAGTGCTCCTCTTTTTGCTTTTTGGATACTTTTGGTAGATTTTCTTTTGGAAACATACATCTGTGCTCACATAGTAATTAGGCCCTATGAACACTATTCGTGATTCTTGAGAGATTGGATTCCTAGTGAAATCCTTCTTGATGATAGAATCCTTGTAGGTAGGTAGGATACTTAGTGTGTTTCACATTCAACTTGGTTAGTGTGTCTTCTCTTATTGATCGATACATTCTCTCTCTAGAGAGGTTGATAGATCATGTGGAGTTGACATCATAGACCTTGGTGAGATAAACTTTGTCTTAGCATATCGGATTAATCTGCTTGCTTTGTTTGGGTTAAAAGTGAAGAGGTATCAAAACCTTGGATCTAGAGCTAAGTCCCCTTGTGGTATACTATTGTGAGTCATCTTTAGAGAGGGTTAACCGTAGCGAACAATCCCTTCACAGGGCAAACTGCATTGACGAAACCTCAAGCGGTAATAGCCATTTTCACCATGGTAGTGACAGCCACTATATAAATGTCCTTGTGGAAGAAATCTCCATGGGTATGGTTCATTGTTGGGTTGTCAGATCTCCCTAGCAACTCTTGAAGATTAAGTTCTCAGATTGTGTCAAAACCCTGGTGCACTGGGATTGGAGTTCACCCCTTTGGATCATAAAAGTTGCAGAGTCAAACCATTACTAAAAACCCTAGCAAGGCCAAAATTTCATTTTCTAGGGTATATGTGCGTCATTGCAAAACATTTTGGAACGCACACAATTAGCGCTTATGAGGATTAGAATGAATAAGTCACTCGATTGTTCATGTGCAAGGTTGCTTTTGCTCTTGTTCATTATTTTCAGACATGCTTGAAATCACTTGCTTGATATTTTGTGTGCTTGTTTATCTATCTGGTTACTAAAAATGAACAAATCTGTTACAATCCTCAAATCTGGACATTGAAATTTGCAAACAATTCAAATCTGCAAACTCAAAATTTTGCAAAAATTGACGTAAAATCCTTTCTGGAGTCAAAAGTCATTTCAGGAAGTTAAAAGTCATACGAGTTTCCATCAAGTGTCATTTCATTACAACCCATCTGTCGTATGATTGAGTACCCAGTGTCATACGAGTTTCCATGCCAGCAAATTCTCAAAGTCAAAATCCTACTTGCAACTGTCATACGAGTTTTTCAACTATCATTTCATTGCCTAACAACTGTCGTACGAGCCTGTAAAAAATCATTTGGGAAAATTTTTGAAGGTTGTCAAAAAAATTGTCAGAATTGCCAGATATTTAGCTTTTTCAGCCTATTTCCAGAATCTATTGAACAAATCATTGTGTCAAGAACAGAGCAGTAGCCATTGAGAATCAGTACACATGTCTCAAAGAATCAGTACACAAGAGGAAGAAGCTCTAATCACCACTATGATAAAGCAGCTGCAAGCTGTGCAAGTTGAACTTAACAATCTTAAGAAAGAAAAAGAATCTAAAGAGTTCTCCATGGAAGCTCTATGCCCTTTTCCATTTGATAAAGACTTGTACATGTCACCATGCCCCTAGATAGAATTTGAGCAATGTGATAACCCTTATGATACCTCTTCCATGGAGAGTGACACATCCAGCTTTGGAGACTATGATGACTATGATGACAAACAATGTAATGATACCTATGACACCTATGTTCCTAAGAGTCCTCCTCATCATGTGTTCCTACTTACTACAAATGGGCCATCACATTGGATAGATCGTGATGGTGATCCATATGATTCTGATTTTGAAAGAGACTTTGATGGCTTTTGTGGACAATACCTTGATTATGATCCATCTACTATTGCTGAGGACTATAAAATGCATCGTCCTAGCTTGAAATGTCAATACTATAAGGATCTCTCCTCTAAGAACTCTCAGGTTGAAAATAAATATTACACTCTCAAGCAAGATCATGTTAATGTTGAACCTTTGTCTGGTGATGGTTCCCTTCCATCCCCTACTTCCTCCAATACCCATACATTTCCTAAAGCTTTCGAGTCTTTCAAATCTTTCACAGAACCTTCATCTGACACAAGCTCTGATACTTTTCATGTCGTTCCCTATAGTTATCCTCTAGGGCTACCTCTTAAAGAAACTCAAGCTAACCTTCACTTGGCTACAAATACTTCCAATAATGCTACACCTAGTGAGCTTAAGCCTTTATGCGCTATAATGCCTACATCATCTAGTCCTTCACCATCTATTCCAAAATATTCCATGCAATTCCAACATGCTTCCTTGTCCTTAGAAGTGGCTCCATGTCAAGAGGACTCTAAAAATGATGAAGAAAAGAACATAAAGAAAGATCAAGATCAAGAACCCTCCATGTCATCCACTCCTTTTCATGATGTCTCTTATCCGCTTCAGGATTCTTTTGATCCTGCACACCCTTTTTCATGCATTCCACCATGTCTTAAGTCTTCTCCTAAGAAAGATCAAGCTACTACTTCCAATGTTAAGCCTATTGAAAATCAAGAGAAAAATTATGAGCTTATGCTATCCAAAGATCATTGTCAAGATCAAAGTCTTCCATCTTATTCTACCACTCCATGTTCGTTTCCACTTTCTACTCTTCCTAAGTCTTTGCAAGCTTTGAACAATCCTATCAAAGAAGGTGCTCATATTCAAGATGTCCATGATTCTATTGAAAATTCTAATGCTCACTCTAAAGATGCTGATGTCCTTGATTGTCATATAGATGTTGATGAACTTGTTGATTATCCTTTTGCGTCTTCCACTTCCATCTTTGGACCTCTTCCACCACTACAAAGGGCTTCACATCTACCTTCCATCTTGGGTCCTTATGTCCCTTCACTTTCCTCTCCTAACTCTCCTAATTCACCATCCATCTTGGGTCCTTACATCCCTCCATCTCCCATCTTTCCTCAAGATCAACATAGATGCATACCCTTGAATCCTTTTCATCCATCCACCCATCTAAACCAGTCATATCCTCCTTCCACAAGTCCCAAGTCTTTTGGAAGTAACTTGAATGTTCAATACAATAAAAAGAAGCAATACAAGAATCCATCAAAAAAAGAAGATGACCATGTCTCCTCTAATAGACATGGAAACATAAAGTCAAAAGAGATATCTAAGAAAAAAACTACAAGACAAGTATGGGTTCCAAAATCCATCAATGAAGATATTCTCTCTAGATCATCAAAAGGAAATAAAAAGCCTATGGCTATATGGATTCCAAAGTCTCTCTTGAAAGAGTCTGGTGTTGAGCAAAAAGTGAAATTGACATTCAAGCTTCCAAAGACTTCCACTTCATCTCCCTCCAAAAATATTCTTCCATTCCATGCGCCTGAACCGCAACCTCTACTAAACATTCTCCATATTCCTTCACGTATTCCTTCATTCAAGTTTCCTCCATCCTCTCACCACCCTCCAAGGTGTGTGTCGATGTTGATCTTGCCTTCCTTTCCATCTAGTCTTTCACAATCCTTCCATTCATTATCCTTCTACCTTCTATCCTTTTTCCTCATTTGCCTATTCCTCCTATCTTCCAACCTCACTCGCTTTACATAAAACCTTATCCTCCATTTTTTTCTCCCATCTCCCTTTCCCTATCAACATCTTTGAGCATATAATTTTTAATCCTTGGCATATCATGGTTTATCCTTTCAAGGAGCATTATCTAAAAAGCTTGCCTTCTTCCAAAAAAGAGAAAAAAAATAAAATAAAATAAAAAAATGAAAATGTGCCATGGTGAAAACCTAGAAACAGGCACCTTGGTAGAAAAAGTAAAGAGAAATAAATTCATCCTATGGTGAAAACCACTCCCTTGTGTCACCTTGGATAAGTACCATGATGAAAACCTGGCAATCAAGCATCATGCATAGTTCTTCTACATATTTCATCCATTCCATCTTCTCTCTTTGATCTTGACAAGGTTGACCTATACACAAACATTTGGCTATTTTGTGAGCTATCTTACGATGATCTTGCTTTCATTCCCTTCCTATTTAGCCTTCATATTTATTTTCCTCCATTCATTCTAGTCTTTTTCTATCCTTTTCCCCTTTGGTCTTGATCTAATAAAAAAATAAAATAAAGAGTAAATCACAATGCTATGAAGCCTCTTGACATGTCTACTCCTTTGGACTACATCCTTTCCTTCTTTTGCATTATGATTTTGTGACTTGTCCTATGCTGGCCTTTCATTTCTTGTCCAAATGTGCTTTTAAATGACCATTTAACCTCTAATGTTTTACTGAAATGTTGTGTCTATAGATCAGAGTGTGCACGAACTTTAGAGATGTGAACAGAGCATGCCCTAAGGATGATTTTTCACTACCTAACATTGATATGATAGTGGACATGACTGTGGGGTACGAGATGTATTCCTTAATGGATGGTTTTTCTAGATACAACCAAATCAAAATCACTCCAGAAGACCAAGAGAAAATTGCTTTCACATGTGTGTGGGGAACCTTCTGTTGGAATGTTATGCCATTCGGACTCAAAAATGCCAGAGCTACATATCAAAGAGCAATGACATCTATTTTTCATGATATGATGCATAGAACAATGGAGGATTATGTTGATGATACCTTAGCAAAATCAATGATCAGAATAGAACATCTAATTGACTTGAGCATGATCCTAGACAGAATGGAAAAGTTTAGTCTCCGACTAAATCCTAAGAAGTGTGCTTTTGGTGTCACTTCTGGAAAACTCTTAGGATATATAGTTTCGAAGAAGGGTATTGAAGTTGATCCGGCTAAATTCAAGGCTATAATAGAGATGCAACCTCCCATGAATATCAGTCAAAGGAGGACGTTGCAAGGAAGAGTTCAATCTATCATAAGATTCATATCACAGCTAGCAGACATATCACAGCCTTTTACAAAAACATTACATAAAGGTGTGACCTTTGCATGGAATGGAGAATGTGAAAATAATTTTGACCATATCAAGAGGTATCTATCAAATCCACCTATCTTAATGCCTCCTATTCATGGGAAGCCATTGATCTTATATGTCTCCGCAACAGCCACATCACTGGGGGCATTGCTAGCACAACATGATGAGAACAAAAAGGAAAGAGCTATATACTACATTAGTAGGACATTAGTTGCATGTGAGAAGAACTATTCAATGATCGAGAAAGATTGTCTAGCTATGATCTTTGCATCATAGAAATTGAGACACTATATGTTAGCTCATACCACATAATTGGTAGCTAAAATTGATCCCCTCAAGTACCTACTAAGCAAAGCTGCCCTCATAGGTAGATTAGCTAAATGGGTTATGCTCTTAAGTGAATTTGACATTGAATACATGGAAAGAAAAGCTATAAAAGGATAGATTATTGCTGATCAACTAGCAGATGCACCCATGTTTGATGACACACCAATGCAAATAGAATTTCCAGACTCCTCTATTATGCACCTATCTTCTAGAGAATATAAATTGTTCTTTGATGGCTCCTATACACATAATGGATCTGGAGCAGGCATATTGTTCATAACTCCTCAAGGATACTCCATCCCAAAGGTATTCAGACTAAAGTTCCCCTGCATAAACAATATTGTAGAATATGAATCCCTTTTGAATGGTATGAAACTAGCAATTGAATGGAGAGTAACAGAGCTACACATTCATGGAGACTCTCAACTTGTTATTCATCAAGTCAATGATGTGTACCAAACTAAAGATGAAAAGCTCATTCCTTACAAAAGAATGGTAGATGATCTTAAGAAATATTTCATATCTATCACCTTTGAGAAAATTCCTAGAATGGAGAACACGGTTGCCGATGCAATGGCAACACTATCTACTTTATTACAGCAGCCTGAACATGAGCTACGCTACGAGTTTCTGGTGGAAGCACTATCTTATCCTGCATATGACTCCCTCAAAACTCGCATGATCTGCACTATTGTAGGTCATGATTCATCCTGATATAAAAATCTATTTTCCTATCTCCAAGAAAAAATCATCCCCGATACCTTCAATTGTCATGAAAAGTGATACCTTATCCGTAATGCCTCCCGATATTTCATAATTGGTAATGATCTATACAAACAAGGTCTAGATGGTACACTACTTAGATGTTTAGAACGTGAAGAGTCTCAACGTGCATTAGAGGAAGTCCATGATGGCATTTGTGGGTCACACTCGAATGGTTTAACACTCACTCAAAAACTTATTAGGGTTGGGTACTATTGGCCTGAAATGGAGAAAGAGGCTATCAAATTTGCTAAGAATTGTCAAAAGTGCCAAGTGCATGGCAACTTAATTCATGCTCCAGGGAGGGAGCTAATCCCCTTTACAACACAATGGCCTTTCCATCAATGGGCATTTGATATTATCGGGATGATTCATCCTCATTCTTCTAACAGACATACCCATATAATCACAGCCACAGATTATTTTACAAAATGGGTAGAGGTGGTCCCTTTGACACAAGCAACAGGGAAACAGATATCTATGTTCATCTTGAACTATATCATATGCAGATATGGGATACCTCATTCCATAATCACAGATAACAGTGGGCAATTCAGGAATAAAAACCTAGATGATCTATGTGCCAAATTAAAGATCACTGAACATTGGTCTTCTATCTACTATCCACAAGGGAATGGCCAAGCAGAGGCTTCCAACAAAAATCTATTGAAGATCTTGCACAGAACAGTAAACAAAATCGGTAGAGATTGGCATCTCATGATTAATCCAGCTCTATGGGCCTATAGAACAACTATCAAAATGCCTACAGGGGCTACACCTTTCACTTTAGTTTATGGGTTTGAAGCCGTACTACCTATTGAGGTTGAAATCCCATCACTCAGAATCAGAATGCATGGACTTGTCACCAACGATGACTATAGAGTGTCTAGGTTGCAAGAACTTGAACTACTAGATGAGCATAGACAAGCAGCATATGATCATCTTAGAGTGTATCAGAAAAGAATGTCTAGAGGCTACAACAAGAAAGTCAGACAGAGAATTTCAGATTGGCGATCTAGTCTTGAGAGAAAATCCTAAAAATCAATCCCATCGAGAACGCAAGGGGAAGTTCAAACCCAACTGGCTGGGTCCCTTTGTTATCACTGCTACTTTTGGCTCTGGTGCCTATCAACTCTCAATGACTGAAGGAGAACAGCTCTGAGAACCAATCAATTTTCTCCATCTGAAGAAATTCTACGCCTAAGGCATTCCATCTATGGTAAAATGTCTTGAAAAAATCTTTAAAATTGGAAAAAGTCCTGAAAAAATGAACATCTTGGTGAAAACCTAGCAATAGGCACCTTGATGATTCAAAAAAAATAAAATAAAATAAAATCAAAAGTACAAAAAAATTGAAAAAATGAAAAATACAAAAAAATGAGAAAAAAGAAAAAGTGCCTTGGTGAAAACCTGGAAATAGGCGCCTTGGTAGAAAAAATAGAATCTCTGCCAAGATGGTGAAAACTCGGCAAACGGGTGCCACTTGTTTCAAAACGCTCCATCTATCAGCACAATCTTGGTCTTTCCCAGCTTTCAGTCTTGCTTTAGTTTGTCCATATCTCCCGGTTTGTTTTGCATTTCCAGTTTTCCATAGGTCGGTTTGTCCACCAACAACTCAAGCGTCTGTATCCTATCAATGTTCAAACTTGGGGGAAATCAATGTCATATCCTATGGTCTCCAATGTATCTTAGATATATCATATCCAGTCAGAGTCCTTGGAAGCTTCATTTGAGTCAGTCAAGTCTGTCTTGTCTCCAGAAAGGATTTTGCATCTACAACAACGCAATCAAACATGAAACTGAAAACAATCTGTGCTTTTCATGTTTTTATCTCCTTGTATGCTTACTGATTCGCATTGAGATTTTTGAATCTTGTGTCCCTTCGAGCTCTTCGATGATGTCCTTTACAGGATTTAGAGAGTGATGACTAGGGGCATAATCTTTTCTTTGTCTTCTGCTTGTATGTGAAAATCTAAGAACTTTGGAAATTCTGGATTGAAATGGTGTTTGACTGTAAGAGCCTCTATCTCGAATTGGATGGCCATGTGTACCTCGACCATTGATACCCAAAAAATTCAAGGAAGTTTGATCTAACTATTATCTTTTTGAGTGAGTTTTTTCTCCTACCTTGAAATGCAATCTTATCTAAGGATGTGAATGATAAAGGGTCACTACGGATAATTCACACTAGATTTAGAATGATCTCTTGACTGTTTGCTATGTTTATCAAGCAAGGCGTATTCAGGTCATCACGATGTTCATGTTTTGATGCTTCTACAAATTGCTATATCAAAATGGACATGATATTCAGGTCATCCTGGCGCTTATGCCTTGGTTCTTATATCTAATCTGATATTCTGAAAATAAAATCAATATTCATATGTCCATGGTTGTTGACTAGTGGGTGTTGTATTGATTCTTGCGCATACAAATCAATATTCATATGTCTATGATTTTTTTTTAGCTAGTGGGCATTGTATTGGTTTATTCGGTTACCTAAAAGTTCAATGATGATAAAAAATCGACACATGATCAGTGACTAGGTCTTAGGTCTTAGATTGCATTTCATTTTGCATGTCTCTTTGCATTTTGCGTGTTGCATGATCTCACAATTGTTTAGAAACACTTCAAACCTTAAACAATTCTTCATCTCAATTCTTCACATCTAACAAGAGTTGCGTCTCACTCAAAGGTCTCTTCATCAAACCACAAGCAGTAACCTTCCGAGGTTAAACATCCTTTTGACATAAGACTGAGCACCTGTCTTCATCAACCTACAAAAACATATCATGTGTATCACTGCATTTACATCTTATATCATTATCATTTGTTACATTACATTACATTCATTGCATAAGCATAAATCATACATACATCTTTTCATAATCAATTACATTTTCATAACATCCATACATATGAAAGAAATCAATTACATTTGCATAACATCTATACATATGAAAGAAATCATTGCATTGCATCAATCCATACATACATTCTACACTAATCATAGCATAAGCATAGCATGATATCATCATAAATCCACATCATGACAAGTACAAATGAAGTCACAATCAAAATATCGATCTCATATATATCAAAAATCTTGAAATGTGTCAGGGGTGCACTACTGGCACAATGTACAAAAGAATGAGCTCCGGAAAGCTATTAGAATCAGAATGGTATATCAGTGATAAGAAGAATAGAATGTATCAAAACATGACCATAGGAATCAACCCTCAGCATGCTCCTCGGTATCTGGTGGAGGAGGTAGTGGTGCATCTGGTATGACCTCTACCCTTGGTGCCCTAGCTCCCTCAGAGGCTGCCATGTACTCAGAGTATGTAGGTACTCTCTGCTCAGCCGAAACAACAACATAGTATGTAGACACATAATAGGAGGCCCGTGAGGTCTGATGGGTCACCTCTGTCTATAGTCTCTGAACCTCTGAACAAAGCTCTACATGAAGCTCAGTGCGCTACCTGTCAGCCTCCTGAAACCTCTCCTCCCATCTGGCACTCTGTACCCTCGTGTCCCAAACCTGAGCTCTGAGCTGTCTAATCATCTCCGTAGAAGAGAGAGGAACAGTAGGCTCTGTTGTAGCTGCTGGCATCTTTGTATCCTGTGCTAGCTACTCTAGCTGCTATCTAGTGGTCTCTGATCTATGTGCCTTACGACGTCTAACCTCTGCACCCAAATCAAAGGTGGTTTCTACCTGTGCAGGATCTGCATCACCACCTACAAACTACTCACCTACCAACACCTCATTTATCGCACTGATACTGCCCAAAGTACCCCTCTCACCCCTGGATCATCTATGTGACCCTGTGGATGTACCTATGGGAGAAGTAGAAGGATGAGGAGGCCTCATATGCCCAGATGATCTCTGTAATGGAACTATCACTCTCTATCTGGGCGGTGTAGGATGCACTGCCCCTGGTCTTGGGCCCTATACCATCGGAGCACCTATAACATCCATTGCTTCCTCCATGGAGGGTATCAACTCCATAGGATCTAAGAATCTATGGATGGGATGATCTGGAAGCCACGAAATGTATCCATCTGTCACTCCTGCATTGACAACCTGTGGCTGGTAGTCCCAATCTCTGCCTATAATAGCACTGTACTCCTCTACACATAAGGAAAAGGAGAGCCTCGGTGTCCATCCAAGCCCGATCTCCCGCACAATGTGAGCATATGCAGTGTACTCTCGTGGGGCATCCTGTCTGTGTCCATACTATCGCCACACTCTGCTGATCAAAAATCTCTCCAAAATAGTGGGAGAGCAGCCAATAAGTACTCGACTCTGGAGAAGAAAACTATACTGCTCCCTCACCATGGGCCAGGCCTCTATCTGCAAATAGGGTCTCCAATGAACAAAAGTCATGTCATCTAGACATCACCGGAAGTACTTAGTATGACCCATCTGGACCTGTGTGACATACCCATCATATGCATATATCACTGGCTCTTGTGGCTGCCACTGTGTCTAAAAAATTGGTCTCAATACTGGGATATGCTCCCAGGCCCATATCTATAATACAAGAGCTCTTGAAGCAAAGCTCTTGCAATCCTGATAAATGATCTCATGCATCTCTGAAAACATATGTGCCAGGAAAGCTCAGTGGGCGTAGCCATTAGAAGTACTACCATCAGAGCCCATCCCATCAAAAATTCATTCTGCTAACGGCCTGGCATAATAAGTTCCCCGATCATACCAGCAATAATGCACTCTAAACAGTGTGTCTGACCATATCTCTGTACAAGGGTCTCCTAGGAAATGGACCCTGTCAACTATGTCTCATCTCCAAATAGACGCCTAAAGGCAAGAAGACCAGCCTAGCCAGAACTCACATACTCAGGCCGCCGACTACTATGGAAAGGAATGTGCAATATCCTATAGACATCCTCTAGAGTCACGGTCATCTCTCCAGTAGGTAAATGAAACGTCTATGTCTCTGAATGGAATCTCTCAATCAAGGTAGTCAAAAGGCCATGATTTACCCTAATGTCGGGTAAATGAATCAAATACTTGAATCCACAGGCAACAAGATGAACCCTCATCGGGTCCAGAAGCCCGACACATAATCTCTGGGTGGCCGGGTATGAATGTCAGATGTGTAGATCTAGATATGTCACCTATATCATACAATAACAGGGCATTCTATCAGAAATAGGGTTCAATACCAGGCTAATAGTACAGATATTGGATAGTCAGGTACTTCAAAAGGTAGGTCAACCAGTCAGATATCAGCATCAGGCATCAGAAAAGTCAAAAGTTGGCCCTAAAAATCAGTTTTCAACACTCTATTTTTTAGACGACAGTCCAGATTGGCTCAGAATGTCGTACGACATTCCACAGTACACCAAACGATAGTCTAGACTAGCTCAGAATGTCGTACGACATTCCATTGTACACCAAATGACAAACCCGACTGGCTCAGAATGTCATACGACATTCCACAATATACCAAATGACATTCATGGTCATACGACACTGTGCCTGAGATCATACAAGTTTCGAGGGACCCGGTGCAATGTCATACGATAGAAGGGTCCCTCTCATACGACACTTGGGTGGACTTGAAACAACAAAGAAAATTCAAATGAAGTGTTGTACGAGTCTGGGTGGAGACTCATACAAGTTTTCAAACATGCAAAAATTAAAAATTAAAACGTGTATGAAAAATATTAAAAAATGGTAGGAACATGAAAAATTTGCATTTTGAGAGGGGCACAGAGGTCCACCTACTAGATGTCCATACTGTCAGGGTCTTTGGTATCTTCGGCTGCGCTCAAATTGATGCAAACTCATAGGAACCTTCGGATCTCGTTGTTCTGCCATTTTCTTGCTCACAGGGCTCCGCACAATCTCCAAAGTCAAATGGTTGAAATGAATTGAAAATGACCCTTCAGGCCTTTATATAGCATTTGACCTAATTTTCAAAAGTGCTCCGTTTTTCACAAAAATTGCACCCCTGGCTAATTTCGACGTTCTAAATCCATTTTCGGGATCAAAATTGAAATTTGAGATCGTTTATTATGTCAAAATCATGATTTAAAATTTTTGGGCCTAGGACGGTCTACTGCTTGCATAATCGACCTTCAATCATCATAGAAATCCATAATTCAACTTATTTGATTATCTTACATCAAACTATCAAAATTTTAACTTGGTCAACCATGGTCAACCCATGGTCAAACCTAGTCAAACTTGGTCGTCTAGACATCTAAACGATGCAGAATGCGTTCTTGAACGTGTATAACCACTTTTCCAATCAATTAACATGCTTCTGAACTCTCAACGCTGACTTTTTCTTGTCAGATTTCAATTTTAATCCTGAAGGGGGCATGGTATTGCACATCATTCAATGTCTATAAATCAAATTCTATCATATCTTCCTCAATAATCAAGACAACAAGCACGTCTAGTTACTGATTCATCAAAAGACCTCATTGCTTGGGGCAAATCTATCATCACTTGGGGCATATCAGATTCATCGAGATCCATATCAATCTGGTATTCTCCTAATCTTGTAAACTGTATCAGTTTTTGCAACCATCAGATCATAGTGTTCTTTCTTTGGTTCTTTGGCAACTGAAGGATTCGGATGTGATACCTACTAGTTTTGCTAAGACAATCAAGTCTAGAACCGGTCACTCACTTCTTAGCAATCCTAAAGTTTGGAATCAGGCGTTTTGACACTTTTTCACAATCATAGGTTCATTTGCTGTTATAGTGAACATTATCTTTAGTCATTCAGGACCTATTATCTCCATATCAAATCAATATCAATCAGCTTCTGTCTCATATCAATTATCAATTTTGAATTAGTTTCATATCTTTATCATACACAGACTATCTTTGAACCACTGCGCTTCGCACAGTAATTCAAAGAGGGGCAAACTGTAATACCCCAAAAATGAGCTATAGGTTCATTAACCTCCTATATCGACACATCGAACAAAATCGACATCAAAGTCTTAACCAAAGGCACATCTGCACATCATCGAATCCTAATTGATTATCATAAATTTTGCATCAGAGAATATTCCTACTAATATTCCTAATTGTCTTAATTATCTTTAATTTAATGATTATTTGGTGATAAATCACATTTGTCCTAAGTTTGATTAATTGAATATTTTCATATTTAATTAATTAGATTTAATATCTTGCCACTTAATTATGTAATTAAATTTAATTCTATCTATTATTAATTGTATTATTTAATTTTGACAATAAATCCAATATCTTATGAATAATTGATTAAATTCTTATTTAATTAATTAAAGCAAGTTGTCATTATTTAATAATATAGTTTTTAATAAAAGTTTGATAAAATAGTTAATTAACCCACAAATTAATTATTTTATTTCAAAAATCAGTTAAGTTGAGAATAAATCACTTTATTTATTTATTAAATCATAATTATCCATGTGCACATTCAAGGACCAGTTAAACTCAAAATTGGAAAATCAATGCAAGTTGTTAGCTTTTTGAAACTCAACATCTTTTTGAGTTTTAAAGTTGATCTAAACTTCTAATTCGAGTTGAACTGTGCTTTTGCATGATTTTTGTGACTTAATTATCTTTATTTAAAAATAACTCAAAAATCAAGTTGAATTATTTGAGTGATTTATGGCTTTTTCTCATGCACCTTGAAAGCCATGGATTTCTATAAAATCAAGGCTTAGCTCTTCATAATTCATCTCTCAAATCCACAAATGCGCAAATTGGGAAATCAAAGCTCTTGTGAATCGACACCTTTGTGAGATCAATCTTGTTTTGCATTCATTTAGATTCATATTTCATATCATTGTTAGATAGATTTCATATCAGTTTTCATAGCATAGATTCCTATCAAGTTTTCATCATTATTGCATAGAAAATCCAAAAAAAAAAAGCTTAATTGCATTCAATTCATATCTAGATCAATTGCATTCAAATCCTTCATTTAAGTGTCGTCTAGGTCATTGATCTCGATAGCAATCTGAGAACATCGATCTCACACCTATTAGAAGGCAGTAAATCACTTGGTTAAATTAGATTTCAATTTTGCATGATTTTGATTATAGCTAACCTCTAATATTTTACTGAAGTGTTGTGTCTACAGATCAGGTACAATTTTCACACACACACACACATATGATGCATATTCATATGGTGTTTGAGAAGCTGAGAGATGAGAAATTATTGATTAATTTGAAGAAGTGTAATTTTGTGAAGAAAGAGTTAGTGTATTTGGGATTTGTAGTTTTGACAGAAGGTCTAAAAATGGATCCAGAGAAGGTACAGGCTATCCTTGAATGGCCTACTCCAAGGAGTGCTACCAAGGTAAGATTTTTTCATGGTCTAGCTAGTTTTTACAAAAAGTTTATCAGAAATTTTAGTAGTATTTGCGGTCCCTTAACTGAAACAATGAGAGGGGATAGGAAAGAGTTTAAGTGGACTAATGGGGCAGAAAAAAGTTTTCAATTGTTGAAACAAAAAGTTATAGAACAACTTGTTTTAGCACTTCCAGATTTTAATAACGTGTTTCAAGTAGACTGTGATGCTAGTAATACTGCAATAGGAGCTGTTATGAGCCAAGAAGGCAAACCTGTTGCTTATTTCAGTGAGAAGTTAAATGATGTCAAGAGAAAATATTCTATTTATGATAAAAAAATTTATGCTATAGTTCAAGCATTGAAGAAGTGGAGACACTATCTACTTCCTAAGGAGTTTTTTTGGTATACTAATCATCAAGCTTTGCAATATTTGAATAGTCAAGGAAAGTTGAATTAAAGGCATTTGAAATGGGTTGAGTTTTTGTAGAGTTATACATTTGTTTTGAAACATAGAAGTGGAAAGTCTAACAGGATTGCAGATGCACTTAGCAGAAGGCAACTATTGCTGATAGAGATGCAGATTGAGGTGGTTGGGTTCAAGGAACTCAAGAATTTATATCCAAAGGATCTTGATTTTGGTGAAGCTTGAAAAGCTTATAAAGAACCTGTTACTCTAGATAGGACACAATGGCTGGATTTTATCATCTAGGATGATATGCTGTTCAGAGGGAGTCAATTGTGCATTCCATGAAGTTCTATGAGGAAGAATCTCATCAAGGAGAAGCATAGCGGAGGATTGGCTAGACATTTTGGTCAAGATAAAACCCTTGATTTGGTTAGTGAAAATTATTATTGGCCACAGTTGCAGCAAGATGTCAAGAAGTTTGTATAGAGTTGTAGAGTATGTCAGATGGCGAAAGGAGTGAAGCAGAATACAGGGTTATATCAACCATTACCTATACCAAAGAAGCCTTGGGAGGATATCAGTATGGACTTTTTTCTTGGTTTACCAAGGACACAGTGGGGACATGATTCAATTTTTGTGGTGGTTGATAGATTTTTGAAAATGGCACATTTCATTCCCCACAAGAAGACTAATGATGTTGTTCATATAGCAGAATTGTTTTTGAGAGAAGTAGTGAGACTACATGGTTTTTCAAAGACCATAGTTTCAGACAGAGACACTAAGTTCATTGGATATTTTTGGTGTACATTATGGAAGAAGTTGAAGACAGGTTTGAAGTTTAGTTCATCACATAATCCACAAATTGATGGACAAACAAAGGTGGTGAATAGGAGTTTGTGAAATTTGCTAAGATGTTTGGTTGGAGATAAGCTAATAGGATGGGATTTGATTTTACCACAAGTAGAATTTGCATACAATAATTCTATCAACAGGAGTAGTGATAAATCACCATTCCAAATTGTATATGGGAATAGTCCTAGAAATGCATCAGAATTGAGAAAGATAGATAAAGGAGAAATAAGTAGTGCTGAAGCTGAGGATTTTATAGAACACTTGAAGAACATCCATGAGGAGGTGACGAAGTATATTACCAAGATGAATGTGTAGTATAAGGCTAAAGCAGATGTGAAAAGGATGCATAAGGAATTTCAAGTTGGAGATGAAGTCATGGTTCATTTGCAGAAGGAGAGATTTCCAGTTGGTACATATAACAAGTTGAAAATGAAGAAGTTTGAGCCATGTAAGATACTGAAGAAGCATGATTCAGGAAATGCATATGAGGTAGAATTGCCTACTAAGCTAAATATTTCAGCAATGTTTAACATTTCAAATTTGACAGAGTATCATGAGGGAGGTGTTGAAGATGAGGTTACAACAGCATAGTGGAGTATTCCAGCAACTAGTTCAGATATCAAGGAGATTGAAGACATACTGGATAGTCATGTTGGCAGGAGCACAAGGAATAGAACATATGAAGAGTATTTGGTCAAATGGAAAGGATGACCTATTGAAGATTCATCATGGCTAACAAAGGAGGAGGTTAACGGTCTTGGTTTTCCTCTGCACACCTGAGTCGTGACTATACACACTAAAATAGTGCACTTCTATGAACCATTACATAAGGTTTCTCAAGAATGAGGCCTCACAAAGCGGCTCATAGCTCTCTATGTATGGAGTTGCAAGATTGAAAATTGCTCTCAGCTAGAGCTACAAGCTTGTGACCTTGCTAGTCAACCACACAATGAGAGATTCAATTGAAGACAAGGGCAACAATGCCAATATCTCCAAGAACCAAATATATGCAATACAATGCAAATCTAAGTGAGAATGAAATCTAACCTATGAAAGAAAAGTACAATGCAACTAATCTATGAAAGGAAATAACAAGTGTTACAATGCCTCCTATTTAGACTATGTGAGCTTATTCTATTGCATAAAAGGAAATCTACACTAAGAATTCCATTATCATGCAACTATGAAAGCAAATATGCAACTAAATGATGCAATGAAGCAAGTCTTCAATGTCTTCAAAAACTCCAAATGCACTTAAAATCTGCAGCATAACATTAGCATAAAAATATGGTATATGCAAATGAAGGAGAGAGCTCTCCTTTTATAAGAAACGAGGTGAAATGGACCATTGAAATTAAGAGGCAAAAGTCTTAATCAGTGGTGGAGCTTGAAAGAGGAGCAATCCATGTGCACAAGTATCCTTCAATAGGAAAATAAGAGTTGACTTTATGTCCATATGAGACAAAAAGTGTCTTTCTCCTTTTTATAAAATATGAATAATGTTTTATTTGTGCAATTTAGGATAAGAGAAAAAGTGGGGCTTTTTATTTAATTAAAAGGGGAGGAAATATTCATTTTAATGAAATAAAGACTTAGGATAAATGGTTAGCCCAAGGATAAAAATCTAATATATGATCGAATTTAAGATTTAATCAAGAAATTGATAATGTTGAAAATATTGATTATTGATCAAAATGATTCAGGGTTGATAAATCAAATAAATGGGGCCCAAAGTCTAGGAGACTATTTTAGGGTGCATAAATTTGCCCCTCTTTGACTAATGTGTGATTGATCTGGGAACACATGCAGTCAAAGAAGAATTGAAATGTGAGATCGATCTGGGATCACAAGACAACTCAGATGTGAGGTCGATTCGGGATCACATCCAGACAAATATAGACAAAGGCCTTTGAACATGAGGTTGATTTGGGATCACATTCAAAGTAAGGGATAAGAATCTCAAATTTGAGAAAAAGCTCACAAAAGATGTCTGAATCAGGAAAATCAAGGAATCGGGGATGAGAATCCCATAAATACTGCCCCCTCGGAATCGAAATTGAAATCAAGTAGAGGAGAGATGGAAAATTGATAAGGTCGATCAAATCATAATAAAATCACAATCGAAGGTAAGGGTCAATAGGTTAACCATTAGGCAATGAAACATGCCCCAGTGAGGAAGTAGAAGAATAGAAATAGAAGACTAGAAATAGAGTGAATGAAAGACTAGAAAATTTGAGAGACATGGAAGGAAGAAATTCCATCAAAGATCTAAGAATTATGCCTCAAAAGGTCAGTCAACTGCGTAGAAGAATGAGAAAATTTAAAAGCGCGACTCAGATTTCAATTTCAAGTCCGAAAATGGATAGAAAATGATGTGATATGAAAGATCAGAAATGAAAAATATGATCAAGAAGAATCAGAAAATGAGCACAGTTGACCAACTAGTCTGTAGATGATAAAAAAGAGAGCTCTCTCCATATGCAAAGTGCAAAACTAATCTAACATGACCCTAAAAATGCAAGCTACTATGAAAGTGGTTGACTTGCAAGGTCACAACGCTTATAGACATCTAACTATCATCATCGAATGTTATTGGTAGTGTCGTAAGATCATACAATGCACACTAGCATGACTATGTGGATATGAATATGATCTTTATCAGATAGAAATGTGGGAATCCCACCTAGGCATCACAGACATATAGGTCAAGATGACTAATGTAGCGAGATCACCTAAGTTTGATATGGTGAGATTATGCTTGTATCAAGACACATGAAAGTCAGGATAACTAAAAGCATGCACTCGCATAAAATAGTCAAGGATAATACCTTGTCAATCCATAGTGTCAAGTAGGACCAGGATAAATGCTCATGATAGTTAGGATCAAAAAAATATACCCACAAGCAGATAAAGAAAGAAAACATGTTCTCATTCCCTCAGTCTTCTAGCTATGCATCATCAAAAACTTCTCAGGGAGAGACCACTCATCAAAGAAATCCTCATAGACAGCACACAAAGAAAAATAAAGTCATCATATCGTCAGCGAGTTGATTGTTTAAGTGTGTGTGTGTTGGTCATAGAGTCAAACTCTGAGTATCATATCTGCTTAGTGAGAAATATCACATCATACGAGACTGTTGGGTAAGACACCTGATAAGTGTTAAGAAACACTCGATGCAAGGGTAGTATTGAAAAACACTATTCGGGGTGGTGTTGAAAAACACCTGTTGTGAAATGCCCCAAGAGACAAACGCACCTAAAAGACCAATGCTAACAGTTATGCCCCCTAGACAAAGACAAAGATCAATTCCAGACTAAGCCAAATAAGGTCAAGGCATGAGGGAAAGGCTCAGTGTCGAGGACGCATGCTAACAAATAGGAGTGCAAAGGCCTCAAGTAGCGCCTGTTTCCAAGTTTTCACCACTTGGATTTTTATTGCAAATTTTTTTTTTTTCAATTTTTTTTTGTATTTTTGCTACCAAGGCGCCTATTTCCAGGTTTTCACCAAGGCACCTTTTCTATTTTTTCTTGAAATTTTAAATTTTTATGATTTTTTTGTATTTTTTCAAGACTTTTTATGCTTTTTAAGATTTTTTTCAGCATCATATATCAATTTTTTTGGTATTTTTTCAGGATCATAAAATATGTACAAAGAATGCCCCTAGACAGAATGGGCATCAAACTCCCAAGCAAGATCACATCGTGTATTCCCAATGTCTAGGAAGGTGAGGGACAAGATGGATAAGCAAGCTAGTGAATGAGATGGAAGACATGAGAATGAAGGAGAGTGAAGCAAAGAAATCCTCAAGGTCAAAATCCTCAAGAGTACCCAAGCTAGGGAAAAATTGTTGTCATGTAAAGCGCATTTGGACAAGTAATGAGAGGCTAGCATAAGATAAGTCACAAAAGTACATTGCAAAAGAAGGAAGGATGTAGTCCAAAGGAGTAGACATGTCAAGAGGCTTCATAGCATCATGTTTTACTTCTTTTTTTTTTAATTAGATCAGGACCAGAGGGGAAAAGGATAGCGAAAGGCTAGAATGAATGAAGAAAAATGAATATGAAGGTTAAACATGAATGGAATGAAAGCAAGATCATCGTAAGATAGCTCACAAAATAGCCAAATGTTCATGTATAGATCAACATTGTCAAGATCAAAGATGGAATGGAATGGATGAAACATGTAGAAGAACTACGCATGATGCCTAATTACCAGGTTTTCATCATGGTACTTATCCAAGGCACCACAAGGGAGTGGTTTTCACCATAGGATAAATTTATTTCTCTTTACTTTTGCTACCAAGGCGCCTGTTTCCAGGTTTTCACCATGGTACATTTTCAAATTTTTTTTTTCTCTTTCTTTTTTTCTTTTGGAATTTTTCTATTTTTGAATATTTTTTCTATTTTTTGGAAGAAAGCAAGCTTTTTAGATAATGCTCCTTGAAAGGATAAACCATGATATGTCAAGGATTCAAAATGATATGCTCAAAGATGCTGAAGAGCAAAGGAAGATGCAGAAGGAATAGGCAAATGAGGAAAAATGAGAGAAGGTAGAAGGATAATGAATGGAAGGAATGTGAAAAGGTAGATGGAAAGAAAGGTAAGATCAACGTCAATACACACCTTGAAGGGTGACGGGAAAAATGGAGGAAATGTAAACCATATTCTAGTCCAAATGCAAACCATATTCTGGTTCATTATTGCTATGTGACTCTTTGAAAAGAGGATTGATGTACTTGTTATAATTCTCAAAAGTGAATGGAAGAATACGAGAAGGAATATGGCAAATGTTTAGCAGAGGTTGCAGTTTAGGCATATGGAATGGAAGAATGTTTTTGGAAAAAGATGAAGTGGAAGCCTTTGGAAGCTTGAATGTCAACTTCACTTTTTGCTCAACATAAGACTCTTTCAAGAGAGACTTTGGAATCCATATAGCCTTAGGCTTTTCATTTCCTTTTGATGACTGAGAGAGAATATCTTCAATGATGCATTTTGGAACCCATACTTGTCTTGTAGTTTTCTTCTTAGATATCTCTTTTGACTTTATGCCCCCATGTCGACTAGAGGAGACATGGTGATCTTATTTTTTTTATGGATTCTTGTATTGCTTCTTTTTCTTGTTTTGAACATTCAACTTACTTCCAAAAGACTTGGAACTTGTGGAAGAAGAAGGAGGATATGACTGGTTTAGATGGGTGGGTGGATGAAAGGGATTCAAGGGTATGCATCTATGTTGATCTTGAGGAAAGATAGGAGATGGAGGGACATAAGGACCCAAGATGGATGATGAATTAGAAGAATTAGGAGGGGAAAGTGAAGGGACATAAGGACCCAAAATGGAAGGAAGACGTGAAGCCCTTAGTATTGGTGGAGGAGGTCCAAGAATGGAAGTGGAAGATGCAAAAGGATAATCAATAAGTTCATTAGCATCTATATGACAACCAAGGACATTAGGATCTTTAGAGTGAGCATTAGGATTTACAATAGAATCATGAACATCTTGAATAGGAGAAACTTCTTTGATAGGATTGTTCAGAGCTTGCAAAGACTTAGGAAGAGTAAAAAGCGGAAATGAACATGGAATGGTAGAACAAGAAGATGGAAGACTTTGATCTTGACAATGATTGTTGGGTAGCATAAGCATATCAACTTTTTCTAGATTTTCAATAGGCTCAACATTGGAAGTAACAACACCATTTTTAATAACCTTAATGGAAGTATCATCTTTAGAAAGTGCAAGCGTAGTAAGGTTATTTTGATTGTCAATAAGCTCAATAGTGTAAGTAGTAGCTTGATCTTGCTTAGGAGATGGTGGAATGAATGTGAAAGAGCATAGAGGATCAAAAGAACCATGAAGTGGATCAGAGACATCATGAAAAGGATTGGATGACATGGAGGGTTCTTGATCTTGATCTTTTTTTATGTTCTTTTCTTTATCATTTTTAGAGTCCTCTTGACATGGAGCCACTTCTAAGGACAAGGAAGTATGTTGGGATTGTATGGAAGACTTTGGAAGAGGTGGTGAAGGACTAGCTAAAATAGGCATTATAGCGGATGAAGGCTTAGGCTCTTTAGGTTTGACATTATTGAAAGTATTTGTAGCCAAGTGAAGGTTATCTTGAGTATCTTTAAAAGGTGGCCCTTGAGGATAAGTATAGGGAACCGCATGGAAAGTCTTAGGATCTTTGTTGGATGAAGGATTTGTCAAAGATTTGGATGACTCAAAAGCTTTAGGAAGTGTGTGGGTATTGGAGGAAGTGGCGGATGGAAGGGGACCATCACAAGACAAAGGTTCAGCATTAACATGATCTTGCTGGAGAGTGTAATCTTTATTTTCAGCATGAGAGTTTTTAGACAAGACATGTTCATAGTATCTTCATTTATAATCAGCACGGAAAGCTTTCTCTTCCTCAATAGAAGTAGATGTATCATATTGTTCACAACAAATATCATAATTTCTCTCAAAATTAGAATCATATGGATCACCATCACAATCCATCCAATAGGATGACCCTTTAGTAAGCCTAAGCACACGACGAGGAGGACTCTTAGGAATAGAGTTGCCATAAGTATTGCTACATTGTCCATCATCATAGTCATCAAAGGTAGGTGTGTCACTCTTTGTGGAAGAGACATCACAAGGACTATCATGTTGCTCTTTATGGTATGTCTTCTGAAGAGAAGTAAGACTCTTAGGAAAAGTAGAAGAAGAATGAGATCGTGAAGAAGAGGAAATTGAAGACTTAGTGGAAGAAGAAGACTTGGATAATGAGGAATTCGAATAATGTTTAGAAGAGTCATGATAAGATTTGGAAGAGGAAGAATGTGAATAATGTTTAGAAGAATCATGATAAGATTTAGAAGATGAGGAATGATGAGAAGATTTAGAAGATGAAGAATATTTGGATAAGATCATGAGTATGATTCTAGCAAAGGCATCTGATTTAATTAATTTTTCTTTTATTTTTGTCATAAATTCATCACTCATGAGAATTTTGGAGGAACAACACTTTTTGAATATGTCAATGAGCTCAAGATCGTCTATTCTTAAGAGAGGTTCCTTAACAATATAGTCAAGATTCATGGTTATAGAAGAGGAGGAATCAAGCATAGGAATGATAGAAAAATAGAGGAATGCAAACTAGATAGGAGAAAAAGAATCAAGAAGAAGAAGAAGAATTTCCCATGGGAATAGAAGACTTTAGAAGAACATGGGAAATGGAGAAGAAAGGAAGAAGACTAAGAGCCATCTTGTGCAATTGATACCATAATGTTCATTGAGATGTTGAGCGACATGACAACACCTAGGATCTAAGATCTGGACTGACCAAGGAAAAATGAAAATAGAAGACCCTTGATAATAGGATGACCTCACAAAATGTCAACACCAAACTAGGATAATCAAAGTTCTCTATTGTCCAAAGAGAAATGAAAAGATAGAAGAAGGGGCTTTACCAACACTGTCAAAGAGGTGCTTCAAATCAAAGGGTGACTACCCTTGCACTTTTGAACCAGGAGGTTGGGCTAGGCCAAAATATAATTGAAATTGAGATTAAATGAAAATTATTTGGACAATAAGAGTACCAGAATTTCCCAAGAATGTAGCTCACAATTCTAGAGATAAACTTTCTCACCAAGAACAACCTTCTAATGTGATATTTCTCTTTGGCTAATGTGATACTGATGTTGATCTTGACCAATTTGTGCAAAATTTTCATTTTTTAAGGTCTAATTCAAGTTTGCGAATGCGAGGGTGAAAATGTCTGATTTCTATCACAAATTCAATAGAAATTGGACAGGTTTGCAAATAGTATGGGATCAAACATGTCTTCAAACACTTGAAACAAGGGCAAAAGCAACCTTGCCAAGATAAACACTTGTGATATCAAAATTGAAAAAGCACCCTATGAATGCTACCTATTGTTTGAATGTTGATAATGTTTACACTGGTATAGCACAATCGAAGATAATTCAAGAAATTACTACCTAGAAGGACAAGGCTCATTACTTAGCAACTTGGCCCACAACTTGATGCTCCCTTGCCTCACACCAAGTGGTTGCCCACAAGAGATATTGGCTTTGTCGTGGAAGTGTCAAACAACACACCCAAAGGGACACATATGGTGAGTATCTTGGGGTGATCCGGGTTAGTCCACTTGGATCAATCCTTGCACTAAGAAGATAAGTGGCTAAATAAGGTGGCATCTAACCTATGGTTCTTAGTAAGGGCTTCCGTTCATAACACCCCTCTTGCTCCTCATGAAGGACTAGGACCTCGCGGCCTCAAGAGTAACTTAAGCATTCTTGCTCAATGTTTTCCCCATGGTCACAATCCCATGAGCTACTCACATCAAGCGAAGACAAGTGTTATGTCTACCAAGGTTTTGTGTCCTTGATAGCCTTGAGATTATAGTGGGTTGGAATAGCTCGGTATTAGCTTGTCCCCACTTGGGTCGTTCCTCTTGATTGCTCAACAGCAGGCCCGCTAAAAGATTCTAACAACTAAACAAAAATTGGATCAACTCTTGAGGTTCAAGGTTTTTTGGTTCACCACAAGGGTGAAGAGCATACTCCCCTATCTCAAGAATCTCTCCCAAACACACCAAACAAAGTTCATTTACCCTCTTGTTTTCAAAATTCAAAGATGGGTCAAGATTTTCTGGTTCACCAAAATGGTGAAGAGCATACTTCTCCTACCACCCAAGAATTCCTACAACAAGATCTTAAGTTCCTAATAAATGATACAACTAGTTTTTGCCACACTTAAAAGGAAAGCAAATAAACAAGCAAAATTTTTTTTTTTTTAATGCTTGGGCAGCCTTACAAAAACCATTAGTAGCCCTCTTTGACATGTGTTCTTTTGGCAAATTTCAAGTAATGAGAGAACCTACAACCACAACTTGTTAGACCAACAAGAGTTAGGAGAATCAAAATCCAAAATCTACCAATGATTAGCACATGAAAAATTAGATAATCTACAAAAATAACTAATCAAATGATAAAATCTAAAAATGAAACCATCATGGTTGGATTAGGCTTAGAAAGACCTTTCCAACGATATATCACACTTAAACTTTTGATACCATTTGCAAAATTTCAAAAAAAATGGGCACCCATTTTCCAGTGTGGCACGGATTTGAAAACGCTGAAAATTTCAAAAATTTTTAAAAAGATAGTAGAGAACCTAAAACTTGCAAGATAGATAAAATAACTCAAAAATAGGTCACTGCCAGGTACAGACACAGTATCGCGCGATACTTCACCCGACACCAGGTGATACTTATCAGTCCGCGCAATATTTCACCTTATACCAGGCGATACTTTGCCCGACACCAGGCGATACACCTTAATACAAGCCTGCAATTCTTCTGAGATGCGAAGTGTCGTGCGGGTATTATAAGGTATATCGCGTGATATACTGAGAAGTATCGCTTGATATACTGAGAAGTATCGCGCGATATACTGAGAAGTATCACGCGATATTCTGAGATAGAAAATCAGAGAACAAAAAATACGCTAAAAACTTGCTGAAAAATTGATGAAAATTGATGAAAATACAGAATTTAAAAGACAAAGTCTATCTACTCTGCCCCACGGTGGGTGCCAAAAATGTACACACTAAAATGGTGCACTTCTATGAACCATTACATGCAAGGTTTCTCAAGAATGAGGCCTCACAAAGTGGCTCATAGCTCTCTATGTATGGAGTTGCAAGATTGAAAATTGCTCTCAGCTAGAGCTACAAGCTTGTGACCTTGCTAGTGAACCACACAATGAGAGATTCAAGTGAAGACAAGGGCAACAATGCCAATATCTCCAAGAACCAAATATATGCAATGCAATGCAAATCTAAGTGAGAATGAAATCTAAGTGAGAATGAAATCTAACCTATGAAAGGAAAGTACAATGCAACTAATCTATGAAAGAAAATAACAATTGTTACAATGCCTCTCATTTAGACTATGTGAGCTTATTCTATTGCATAAAAGGAAATCTACACTAAGAATGCCATTATCATGCAACTATGAAAGAAAATATGCAACTAAATGATGCAATGAAGCAAGTCTTCAATGTCTTCAAAAATTCTAAATGCACTTAAAACCTGCAGCATAACATTAGCATAAAAACATGGTATATGCAAATGAAGGAGAGAGCTCTCCTTTTATAAGAAATGAGGTGAAATGGACCATTGAGATTAAGAGGCAAAAGTCTTAATCAGTGGTGGAGCTTGAAAGAGGAGCAATCCATGTGCACAAGTATCCTCCAATAGGAAAATTAGAGTTGACTTTATGTTCATATGAGACAAAAAGTGTCTTTCTCCTTTTTATAAAATATGAATAATACTTTATTTGTGCAACTTAGGATAAAAGAAAAAGTGGGGCTTTTTATTTAATTAAAAGGGGAGGAAATATTCCTTTTAATAAAATAAAGACTTAGGATAAATGGTTAGCCCAAGGATAAAAATCTAATATATGATTGAATTTAAGATTTAATCAAGAAATTGATAATGTTGAAAATATTGATTATTGATCAAAATGATTCAGGGTTGATAAATCAAATAAATGGGGCCCAAAGTCTAGGAGACCATTTTAGGGTGCATACAGTGATGGGGTCACTTCTCAAATTACCCCAGGTGTCTGATGCAGGAGCATCCTGGGTGTAAGAGAAATCTTGCATCACCCAAAAATATTTATGTTTTTTTATTCAATAAGGGCTATCTTGTGCAGAGCTACTATTTATGGAAACTTGCTATTTTTATTAAGTTGGTCTTACGATCTCGGAACGTTATTTTTAGTAAGTTGGTCTTACGATCTTGGAATGTTTTGATTTTACATGTGGAGGTTCATCTCAGTCATATCAGCCTGCCAGCAAAGTTTCATGGCTAGATCAGGTCTAGTTTTGAAGATATTGAAGATTTTCAGTATTGGCAACAAGGTACAAAAATTTTGAATTTAGTTTTGAAGGCTTTAGAGGCCCCAGATGAGGTCAAAAATTTGGGTGATGGGTGCTTGCATAGGTCGAGCTTGTAGAGCGCTTCGTGGCATTTTTGAAATGGGGTTATAATAGTGAATCAGGTCAACTGGTGATGAATTATGGTCTTCGAAAGTCAGGCCACCTGAAATGGCAGAAAATAATTTTCCTTCAAAATTTATGTTCGGGTTTCAAAAGTTATTTTGAGCCGAATTTGATGTAATAAATTAAAAATAAAACAATTCTAAGTTTGGTCGGCACTTAGGGCTAAATTTTTGGAACCTTCTCAGATGGTGAAAAATGCATATATAGAGAAGGCCCATAGTGTTGTCTAGGGCAATTCTAGGTAGTAGATCTGGGTATTGATTCGAGGCTTTGTCCTATAGAATATTGTAAGGGAATGCCCATGTGGCTTTGCATATTGTAATTCTGAAAGTTTATAATTCCACATTTGTGGAGATAATAAGAAGCCAATTTTTTGTTCTTGCATATTATTGTTGTTGTTTCTCTATTTATGTTATGTGTTTTTGGTAGTAAGGGGAGCACCCTTCATTAGGTATAGTTTTATAGCATTGATTAGGGTGAGGGTTATAAGTACAGTTAGGATCAATGTGAGAATTAGGGTTTCAAAAGGGATGTGATAAGAGATGGCATGTGGGGTTTAGAGTTAGGACCAGTCTTATACTTATTAGTATTAGAGTTATGATTATAGAACTAGTGATGTGATGTAGGTATTAGAGTTAGAATCATGATCATGCTTAGGAGTCAGGGTTGTTAATATGATTTAGAAAAATAGAGAGGGGGGGTGAATTAGTTGTTCTTAGGTCCAAATGTATCAATTAAACTTTTAAACACTTCAACAATTCAAATCTAATCACCAACACTACTTGGTCATTACAGAATGTATACCAAAACATATAAAAATGTAGTCCACTATCCAATAGTATTTAACTTGCAAAACATAGAAATGTTCATACAAAAATATTCACACAAGTATGACACCAAGATTTATAGTGGAAACCCAATTTGGGAAAAACCACTTTGTAACATGTAACTAATATTTTCACTCTTCTAAAGTGAGCTCTATGAAAAGCCAACCCTGTCAAAGGTTTACAAACACACTGCTAGGTGTGACCTTGTTAAAGAATTTCAAACACCCTAATAGGAGTGAGCCTTGTTACAAGACTTAAGTACATTCCATTAGAATGCAACCTTGATTAAAGGATTTATACAATGATTGTTAGGTCAACCTTGATTAAAGGATTTTGACTGATACAATGGTTAGAAAGTAGCACTAATATTTGATCTAAAAAACATACAACTCATTTTGCAAATAATAGATCTAATTCACAAATATATGTTGGCTTACAGACTGACTACCATTTTCATCTCCATCACTGATCTACTCAGAAATCCCTTAAAGAAATCATAACTCTGATCAACTCATTCACCTTCAGCCTTTCTGCTTAGACTTATCAGTCAATAATATCAACAACTCTAGCATCTATGTTTTTCTCCAACTTAGGTTATCCTTATACCTCTTCAATAGGTAGATCCATCTTTTGCCACTTAATCTCCTCTGTAGATCTTAGGTTTAGGTCGGATTCATCGAATCCTTCTAACATTCATGTTCTTCATCCATCCTTCCAGAAACATCTTCACTCTCTTATTGGAATCACAATAAAATTGTTTATTGTACATTAAATGCTCCATACACTCTATTAATAAAGTCAACACGATTTACATAATCCAAGAATTCAACTATGTTAGCTAGGAATCTAAATTATTCCTCAAATGTAAATTACTGATGCTCAGTCAATACTATGTTCAACTCCTCAATCATCACTGTGTAACTCGGTCATCTCTTCAAACTACCTTCCTTGGCTAATCTTGTCACTCGGCATATAAATTGATGTTTGGTCAACACTAAATTTACTCGACATATACTGGCTCTCGGTCGACACTAACATCACTCATCTTAAACTAGATTTCTTCACTTTTTCTTGGTTAAGCCTACTTGTTCAGTCTTGCTTCTTACTTAGATAAACAATACATTATCTTATCATTGTGCCACATAATCAAGTACTCATTGAAGTATCAAATAACTCAACCTTTCTTTAGGTTCTATTGTTATCACCCTTGCCCTAATCCTTCTCATCAATCAATTGATATAATACTTTCTTAGATAGCAACTATCTTACCAGTTAAGGTTTGATATCAATGACAATACAACAATTGCTTCAATTGCAGTTTCCAACAATCTCCCTCTTTGGCATTGATGGAAACACCCTATGAATAACACATGATTCACCAACCAATCCAAAACTTGTCTTTTCATCAGAAACATTTGTAATATCCTTAGCTTTATTTTGATTCTGAATCACTTAGCCTACCTTGCTTTGACCATCCACATAGTTACTCCCTCTAAATCTTTGTTGTGTATCTTTTCCTTTGATTCTCTGAATTACTTCCTCTTTTATGTGTTTTCATCTGAATCTCTCCCTCTTTAACAATAATGCCAAAGAAGTATCTAGAACTTACATCTTTAAGATGTAGATGTCATCTTGTGAGTTTAGTAACAATATTTCTCCCTCTATCATCTTTCTTATGACTGATCATCAGCTTTGTTATACTTTTCACAACTCTAGGCCGCTCCTAAAGTGTGACCTTTTCTGCATCAATTTGTCAAATACTCTATGTAGTACATTTGATGCAGTGCTCATAGCTTGACTAGGAAGCCTCAGTTAGGGGAAGCACCCCTAATTTACCTCTAAGATATTCATGAGCATCCTTAGGTAAAACTTTTCTGAATATGTATGCTAGTTGTTCTTTTGTGTTCACATATTCCATTCACACCAATTTATCTTGTACCAATTCCCTTAAGTAATGATACTTGATAGAAATATGTTTGGTCTTTGTGTGCATCATTGGATTCTTTGATATTTTGATAGCACTTGTGTTGTCACAGTATATGACAATTGGTTCATTGATCTCGTCTTTCATGCCTTTCAACAATTTCTTAATCCATACTAGATTTGAACAGTTCACTACAAATGCTACATACTCAGCTTCAGTTATAGATTGGGAAATGCAATTTTTTTTCTTTCTTTTCCAAGAAACTAATCTCTGTCCAAGAAAGAAAGCTCCACCACTAGTACTTTTTCTGTCATCAACATTTCCTACACAATCTGCATTAGTGTAGACCCTCAGTTCAAATTTCTCATGCTTTTTGTAATATAGTCCATAGTCTTTTGTCCCTTTAAAATATCTCATTATTCTCTTCACAACCATCATATGAATTTCCTTAGGATTGGAAGAGAATCTTGCCACAATGCCATCTACTAGAGCTATATCTAGTCTACTGTGAACAACATATTGTAGCTTTCCAATCATGAATCTATATAGAGTTTGGTTCACTTCAGCTGTATCATCATTTTTAGACAATTTTTGTCCAGTAGCCATGGGAGTACTTATTGGCCTTGAATCCTCCATACCAAAGGTTTTTAGTATCTATTTGACATATTTATACTATGTGATAAAAATATCTTTTTCCATCTAATAGACTTACAAACCAACAAAGAATTTGATCTCACCAAACATAGACATCTCAAACTCAGTTTGCATCTCATTTGAAAATTTCTTACATAGGGCATCTTGTCCACCAAATATGATATCATCTACAAAAATTCTAGCTAAAAAAATCCCTTTACCTTCTTCATCTTTCATGTACCGAAAGTTTTTGTCATTTGTCCTTGAGAATTCAATCTATATCAAGTAGTTGTGTAGCCTCTCATACCATGCTCTAGGGGCTTGCTTTAATCCATACAACACCTTGTTCATTTTGTAAACCATATTTATCTTTTTTGGATCAACAAATCCTTCAGGTTGCTCAATGTACACTTCTAATAATATACCATTCAAAAATGCAGACTTGACATCCATTTGCTATACCTTTAAATCTTTGTAAGAAGCATATGCAAGTAGAGTTCTCACTCCTAATCTTGCTACAGGGGAAAATATCTCCCCATAGTCTATTCCTTCTTCTTGTGCATAACCCTTTCTTGCTATCCTTGCTTTGTTCCTTGTGATTTTTCCATGTTCATTAAGCTTGTTTCTGAATACCCATTTTGTTCCAATGACATTTTTATTTTCTGGTCTTGGCACCAGAGTCTAGGTATCATTCTTTTCTATTTGGTTTATCTCCTCATTCATAGCTTGAATCCAATCTTCATTTTCTAATGCCTCCCTTGTTGTCTTAGGCTCAAAATCACACAATAAACATGTAGGATCTTTCAACTTTCTTCTGGTCATAACTCCAGTTTCTTTATCTCCAATGATTTTCTTAGGCTTGTGATGTCTTCTTACATACTGACCCAAAGTAGGTTCAGATTTTTTTCTCCTTTCTCTTTAGGTTCATCGACAAGATTATCAGATTCAGCCTTTGATTGCTCAACAACCTCTTCCTGATGTTTGGCAGCATCCTCCTGATGCTCGGCATTGCATACTTGAGACTCTACATCAGGTGCAAGTGTTTTAATCACCTCTCCTTCTTCTATATAGACAAAAGATCTATAATATTTAGGTTCTCTTTTTTTTTCCTATTCATTTTTCTTTGCATATTTGTCAACCTTCACATTTACACTTTCCACAATTTTGTTAGTGTTAAAGTTCAAACACTTGTAAGCTTTACTCTTTGTGGAATAACCTAGGAATATGCCCTATGTTAGGAATGAATTTTGAATATATCCTATGGGAGAAAATTTGTAGCCATTCTATAACAGTTGTTGTTGCATTCATGACTATGATTGTCATTGATGTCAACACAGTGATCTACTAGAGATTTGCAGTGAAGTAGACAGTGTTTCAGTTAGCACACCTGGGATATTTAAGATGAAGTATTGTGGAGTTGAGTACTTACTCTATGATGTTCTATAAGATCATGGTTAAGAGCATAGATGGAAATTCATTTATTCATGACAGTTATGAGGAAATCAGTGGAAGTAGTATTCAGGCAGTGTTCCCAAGTAGCAGTTTGTGGAAATAAGATGATATCTCCTAATCAAGATTTAATCTAATCATGTACAGTTATGAGGTATTTAAAGACATTATGTTAGTGATGTGGACATGAGCGCAAGATCTGATGTCATACGAGTGAAGAATTATCTTAATTGGAAGTTGACAGTTTTGTGTAATTTTTATGTAACGTGTGGAAAATTTTATTTTGTAATTTGTATGCCGACTCATTTGTAATTACTTGAGTGTGGTATAAAAGAAGGAATATTTTCCTTGTAAAATGTATGTATGCAAGTGAATGAAGGAATTTTGAAAGCAAATTTGTTGGAAGAGGATATGCGAAGTTTAGAGATCTAGTATTGAGATCTGAAGAAGCAGTTGGTGCGATTTGGCATAGTTAGAGAAGGAGTATTGAATTGTTGAGATCAGTAATCTTTTGGTATTATTCTATTGAGTAATACAAAGATTAGTTGGAAAGTGAGTTCAGTGATCTTACCCCTGAAGCTGTTTGGGTAGTGGGTCCTTCTGTCTTCCATAACTCCTAACAGACTTAGAATATTTTAGCAGGGATTCAAAGTCTCCTAACAGGGACTCATATGTACTGAATGTATCTCACAAGACTACTAACAAAGTCCATCCTCTCACAAGGAACTTTCAGATTAGTGCATCTTTTGTGGGCATCATTCCCACCAGGGTTTACTCTTTGATCAAGAGGCTCCCTATTCAACATATCTTGTGTCATTGTGTTATTGTGCATGTATATCTTTCTATGGTTGTTGATTACATTGCTTACATGGTTAAAATCTATTAAAGTTGATAAAAGTTTTATTTATCTGATAATTGATTTACCCCCCCTCTCCTCTCAGTTATCTTGGTGGACTTTACTTTCTAACAATTGGTATCAGAGCAATAGGTCCTTGAAGGAAAATTTTAACAGCTTAAGGAGATCCATGGAAAATCATTTCAGGAAAGAAATCTCTAAGTTTGATGGAGTAAATTTTGACAGCTGGAAGGAAAAGATGAAGACATGCCTACTTTGTTTAGGACCAGGTTATTGGTTAATTACAAAGAATTAGAATACTATCATTGATGAGGATAAAATTGAAGATTGTACAAATGAAGAGAGAGATATATTTATGTGTAACATACTTTCTAGAGAAGCACTCTTGTCAGCCCTTCCAGAAAATGAGTACAGTCAAGTAAAATATCTGAAAACATCTCATGACATTTGGTTAGCTTTACAATCTACTTTTGAAGGTGATGAACATACAAAGAAAGTTAGATTACATAATTGGATATGTGCATTTGAAGATATAAGAATGATGGAAGATGAATATGTTAGAAGCTATATTAGTAGAATGTCAGAGATTGTTGCAGGTATAAAATCTTATGGAGGAACCAAGATAGAGAATGAAGTGATATGGAAAATTCTGAGGACATTGACTCCTGCATTTAAGTAGATGACACAAATGATTAAACAAGTTATACCTTGTACTATGAACTTTACCAGAGAAACTCTTCTTGGAAGATTGGAAGTAGTAGAGATGAATCTGAGGTTATCAGGAGACTTACCTAGAATGGAGATAGCATTCAGTGCTCAGCTTAGTGTTCACCCTACATTGTCAAGAAGCATCAGTGTGAGCGGAGATTATGCTAGTGGCAACCAAACTAGAAATGAAGAAGACATGAATATTGAAAAAGGTATTGCCTTGCTTGTAAAAAGAGAACCAGACGGTAAGAAAAATTTTAAATGTTGTACTTGTCAAGAATTTGGTCATTTTGCATCTAAATGTCCTAAGAGAGTTAAGAAGTATAGGAAGAATTTTAATCCTAGGAGATCTAAAGAATGTTATTATGCAAATGATGAAGAACTTGAAGCTAGTTTGGAGAAATCTTTGAGTGAAAGTGATATTGAGCATGATGATATAGGATTTGTAGCAATTAAAGAATAAAATCCTGAAACAAAAGTTAAAGAAGAAAAGGCTTTAGTTTCTCAAGTAGAAAAGAAAGCTAATTGGATTATAGACAATGGTTGTTCACATCATATAACTGAAGATATGAAAAATTTCATAAAGTTTAACAATTATGATGGAGGAGTTGTTAGAGTTGGAAATAATGCACCTTGTTTGATTAAAGGTATAGGATCTATTACTCTTGATGGAAAGACTAATACTAGTGATGTTTACTTTGTGGATGGTTTGAAACATAATCTTTTGAGTGTTGGACAGCTAGTTGATAAGGGATATCAAGTTTGGTTTACTGAGAAAACTTGTGTAATCAAAGACAAGGATGGTAATTTGATTGGTACTGGATCTAGAACCAGAGGTAATGTATTTCAGTTGAATCCTACTGAGATGATATGCTTGATTACTAAGATTGATGACAATTGATTATGGCACAGAAGATTTTGTCATATAAACTTTGATAACATTGTGAAAGTAAGTACTACACTTGAAGTAAGAGATTTGCCTAAAATTATGAAGCCTACTAACATGATTTGCAAGGAATGTGTGATGGCTAAACAAAAGAGAAGCTTATTTCCTAGCAAGAAGTTTACAATAGCAGAGAAGTTGGAGATTGTTCATATAAATTTGAGCGGTCCTAAAAGGAATAGAGGATTCTATGGAGAAACGTATTTTATGATTCTTGTTGATGACTTTACAAGAATGATGTGGATTGCATTTCTTAAAAAAAAATCTAAGGCATTTGATAGGTTTAAGATTATTAAGAACAAAGTTGAGAATGAATCTAGAATGAAGATTAAATGTTTGAGATCAGATAAAGGTGGAGAATTTACTTCAAAATAATTTAACAATTTTTGTGAAGTGAATGGTATTAAGAGACAGTTTTCAGCCCCTAGGACACCTGAACAAAATTGTATTGCAGAAAGGAGAAACATATCAATGATTAATGCAGCAAGAGCTATGTTATTTGAGAATGACTTGGCGAAGATATTCTGGAGAGAAGAAGTGAACACAATAGTGTATACAATGAACCAAGTAAAAATTAGAGCACACATAGACAAGACACCCTATGAACTATGGTTTGGACATGCACCATCAGTTAAGTATTTTAGATTTTTTGGAAGCAAATGTTATATTAAGAGAGATGATGACATTGGAAAGTTTGATCCTAGAAGTGATGAATGTATATTTTGGATATTCATTGAAAAGAAAAAATTATAGATGTTACAATAAGAGAACTAAGACTATTGTTGAGAGCACAAATGTTAAAGTTGATGAAAAGATCAAAATTCAAGAAAGAATGCTTGATTATGAATTAGATGAAAGAACTCATCCTAGACCTAATCTAGAGACTACTGAATTATTCTATGAAACTGACAATGATTTGTTGAATGAAAGATATAGTGAAGAAATCATTGAAGAACCTATAGTAGAAACAAGAACAAAGACAGTGACACCTAACAAGAATCTATCAAGGAATCATCCTGTAGAGCAAATTATTGGAAGCATAGACATAGGAGTTCTGATATGAAATAAGGTACAAGAATAGTTGTGTTTGATTTCTCAAATTGAACCTAAATCTACTAGTGAAGCTTGTGAAGATGAACATTAGATTAAAGCCATGAAAGAAGAACTAGATCAGATTGAAAAGAAAAAGACATGGGAATTGGTCCCTAGACCTAAAGATAAGAATGTTATAGGAACAAAATGGGTATTCAAAAACAAGATGAATGAACAAGAAGTTGTAAGGAACAAAGAAAGATTGGTATGTAAAGGATACTCATAGCAAGAAGGAATTGACTATGAAGAAACTTTTTCACCAGTAGCAAAATTTGAAGCAGTAAGAATGTTTTTGGCCTATGCAGCTTACAAGAAATTCAAAGTGTATCAGATGGATGTGAAGTCAGCATTTCTGAATGGAGAAATGGAAGAAGAAGTCTACATTGAGCAGCCTAAAGGTTTTCCTTTAACTCAAGAAGGAGATATGGTATGTAAACTGAAGAAAGCTCTATATGGAGTGAAGCAAGCATCTAGAACTTGGTATGCGAGATTGGATAAGTATTTGTTAAAATTGGGATTTACAAAAGGCGCAGTTGATAGCAACCTATACACAAAGAAAATTGAAAATGGTTTGTTGGTTGTTATTTTTGTTGATGATATTATCTTTAGAGGAGAAGATGAAGCCAGTGATAAATTTGCAGATGAAATGAAGACTGAATTTGAAATGAGTATGATTGGTGAAATGAAATACTTTTTAGGATTGCAGATAACATAGAAGAGTGATGGTATCTTTGTAAGTTAGACAAAGTACTTGAATGATTTATTGAAGAGATTCAAAATGGAGAACTATAAACTAGTTGGAACACCTATGGTAACTAGACACAATTTATCTAGCATAGATGAGACTCCTATAGTGGAACAAAAGAAGTACAGATCTATGATTGGAGGATTGCAATATTTGACTCATACAAGACCTGATATATCACATGGAGTTGGAATTGTTGCAAGATTTCAAGATGAACCCAGATAATCACATTATGGAGTAGTAAAGAGGATATTGAGGTACCTAAGAGGCACAATTGAGTATGGATTATGGTATGAAAAATCTAATGATTTTACTCTATGTGCATATACAGATGCTGATTGGGGAGGTAGTGTTGATGACAAAAAGAGTACTAGTGGTGGAGCATTTTTCCTTGGAGTAAGATTGGTTTCGTGGCTAAGAAAGAAGTAGAAATGTATTTCACAGAGCACAGTAGAAGTAGAGTATGTGGTAGCAGCAAACAATTGTAATCAGATAATTTGGATGAAGCAAATGTTGAAGGATATTGGAGTAAAATTTGTTGAGCCTGTTGTTATACATTGTGATAACACCAGCACAATTAGTATGTCTAAGAATCCTATGTTACATTCTAAGATGAAGCATATAGAGATAAAGTATCATGTAGTGAGAGAGAAAGTGGTATAGAAATAAGTTAGACTTGAGTATATAAGCACAAAGGAGTAGATTGCAAACATATTTACAAAACCATTTCCTAAGGATACATTTGATTATCTGAAAGGTATGCTTGGGGTTATGCCCCAACCTACTTTTGACAAGTGATGCAGATTTTTGCATCTGTCCAGTGGTATATGAGCCTTATCTTTCTTCTAGACTAGATGTTGGTACTTCCTCTATGGGGGAGTATGTGTATCTGAGCTGAGTCATGAGGACTCTAGTGAATGTATTTTGTGAATAGTGTCTTTTGACATTGAAGTTGTTGACATAATGATGAAACATCTATCATTGATGTCAATGGGGGAAAAGCATACATGAAAAACTATCTATTGAAGAGAACTAAATAGGAAAATGAAGCAATATTTGATTGATGAAGAGGACTTGAAAGCATTTTTAGAGTAGCAGTGTTGTAGTGTTGGATTTATGGAACCTAGATGTTTTTTCATCTATGTTGCCATCAATGCCAATGGGGGAGATTGTTAGGAATTAATGTTGAATATATCCTATGGGGGGGTATTCACAGTCATTCTATAACAATTGTTGTTACATTCATGACTATGATTGTCATTGATGTCAACACAGTGATCTATTGGAGATTTGCAGTGAAGCATACATTGTTTGAGTTAGCGCACTTGGGATATTGAAGATGAAGTGTTTTGGAGTTGAGAAATTACTCTATGATGTTCTATAAGATTTTTTTTAAGAGTGTAGATGAAAAATTTATTTATTCATGATAGTTATGAGGAAATCAGTGGAAGCGGTATTCAGGCAGTGTTCTTGAGTAGTGGTTTGTGGAAATCGGATGATATCTCCTAATCGGGATTGAATCTGATCATGCACAGTTATGAGGAAGTTTAAGACATGATGTTAGTTACATGGAAGTGAGCCCAAGATCTAAGGTCACAAAAGTGAAGAATTATCTTAATTGGAAGCTAACAGTTTTGTGTAATTTTTATGTAACATGTGAAAACTTTTATTTTGTAATTTGTATGCCGACTCATTTGTAATTAATTGAGTGTGGTATAAAGGAAGGAATGTTTTCCTTGTTGTAAAATCTATGTATGCAAGTGAATGAAGGAATTGTGAAAGTGAATTTGTTGGAAGAGGATATGCAAATTTTAGAGATCTGGTATTAAGATCTAAAGAAGTAGTTGGTGCGGTTCGGCACAGTCAAAGAAGGAGTATTGAATTATTGAGATCAGTAATCTTTTGGTATTATTCTATTGATTAATGCAAAGATCATTTGGACAGTGAGTTCAGTGATTTTACCCCTGAAGCTATTTGGGCAGTGGGTCCTTCTGTCTTCCATAACTCCTAACAGAGTTAGAATCTTTTAGCAAGGATTCAAAGTCTACTAATAGGGACTCGTATGTACTAAATTTATTTCATAAAACTCTTAATAGAGTCCATCCTCTCACAAGGAAATTTTATATTAGTGCATCTTTTATGGGTATCATTCACACCGGGGTTTACTCTTTGATAAAGAGGTTCCCTAGTCAACATATCTTGTGTCATTGTGTTATTGTGCATGTATGTCTTTCTATGGTTGTTGATTACATTGCTTACATAGTTAAAATCTATTAAGGTTGATAAAATTCATATTTATCTGATAACTAATTCACTCCCCCGCCCCCCCCCCCCTCTCAGTTATCTTGGTGGACTTTACTTTCTAACACCCTCATCACTTTTTGCATCAAACTTTCCATTCCTATTATCTTTTAATATATAGCATTTTCTCCCAAATATTCTAAAGTATTTTGCATTAGGTGCATAACTGTGCCATAATTCATAAGGTGTAACATTTGTACCTTTTTTATTTGTACTCAATTTAAGGTATAAAAAATTGTACTTACAACTGCTTTCCAATACTTTTGTGCAACATTTTTCTCAATCATTAGTGTCCTTGCACAATCCATGATAGATTTATTTCTTCTCTCATCTATACCATTTTATGGAGGTGTTCTAGGTGTAGACATCTGTCTCTTGATTCCTCTATCATTGTAGAATAGATTGAACTCATTTGATATAAACTCTCCACCTCGGTCAGATCTCAGACATTTCAAGTTTCTACTTGTCTTCTTTTTAACCTTAGCCAAATACCACTTAAACAACTGAAATGCATCAAATTTTTCTTTTAAAAACATTACAATCATCATCCTAGTGTAATCATCAACAAAGAGAATAAAGTATTTTAGCACCACAATAGCTTTGTACACCCATAGGTACACAAAGGTCAGTATGAACTAGATCCAAAACATTTTTAGAAGTAAAAGTCTTTCTCTTGAAACTAGACTTTGTCATTTTACCCAACTGACATTGTTTGTACGTCACATTATCAGGTTTCTTCAATCTAGGAAAACCTCTAACTTTCTTCTTTTTACTAATATTTACCAGATTGTCAAAGTTAAATGACATAGCCTCTTATGTCATAACCATACATCATCAAATTGTGCAATCAAGCATGTCTCTTCAGATAGGTCTAGATAGAACAAATTACCTTTAATTTGTTCTCCACTTCCAATCAGTTCACCAGTGGCATCAAATAGTTTAGCCTTTCTGTGATGAAACTCCACTTGGTAACTAATTCTGTTAAGTTGTGCAACACTTAGCAAATTATAGTTAAGACCTTCAACCCAATAAGCATTTTCACAAGTGATCTTATCAGTGAGCTTAATTAATCCTTTACCTTTTATAGGACATGGTGCATCATTACCAAACTTAACACTTCTACCTTTCTAATGATCTAGGGTATCAAATTTACTTTTGTCACCAGTCATGTGGTGTGATCAACCACTATCAATAATCCATTTATCACCTTTTCTCACATAAGGGGTGGCTGCAAGAAGTTGAGTCCCACTTTTGGGCAAAAAGTGGAAGTGTTTTCCCTTTTTTTCAAATTTCTTGTCAATTGATGTCTAAATTTGAGGCACTTAGAGATTGAATCTCAAAAAAATTTACTAATAGAAAATGTAGTTCTCAGAGTCTACTTTTCAAATATGTAATTTATTTAAATACCTACATGGTATAAATTTCTTTTTAGTAGGAATGTTTAAAAACCATGTTTTCAAAATGCCTATTTTGGGACCATACCATAGCCATGTATGACCACCATATTTTGACTTAAATAAATGAATTTTTGCAAATCCTTTTGGGGAAATATACCTAAGACACCAAATATTGATGAGCATATTTTTCCTTATTTTTTATTGAATAAAAAATTTTTTATTAATTTTTAATTGACTATTAAATACATTTTCAAAACCTCTCATGTACGGCCACCATAATTTGATGAGAATTTCATATTTTTTCAAAAAAAAATAAAAATATCTTCAACAGAATTGTATCTAGATTGATGTCATATAATTTATTTTCCAAAAAACCTAAAAACAAAAAAGTTATTAACGTTTTAGTGAACCTCGCTATTGTACATTTAGGTACCACTTTTAACTATTAAATAATGCAAAAATAGTAAAATAATCACATCACTATGAAATTTACATTTTTGAAATTAGGATAGTGAGAACTCTAATGGGTTTTTTTTCATAAAAAGATAGATCAGAAAGGCCCTCAAAAAATTACGACAAGGTAGAAATCCCACATTCTAGTGCCTTAACCAAATTTTTGGATGTCAAGGCATAGGCTTGGTTATACCAAGCCTAAACCAAACTGATTTTGGAATGAAATCCAAGGTAGATGTGTGCTTCCTACTCATGTCTTAAAAAATGGGTGCCTATTTTTAAAAAAAGAAATTAAAGTGTTAAAATGCAATTTTAATTCTATAAAATATATATATATATATATATATATATATATATATATAATTAGAAACAGGCACCCGTTTTGAAAAAAAATGGGTGCCTATTTTTTGAATTTAGGATCTGGTGCCCGAACCTAAAATGGGTGCTCATTTTTTGAAAATGAACGCCTATTTTGAGAGACATCTTTCATTTCTACAAGACTTCTGCGGAATTAGTACCCAACTTTGTGCATTGACCCTAAGAATTAAGTACAGTTTTCTCATCTTCATCAGACTCATCTTTCATAGCAACATAAACTAGTTCAATTTCAAAATCATCATTATTAGTGTTAGTTTCTTCTTCAGCAATATAACAGGATTTCTTACCTTTGTCCTTGTAGTCCTTGTACCTTTGGTAACCTCTATTTTCTCTCTTATCCTTGTACTTGATTTCACTTTCATCATCCTTGTCATTCCTGTTAAGACATCTTGTAGCTATATGGCCAACTTTGTTACATGAAAAACATATGATAGGAAGTTTACCTTTATATTTGTCTTTTCCTCTTTTCAATCTTTTGGCCATAAGAGCTTCAAGATCCTCTAGTTCCTCATCAGATGTGTCACTATCACTTTCACTATCACTTATACATTTTTCTTTTTCCTTCTTAGACTTATGTAAAATCATTTTTGACTTGAATGTAGATTCAACATTAGCAACAGTGTAGTTATCATAGTTAGAAAGCTTAAAAGTAGTAAGCTTACCAACAAGTCTTTCCAAAGTTAGAACATTACCACGGTTACATTTAGATTCTTGAATTGTTGAAATTCTGATGGCATATATAGGAAGTAAAGTTCTCAATACCTTTCCAATAATAGTTTCATCATCAATAGTTCCATTAGCTCCTCTAATAGCATTAATTACCTCCTTGATTCTACCACAATATTGAGCAATATTTTCACCTTCTTGCATTTTCATTTCATCAAACTTACCTCGCAGGCTTTCAAATTTTGCCCTTAGTACATTTGCATCACCACCATAGATATTTGCAAGAGTGTCCCACATTTGCTTTGCATTTGCACAATCTTTGATGTCTTCAAATTCAGGATAGCTTAAGGTAGATGCAATCTCCAACATTGCTTGGTTGTGTTCCTGTTTAGCTCTCATCTCCTCAGCAGGTAAAGGTGCAGCAGGTGTAACATAGTCATGTTCAATGTAATATTTCACAGAGTCACCAATACCAGCTAGATGTAGTTTCATCAGACTCTTCCATGCAAGAAAGTTCTCCTTATTCAACTTCGATACCTCCTTTTTATACATCTTGATCATTTACTTCAACTACCTTTAAACGTGTTCTATATAAGCACCAACAGCTTTGATACCAATTGTTAATATGATTTTGAATAACAGAGAGGGGGGGTGAATCAGTTGCTCTCAAGTCTAGATGTATCAAATAAACTTTTAAACACTTCAACAATTCAGCTCTAATCACCAACACTACTCGGTCATTACAGAATGTATACCAAAAGATATAACAATGCAGTCCACTATCCAATACTATTTAACTTGCAAAACATAGAAATGTTCACACCAAAACATTCACACAAGTATGACACCAAGATTTATAGTGGAAACCCAATTTGGGAAAAACCACTTTATAACATGTTACTGATATTTTTACTCTTCTAAAGTGAGCTCTGTGAAAAGCCAACCCTGTCAAAGGTTTACAAACACACTGCTAGGTGTGACCCTGTTAAAGGATTTCAACCACCTTGTTAGGAGTGAGCCTTATTAGAGGACTTAAGTACATTCCATTAGGATGCAACCTTTATTAAAGGATCTATACAATGACTGTTAGATCAACCTTGATTAAAGGATTTTGACTAATACAATGGTTAGAAAGTAGCAGTAATATTTGATCTAAAAAACATACAACTCACTTTGCAAATAACAGATCCAATTCACACATATGTGTTGTCTTACTAACTAAGTACCATTTTTATCTCCGTCACTGATCTTCTCAAAAATCCCTTCAAGCAATCACAACTCTAATCAACTCCTTCACCTTCATCCTTTCTACTTAGACTTATTAGTCAATAATATCAACAACTCCAACATCTTTGTTTTTCTCCAACTTAGGTTATCCTTATACCACTTTAATAAGTAGATACATCTTTTACCACTTAATCTCCTCTGTAGATCTTAGGTTTAGGTCAGATTCATCAAATCCTTCCAACATTCATGTTATTTGTCCATCCTTCTAGAAACAACTTCAATCTCTTTATTGGAATCACAATAAAACAGTTTACTATGCACTAAATGCTCCATACACTCTATTAATAAAGTTAACAAGATTTACATAATCCAAGAATTCAACTATGTCGGCTAGGAATCTGAATTCTTCCTCAAATGTAAATTACTAACACTCAGTCAATACTATGTTCAACTCCTTGGTCATCATTGCGTAACTCGGTCATCTCTTCAAACTGTCTTCCTTGGCTAATGCTATCACATGGAATATAAATTGATATTCGGTCAACACTAAATTTACTCAGCATCTACTAGCTCTCAGTTGCACTAATGTAGGGCAAGGATGGAGGATCTAATAATGGATAGTCCAAACCTACACTACCAATTACAACAACAACTAGCACAACGGAATTCAACAATATGATGCTTCAAAATAGAATTTCATTCAACATGCCCGATTGTAAGGCCTTCTGGGTTTTGGCCTATTACAATGAAATAACAAAGTATCTCAATAATCTCCTAGCTATTCCAGCTCTAAAATACATCAAAAACTAATGGAAACACTAAGGTAGATCTAAACTTGACCTTGCAAGCCTCCAAGCAATCTCCTTGTCTCCAAGTATGCAAACCACTAGCTCTATTGTTACAATATCAGATAAAACATCTGATCTACAAGATATCGCAAGATGAAAGTATAATTATATTCTCATACCATTTCCACTCTACCATCCAACTACCTTCTAAACATCTACCCAAGCTCTCAATATATAGCCAGCTAAGCCACAAGTCAGCCAGTCAGGCTTTAATTACAATATAGGTCTAGACCAATAAAAGAAACCAAAACTAATGCAAGAATGATAAAAATTTAATGTGCCTTTGGATTTAGGTCCACACATGACCCAAGAACATGACTTTAACTATGCAAGGCCCCATTTTATCACATGGAACCGTGGAAGAAGAAACACTCCACGTTTCGCATGAAAACTAGTAGAAAATAGGTCCTCAAGAAAAATGGTCATAACGTTTGACTCATAATGAATTAGGACTTTAACCTTTGGGAAAAGATAGTACTTTAGGTCCTCTTAAAGTACCTAAGGGAACATAGGATGAATCATTAAGGATCATCAAAGCCATGACCCGCAATCAGCACCAAAACTACAAGAAAATACAGTTCCGATGGTAAGGAAAATAGCTGTAACTTTGAAACAGTCTATCCAATCCTTATGAGACCATAGAAGAAGGTTCCCAAATAGGTCCTCAACATTTTGTAAACCTCACATGCCATGAAACCAAAAAATACAACAATTATTATACAAAAAATAGAAAATAAGAAATATTTTTTTGGTTGATGCAAGATTGCTCTAAGCCTGAGATGCTCCTGCATCAGACACCCCAAGTAAATAAAATAAAGTTCTCATGAAATTTTGAAGGGAATTAGAATAGGTATGCCATATCTATTCTTAATCCATATCTCCTCTTGTCCTTCATTCCATGCTACCTTTACTTTATCCACTGTCACACTCAGCAAATCAGCTTGTTTTGCACCTTTCTCAGTTGTCCTTCCTGCTACTGAAATAAATTGATTTTTACCATCCTTTCCACTTTTTATTACACCAAAAATTCAATGAAGCACACCTTCTCTAGACTTACTAATTAGCTTGGCATCATCTACAGTCTTCTCTGTCACTAGTGCCATCATTTGCTGCACTATCTTTTTCAGAAAGTCTATCTGCCTTTTAATCTCTATAAATTCCTCAACTATGTCATGCTCTTTTCCTTTCAAATTCAGCTTCCTTTCATCCACAAGTATAGGTTCATCAACCTTTTTCTCCTAAGGTTTTTCATAAGGACAACACCTGATAACTCCACATCCCTTAGCTCCAACTTCCTCCAAAGGTAATAACTTATGTCTGGATCCACCATGCATTACACATATGTATTTGCATGACCATCAAACATAACATGTCTATCAAATTTCCAAGGTCTCCCAAGCAATAGATGACAAGCATCCAAAGGCAATATATCACATAATATTTCATCATGATAAGATCCAATCTAAAAATTAACTAAGCATTGTTCTTCAATCCTAACCTTAGACACATCTTGCATCCAACTAATATGATAAGGATTAGGATGTTTCCTTCTTTCCAAATTAAATTTACTAACCATTTCTTCTAAAATTTTTTTTTCAGAACTACCACCATTAACTATGACATTACATACCTTATCCTTGCACTTACATCTGGTTCTGAACAAATTCCTTCTTTGTACTGGTTCCTAGACACATGTAGCCAACCTCCTAGTGAGAATAAATTCACCTTGTTCTGTAGCATTCTCAATGTTTTCTTCAGTAGTTAATGCAACTCTTTTCTTAGGACATTCAAAACTTCTATGAACTTGCTCACCATAGTTATAACAAGTAAAAGTGAACTCATTTCTCCTTCTCCCTCTCTGTCCAACATTGTAGTTATTATTAGCTTGACCACTACTAGATCCTTGATCAGTCTTCTTAGGATTTCCTCCAGCAACTATTTCATCAGTCTTTCCACTTTTGTTCCTATTATTTTGTCTTCCTTCAAACCTCTTGTTCAACTTCTCCTCAATCTTTAATGCCATTTGATAAGCATCTCCTATAGTTTTCATCCAAACAGTAAGCAACTCTTCTTGAATACTAGGTCCCAAGCCATAAACATACCTAGCAACCTTCTCTTTATCAGCTTCAGAATGACTAGTCCTTATCAAGAGTTTGTAAAACTCTTCAGTATATTCTTGCACTGATTTGTTTGTCTACTTCAAAGCTTCCATCTTTTTAAACATCTCCAATTCATAATCCACCAAAATGAATTGCTTCTTCAACTTGTCAACCATTTGGTTCCATCTAGTGATCTTTTCTTTTCCTCTTCTACTTATTTCCAATTGAACTTCTCTCCACCAAATATTTGCATGACCTTTCAACTTAGTCTTTTCAAATCTAACTCTATCAGGATCTTCTATTTCTTCATACTCAAAGTATTCATCTATCTCATTAATCCAATCAATCAACTCTTCTGGCCTAAGGCTTCCAGTAAATGTAGAAACTTCAATCTTAGGTCTGTTTCCAATTTTAGACATAGATTTCAGAATTTGATTCTCCTCTAGATCTCTAGCTTCTTCTATAGCTTATTCAAAATGATCTTCCTCCTCAGATTCATCATCACTATCCTCTTTCAAGGTAGGCTTCTTCTTATTTTTTAATTCCTCTTACAAGTCTTACACTTGTTTCTACAAAGCCCTGAAATTATCAAGACTAAATTCTCCAACAGGTTCTTCTTCTGAGTTCTCACGAGCTCGCCTCGGGGACATCTTCAATCCAAGGTCCTAGTGTAGACTGCCTTAACCTCGGCGCTCTATCCACACACTCAAGATCTTCAAGCTCTGATACCACTTAACGCAAGGTAGGGATAGAGGATCTAATAATGGACAGTCCAAACCTACACTGCCAATTACAACAATAACTAGCACAGCAGAATCCAACAATATGATGCTTCAAAATATAATTTCATTCAACGTGCCCGGTTGTAAGGCCTTCCGAGTTTCAGCCTATTACAATGAAATAAAAAAGTATCTCAACAATCTCCTACCTAGTCCAGCTCTGAAGTACATCAGCAACTAATGGAAACACTAAGGCAGATCTAAACTTGAGCTCGCAAGCCTCCAAGCAATCTCCTTGTCTCCAAGTATGCAAACCACTAGCTCTGCTATTACAATATCAAATAAAACATCTGATCTACAAGATCTGGCAGGATCCAAGTATGATTATATTCTCATACCATTTCCAATCTACCATCCAATTGCTTCCTAAACATCTACCCAAGCTATATAGCTAGCTAAGCCATAAGTCGACCAGTCAGGCTTTAAGTACAATATAGGTCCAGACCAATAAAAGAAACCAAAACTAATGCAAGAATGATAAAAAATTAATACACCTTTGGATTTAGGTCCACACATGACCCAAGAACATTCATGTAACTACATAAGGCCCCATTTGATCACATGGAACCGTGCAAGAAGAAACACTCCACATTTCACGTAAAAACTGGCAGAAAATAGGTCCCCAAGAAAAAAGGTCATAACTTTTGACTCATAATGAATTAGGACTTGTGCCTTTGGAAAAATATATTACTTTAGGTCCTCTTAAATTCATTAAGGGATAATAGGCTTAATCATTAAGGATCATCAATGCCATGACCCGCAATCAGCACCAAAACTGTAAGAAAATACAGTTCCAATGGCAAGGAAAATAGTTGTAACTTTGAAACAGTCTATCCAATCCTTATGCAACCATAGGAGAAGGTTCCCAAATAGGTCCTTAGAATCATGTAAACCTTGCACACCATGAAACCAAAAAATACAACAATTATTATGCAAACAATAGAAAATAAGAAATATTTTTTTGGTTGATGCAAGATTTCTCTAAGCTTGAGATGCTCCTACATCAGACACTAACATCACTTGGCTTAAACTATATTTCTTCACTTTTGCTCGGTTAAGCCTACTTGTTTAGTCTTGCTTCTTACTTAGATAAACTATACATTATCTTATCATTGTGCCACATAATCAAGTACTCATTGAAGTATCAAATAACTCAACCTTTCTCTAGGTTCTATTGTTATCACCCTTGCCCTAATCCTTCTCATCAATCAATAGATATAGTACTTTCTTAAATAGCAACTGTCTTACCAATTAAGGTTTGACATCAATGACAATACAACAATTGCTTCAATTGCAATTTCCAACAAGGGTTACAATTAGAGTTTTAATTAACACTAATTATGGTTATCATGAAAGATAACATATAGGGTTAAACTTAAACATTAGTATTATAGTATACATTCAATTTAAGTTTATAATTTGCATTAATGTTATTGAAATTATAGTTACACTTAGAATTAATATTATCATTCAGATTAGGATTATTCTTAGAATTAGCATATGGGTTTTATACAAAATTTAGTGCCTATTATATCTATGAGGTATCCTTTGTAATTAATTTTTCACATTTGGCACATCCATTGAAGGAATTAATATTAAAAACATAGAGTTCAACAAAACATATTGCAAAACCTTGCAAGTATAGTTGTAAACATTACTTGAACAGTAAAAAAAATTTATTTTTCTCTTGTTCATGAAACTTACATAAATGAAAGTTAAAATATAAGTCCATGTACAAGTATTTAGATGAAGTAAGAAGTGTGAAAGCCAAGATAAGAATGAGCTAAATAAAACACATTTCTCTGTAATGATGTAAGTACATTGCATATTCTTCAAGGTTTAAGATGGTATTGCGACCTTTATTTGAACAATGATCATAGTAGACTTCTTTCATCATTGACAGAAGCACATCTACTTTTGTAGATGTCTCGCACAAAACTTTCATAACATCTTCCATCTGTATTATTTCCATTTCATGAAGATAATCAATTGATAAAGTTGTGTTCTCCACAACTTTGATTATATTTATGCACATGTCTATAATTATTCATGTACACTTGTCAAATTTAGTCTGGAAGAAATTATTTCAGGCCATTGAAGCAGTCAGGCTCATAACAATGATGGTTGACTCTCTGTCAAAGGTAGCCAAAGCTCAAATGGTATGCTGCAAATTTGTAAACAAACATCACTATATACAAATAATTGGAAAAAAATTATAGTTAATTAGTAAAAAAAATTGAAATCAATAATATTTAGAATAAGATAATAGCTGACTTTGTATGATGAAATGTGAGCAAGACCATTTTAACAACAATAAGAAATTAAAAAAAATTAAGTAACCATGTTGCATTGTAATTTGGAACTTTACATGTTACTTATCATGGAATAATATGTATTAATGTTTGGAACTTTTTTTAATTTAAATTAATAAAAATTTTGGTATCGAAACATGATATGATTTTGATTATTGATACACATTGAAGCAAAAGTGAACACAATTTCCAAGTATCATCTACTAATTTATTGTTCAAAACATATTCATTTGTAAATCAAATTATTTAATGAAACTAACTATTAAAATCAGTATAAATCAATATATTCAAATGCTCATCAATATGGCGACATTGCCCTTCATATTTGAAAAACTATTTTAGACATTAGGAGACCTTAAACATTAATTTATAAAACATGTATAAAAATATGGTGGCATTGCCATCCATATTAAAACTAAATCTAATATTTAAAAAATAGTATTAAAATACTAACAAAATCAATCTAATTAAATCAAATTATATAAATATAAGGAAGTATTTAAATGACTAATATAAAACAACTTTTGTAGCTAAATTATTATTAAAAAAACATAAAAATTATGGCAGCATTGCCATCCATAATATAAATATTAAAAACAAAAAGTATAAATATTTTAACAATTATTCTAATATGGCAGCATTGCCATCCATATAAATACATTATTAAAATAATTATCAAATTCAAAAAACTAAAAAATTAATTAATATGGCTGCATAGCCCTTCATATTTTAAAAATTTGTTCAAACATTTCTTCATGCATTATGGAAAATAAATATATATATTTAAAAATTACATTTTAAAAAATTTGAATATTTGAACAATAAATCTAATATGACGACATTTCCATCCATAATATAAATATTAAAAATAAAAAACAAAAATATTTTAACAATCATTCTAATATGGTGGCATTGCCATCCACATAGATAAAAGTGAACTTTTTTGAATTTGACTATGATAGAAGTGTTCTCATAGCAAGTAACAACAATCTTGCAATAGGTTTAACTTGCTTGTTTATTGGCAATCCCACAAGAGATCAGAGCAATCCCACGAGGACTTTTTTAATTGACTTTTGAGGATACTTGGACTATTTTTAGGATAAAAAGTTTGGTTGACTTGGTGAATTCTTTTTGGAATTTTTTTTTTGGTAAACAATATGTGAGTGAATAAGTACAACAAGCACAAAAAGGCTAATTTTGTAACCAAGCATACTTTACAACTTAGGTTTGGAAATATACTACTTGTTAAGTCCACATTTGAATTGCTCCAAATACTTAGATAAAGTGGACAAGTAGAGATCAAGTGTCACTAACTCCCCTTTATATGACACAAGAATAACTTGAACTTATACTTTGAATGAATTCTAAGTATTTATATCTTAGCTATGAAAAGTATAATAGTGGCACGGGTTCAAAGGTATGACCTTCTGCACCAACATTAAGTATGGGTTTTTAGCTAATAAATTTTTTAGTTTGAGTAGCAATGGCATTCATTTAGGTGGCCATACATGTAGCGAGTCACTCAATTAAGAGGCCTCACAACTCTTGACTAAGAGGGTTTTTATGTATCACATGGATATAAGTTAAGTGAGACATTCATTATTATGACACATCGGTACCTATTGATTATGGTTCTCACCACAAAAACATTTTTTATATAGCGGTTTGAATGAGGCTTGGCCATAGCTCATTATCGCTTGGGTCAATCCCTTGGGGTGAGTACTTTTCCCCCAAAGAAGACACCCTAAAAAAGAAAAAGTGAGTGTTACTATTGCTTTTCTCTTACATCTAAGATCGCATGAAGCACAAAAGGAGAGGATACTTAGTGTAGATGTGGGTCCACTCAGAAAAGTGCAAATGCACCAAGACATATAACTTGGGTTTATTTTAAGCCCCAAATGAAGGTTCCTAATTTAAATAAGCACATGAAAGTAATAAAAATTCATTTTAAATCAAGTTGTGTTTGTAAAAAAAGACAACCCTGAAAAAAAAAATTATGATGAGGCCTTGGATGGTCATAAGTTGCACAAACATTAGTATAACTAGAAAAAAAAAACATAAAAGTTAGCTGGTTAACAATAAAAGATTTGAGAAAAATGAACAAAATCAAGTAAAAGAAAAATCTTGTAGGAACACAAAGTGTTCCCACAAATAATAATTTTAACTTCAATGCCATTGGAGTTTCTGTCAATCCTACCAATTTTGCAAAACAAAGAGAAAGAAACCAAACAAAACATTTTAGAAAACTATTAGAGTGTTCCTGCGCCCGAGTTGGTGATTTATATAAAAAAAAATAGAATGCAATCATTAATAGATTATCAATAACTACAAACTAGATAATTGTGGCATCAATCCTATGGGTGTTATAAGAAATCATGTTGATTTTGGTAGTGTTGTTGTAAAACTTGCAAAAGCACACAATACAAAAAAAGGAAGTTTAGAGGGATTGCATTCCAGCGACCAGGTTTGCAAACTAGTGGGAAACTAGAACATTCTTGTGGGAATTTTAAAGGTGGCCTACAAAAAAAATGAAATTTTTTGGTGTATGTGAGGCTTTAATCCCACGACTCCTGATGTGACATGTTATAAAAATAGCAAACACACGAAACCGGTTAGATTTTAACATGTGAGGTGGGTCCTACTAGGTGTGCCGAAATGTCTGCATGGAAAAGTGTTAGTTAAAAAGGAATACATGTAAACAAGTCAAAATGTTCAATTGTACAATTCAACACAGTATCAAGATAAGACATAAGAGGACATGAAATACTAAAGGAATGAAAACCTAGATACAAACCAAGTAGTCTCCTTGTTTTAGAGATTTGTCTAATGATGCTAGCTGATTGTGTGTGCTTAATAGTTGTGCTCAAGAGTCAAGTTTGGGTTCAATTTGATATTATGATGGTGTGATTAGAATAATTTTGGAATAAAAATGGCATAGTAACTTTTCATAAAAGGTGGATGAAATGAGGATCAGGCTCTCAATTTATAGAGTTTGGATGGGATAAATGGATTGTTGATATTGAAGGATGATGGAGGGCCAAGATGCATTTTGAGGGAAGCACATGAATTGTACTTTTTCAAATTTATAGAATTGTGACAAGTGTCACAATGGGAGGAGTTGAGAAGACATTATGAGTGGAGTAGATTTTCCATAAGGCATTTCTTGTCTCACACTCCAAAGGTCAAAGTTGGGGAATATGACCTTTTTGGGGAGTGTAAAGGGATTTTGGAGAATGGGAAGAAGGAACTAAATATTTATTTGAGGGGACAAACATGTAATAAGCTCATGTGGTCTCTTACATGTGCATTTAATGTTGACAAGTTAATAGTTGACTTTGTTGGCTAATCTCCTTGTTTAGAAATGTGCAAATATTTAAGAAGGGGATTAGGCTAGGATTAAGATTAATTAGTGGGAAAGTGGGATAGGTTGGGTTGGAAGCATGGAATAGTTAGTTTGAGTGAGGTTAGGTGAGGGTTAAAGTTAGAATCCATGTGCTCAAATAGATTAAATAGGGTTTATTTAATCATAATTGTGAGAATAAGAAGTTTATTGAATGAATTAAAATAAATAAGTGCAAATTTGTTTAAATTAATAGAAGAAAGGGGATTAATTAATTAAATGTTTATGAGTTAACATTAAATTAATTGGACTATAACTAATTAATTAAATTATTTTAGCTAGAATTTTAACATTAATTAATTAAATAATGTGTAGTTATTTGATAAAAAAAATATAAGTAAGAAGACTAAATACATATTAAAATTGTTGATCAAATCGAGGTATCTGAACAATAATCTATGAGAAATGGATGACTACTATTAGTTGTCTTTGTGATCTGCGTGTAAGGAGGAGTTGCTAATCAACATGGAGAGGCTAATAATATTCAGCATTCCTTTATTCAGCGTTCAAACAAGGGTTAGGAGAAGTGTATCCGTAGCCATAATATCTATCTTTGTGCATCCATAGATCCTAAATGGTAAATTAGATTTTGACCAAAAAAAATTGGTTTTCTTTGTATGGAACTTAATTATTTATAGCTATTGTTATGGTTTGTGGGTACTAAAGATGAACATCGTGGAATCCATTAACCTTGCAAGGGTCAAAGAGTGGTCAGTTCAAAGTGTCATCCAAAAAAATTCCCTATTGCCACATTACATGTTTTCCTTGACAACCAAAAAAATTACATATACTTTTGCACAAATGCCCCAATAATTATGCACTACTAGTACCAATAAACTTGCACAATTGATCTAATTACTAATTTTCTTTTACCAAAAAGGGCTGGCTATTGGCTCACAGGTGAATTTCTAGTAGGTTTTTAATTTGCAAAATCTAGTGTGTAGTTAATTAGAACATGGACAGTAATTGGTGCTCTTCTCCTGTGAACAAACATAAAAGCACCGTTGATAAACTCTTCATTACAAACTTTTATTTACCTACCGGCCTTGATAAATAGGTTAAGGACATTGAAACTAGTATGAATCGTTATTAATTTTTCTTTTGATTGATAGTGTGCATGTCTTAAGTTCATAGCATTTTTTGAGAGACATTTTATTGTGGCATTTAACCTAATGATCCCGATGTCTAATGAATCCACAAACATGAAAAATAAAGTTTATTATATAATTTTCCTTTAGATTCATATTTTCTCATTATAGAATTTGATAAAATCTCAAAGTGGACCATTTTTATCAACACAATAGTTTAATTGTATGAAAAACATAGGGAAAAAAAAAACATTTTTGTACTAAGTGATATCAAAGAGATAATTCTTAATAAATAATTAAAATTTTGATAGGCATAATTGAAGAAATGACTAATAATAGATAAATTAAAGATGATCTTGTCCACTTCTTTTTAGACATAAATGATTGTATATTTTAATCAACATTTAACTCGTCCCTTTCTTTCCCCACAAAAGTTAGTAGAAATATTTAAAACTATGAAGATCATTGAAGGCTAAATCTTTAGATTCATTTTATTCAAATCTTGAAATTTGTTTTCTTTTGATTTTATTTGATTTTGTAGAATTATGTTACTTGAGAGTGCCCATGCTTCTAGGAATATGGTTAAGATAATTATGAACAATGTAATAAAGAAATATACCAAGGAGGAGGATTTTCAAGAACTCATAGACAAAATACATGAAATGTAATAAATTGAAGTTGAACAAAATCTCAAGAGAAATTGAAATTTTAGTGCTAATAAAACCAAAACAATTGTATTTTAATTTTAATAAAAACAAAACAATTGTATTGATTATTTAGAATAATGAATGAAAATCAAAGATGAAATTTAATCAAGAGATACTAAAATTAATTATTTATTGAATATAATTTAAAATTGCTCATATTACTACTAATCAAAATATTAATATTAAAAATATTTTTTAATTTTACATATAATAAAATACTTTAAATTTTATTTTTAAATCTGACTATTATTATAGATTTTAACAAATATTATATATATATATATATATATATATATATATATATATATATTAAAAATTAAAAATTATTATATTCAAAATTTTAGTTTTAAATTAATATAGTTAACTGTGCGTTTGACAAGACAACAGGGAGGCCCAAAGAAGCATCTTCTTTGTAGTGCACCGACGCATCTTCTTTGTTGATAAGACAACACGAAGGCCCAAAGAAGCATCTTCTTTGTAGTGCACTCAATCACGGCACCGACGCATCTTCTTTGTTCATAAGACAAAAGCAGTCTAAGTCGAATCCAAATTATCTACTTTCCATGATAATTTCCAAGTATTTTATTTTTCGCATTGGAAGCGACTGCGCTTACCTTACTTCCAAGCATTTTCCTCGAAAAGACTTCTTTTTTCACATTGGAAGGGACTGAACCCGCCGTTTTTCGCACACGTCAGCGCTTTCCTCTACACAAACTAATTTTGCTTGGCATACTGCTGAATTAGCCCTGTTCTTTCCCTTTCTACATTTGAATTGGAATCAATGGCGTCTTCCTCATCATCTTACCAGCAAAATAATGCTTTCTCTGGAATTGAACCTGTGGGAGAAAGAAGGGTGGTTTCGGAATCTTCAAAATTGTATGATGTGTTCATCAACCACAGAGGCCCCGATGTCAAACAAACCCTTGCTACTCAGCTCTACGATTCTCTTAAGGAGCTGGGAATAAGGTCGTTTCTCGATTCGGAAGAGAAGGAGCTGGGGGATTCCTTTATCTCTATTATTGAGACTGCCATCCGCTCTGCATGTGTACACATAGCCATCTTTTCCAAAGGATATGCACAATCCCCTTGGTGCCTCGCTGAGTTGGTTCTCATGTTACAAACTCAAGCCAAAATTATTCCCGTATTTTATGGAGTGGAGCCATGGGAACTCCGCCATATAGAAAAGGGAGTATACAATGATGCTTTCATTAAATATAAAGAGAAGGGAAGGTACCTCGACAAGCTTGACGGGTGGAAGGAAGCCCTTCAATCTCTTTCATTTATAGCCGGGGAAGAATTTAACAGGTAAATTTTCTCTGGCTTTGGTAGGAAAGCTTAATTTTACTTTAATATATAATTGTTTTCTTCCTCCAAATCTGTTTTACTATATACTCATGGAATACTACTTTCGTTTTGTAAAGTTTCAGTGACTGCAAAAACATAGCAGCAGCAGTGCAAAAGGAAGTTCAGAGGAAAAAAAAATTACATGTCGCCAAGTATCCAGTGGGGCTTGACAATCTTGTGGAAGATTTTGAGAGACATTGCTTCGATAAACTTGTCCAAGATTTTGAAAACCAGTGCGTGCTGCAGAAAAGGAGGGATAAGGGTAAAGCTAATGTTGTTGGCATTTTCGGCATGGGTGGAGTTGGGAAGACAACTCTTGCCAAAGAGTTGTTCAATCGAAAGAGGTCGGATTACTCTAAATCAAGCATTTTGTTTGATGTGCGAGAAGCGTCTGTAAGAAGCCAATTACCTTCTTTGCAAATTAAGCTTCTCAAAGATCTCTTCGGTCCAGATCATTGTAATTTTACAACTACAGAAGAAGGAACAAGCAATCTCATTGATTGTTTTCAAAGAGGCCATCTCAAAAACTTTCTAATTGTTGTAGATGACATTGATCATGTGGACCAATTAGATGCTCTAGCGGTAATGGATATCTTAGATAGATTTGGCAATATTCTGGTCATTATCACAACCCGTGATGTTGGGGTGCTTATAGCCGCAGGGATTACTTTCGGTTATCATCTAAAAGGAATGGATAGAAATGTCGGGAGGCAACTCTTTTGTTGGCATGCCTTTGGCCAACCACATCCATGTAGTGGATATGAAAAGCTGGTTGAGGGCTTCGTAGATGTCTGTGGAGGCTTACCTCTGTCTCTTCAGATTCTGGGCAGACACGTTCATGCCAGAAATCATAGTTATTGGATGTCAGAATTGATTAAAGTTAGCAAGACGCTACCTCGGGATGTAATGAAAAAACTGAAAATAAGTTTTGATGCATTGGATGTTGAAGAGAAACAACTTTTCATGGATATTGCTTGCTTCTTTGTGGGCAAACCAAAGAGTATAGCCGACAGAGTATGGGAGGGATCGCGATGGAACGCTCGACATGCACTGGCAACGCTCAAAGATAAGTGTCTTGTTAGTCTGGAGGGACGGGGTGAACTTGTATTTGGAATGCATGACCACCTAAGGGACCTGGGAAGAGAAATGGCACTTGAGCTTGGCCCTCCTCATCGCCTGTGGCGTCCTCGAGATATGGTATACTTTGTTACCCTTACGTATTTCTCCTTCCTATTGTAATATTCCAAACCTTTAGCTTGTTACTACGTTATAGAAAACTGAAATGCTTCTGTGTATGCAGAATTTAACAGGTTTCAAAGATATCCTCGCCCAAGGAAATGTCAGGTGTTTCTATTCCGTTATGGACGACTCCATGGGTTGTAGATTTACGTTCTTTTTAGGCCGGTCGGATATCTCTGTCGGGACGTCATCTTCCTTACTATGGCTCAAGCTCACGGGGAATCGCAAAGAACAGCTAAGCATTCCTTCATGGATTCCTCTCCAAAGTTTGCAGTTTTTGCATATTATTGATTGTAGACAAGTCAAACCATTGTGGAAGAACCCCAGACAGGTATTTGGATCTTCTCAGTCAAAAACTAAATCTCCTCCAACGGTATGGTGGAATGCATTATGTGTTTGTATCTCCGAGCCATTTGTTTTTTAATAATTAAAACTTTGCACAAAATTATTTTGAATTTCAGGCACCCTACCACTTGAAAGAGCTGATCATTGATCAAAGCTCTTTGGAAGATTTACCAGATTTATTTGGGATATCAGAGAATGGGGGAAACTCTAATAGTGTTCAGGCCCCAATGAGTGGTCTTCAAAAGCTAGTGATTAGCGGTGAAAAACTCTTAACCAGGATCCTAATTAATGGATTACACTATACCAGGCTTGAGTCAATCACACTTTATTCTATAGAAAATCTTAGGGAAGTGAATTTAAGTGTAAGGACATTGAGTTGTCTTTTTATTACAAAATGTTAAAAACTCAAAGTATTGACAGGTAACATTGAGCTTAGATGGTTGCACATTGAACGTTGTCCTGAGCTTCAGGAGTTGTCAATTCTTTATGGCCGGATCTGTTTAAAGGAATTGACGATTGATGATTGTGAGAAGCTACAGAGCATTATGCTGCCAACACGAGTCATTAATCTGTCTGTACAAAGATGCAAAGGTTTGCAAAGAGTAGCAGGAACCGGTGATCTGACAAAGATTACAAACTTGTATATTTTTTATTGTCAAAACTTGAAAGGTGTGTCAGGTGACATTGAGCTTAGGCAGTTGTACATTAGTTATTGTCCTGAGCTTGAGGAGTTGCCAAGTCTTTCTAGACACAGCTACTTGAAGGAGTTTGTAATTACATCTTGTCAAAAGGTGAAGAACATAGAAGGTACTGAAGAGTTGCATGTATTGGAATATATGGGACTTTCTTGTTTGAGCAGGGCAGCAATTCGGAATTGCATGGCCAAGTTGAAGGTATTGATTTCAAGATTCAATCATAAATCTCATTTTGAAGGGAGTGTTTTCATTTCATTATTGACCTTCACCTTTGTTCTGTAATTTTTTCTGCTTAAATTTTGGCAAGTGATGATTGAAGTGATCTATAGTTCAAAAATAATTTTCTGAGGATGAACTGAGAGTGTTGTCTTTTATTTCAGAGTGTTCCGCCATGGTTCGTTTTCGCGATTAGGGGAGCCGTGGAAGGAGCGGAAGCAACTTCAAACCAATGTCAGTTTTCCCTTCAGAAAATTGGCGTCAAACGGTTAAGCTGTATTAAAAATGAAAGCTGTGTTACAGTTGTTAACTGCTTTGTGGTCGTCATTCCTGACTATGGGTCGGGAAAACAGGTATATGATGCACTTTCAGAATCCCTTTCATTTCACTCAAGACTCTACTTGTTTGAAGGAGAATGGATAATTACAGTGGTAGACACGGATGACCGTAGTGAAGAAATTAGACGCGATCTATCTGGACTGGTGAAGAAGTGGTACAGGGTATTTGTGAAGGAAGGCGAAGAATGGAAAATTGGGAATCTGGTACCTACAATTGCTGAGCTAGCCATGAGTGGCATGAAGTCCAAGCTCGGTGAAATGTTTTCCGAGCTCTTGGAATGAGTCTCCACTTGATATTTGAGTTTATTTTCTGCCATCACCATTTCATCTTAGGTTTTGAAGCTCACAAGTTTGACAGTAACTCTTTAACAAGTTTGAAATGAGTTTTCATTGCTTCAAAAGAGATAGGTTAATATATGAGAATATAAAATGATGTTTTTAATGTATATTAATTTTAGTATTTGTTACGATAGTGATTGCAATAAGTGTTATATAATGGTATGGTATTTGTTTTTTAAATTTTATTAGCACTTTGTATTAAAAGGAGGTACAATGAGTGTTCTTATAATAAAATATACTTCGAATAATATAGTGAAGATTGCAATATCATAGTGTATTTGAATTGTATTCATTAGTGATAATTAATTGTAATGTGAATGAGAATGTTTTAAAATATAAAAATTTAAATATCAATGAATGTAAATTAATCTGAAATGTATATTGGACTAAATATTTTTATACAACATAACATGTTTTAACAATATATGAAAATGATTAACTTAAAAAATTGATTACATTGATAATATAAAATGTTTCAACAATATATCAAAATGATTAACTTAAGAAATTGATTACATTAAATACATTGGATGATGACTACTAAGATGTGGAACTTGTCTTCATTGGAGTTGATTTATGTAAAGTAAAATTTGCAGAGAATATAATTGAAGTTTTGTAATAAAAATTGTATGAAGTAAATATTATTTTATTTAAATCTAATATAATATTAAGTTTATATATTAATTTTTATTAATATGATAATGGATTTATATTTATTTATGTATTCATTTTGATTTGATGTTTAAATAGACTTAAATTAAATGTTCTTAAGTATCCATAATGTTAGATCACAAGTCCTGGGTCATGTAGTGTTTAATTTCATTACAAGTACTACTTGATAAATTAGATATCCAAGTTGTTGCTGCTTCTTGTAATGTTAGAAATGAATTGAATTATTAGCCTTAGTTATATTGAAAGATATTTTATGTTCTAACCCTTTTAAATTCTTGAGAGAACAAAATATTAGTACATTATTATTACCTATTTATGATCTTTTGGTCTTATTCATTAATGTTGTAGTATCTCTATTTAGATTTAAATTGACTAGTCAACATGGTTTTATAAGGTTGTGATAGTCATATTAATATATAGTCTATTTTAGTGTCATTTAGTTTAGGATATTAGATTTTAGTGGATAGATAGTATATTATTGAATAGAAATTAATTGAGTATGTTTTATTTATAAATTTATTTTAGTTCAGCAAATGAACCATATGTTACTTAGATAGGAATTGAGGGATTTTTTATGTTCTTACTCATTAGAAATTGTTTTTAATCATGTTTAAATCTTTGGTAAACTATTAAACTATGAAGTGTTGTCTTTGAATTTTCTACTTAAATGATTGTTCTTTATGATGCAAGTATGTTGTTAATATAAAGTATATTGTTAATATGGATTAAGTCCTAAATTGGGGAGCTTGGAATTTCTATCTTATGGTCTTCTTAAATGATTTTTGTGTGGGAACGTGTTAATAAGACTCTTCTTGATTTTTGGGTTTTCCTTACATATACTCGAGGAGAGGCCCGATCGACCATTGAAAGCTTGTCTGTCATTAGATGTGGACGACCCATCATGTCTACAAAACTTTCCCAAACTGAAAAACAAACGTACCACCTGGTATGAAAATTGCCAACCATACAACTGATGTAACCTGGTTGGCAACTGTGCAACTACTGCTCACAAACGGTTTTATGAAGATACTAGTAATCCTCAAGTACAACAGGTAGTGTTTAAGGGGTAGTTTTGGCACTTGGGAAAGACATAAAAGAACGACAGGTGCAGAGGAAAGAACCTTTTCCTAAGCGCGGCAAGGGTTGGATGTTACAGTAATACAGGGACAAGAAAACCACAAATGAGTGTAGGGCTTCGAACCCCGATCTAGATGGAATGCCTCAAAGCCTCATACATTTTTTTCTTTAATTTCTACACCAAGCTTTTAGTTCTGCTAACAGACGATTCATATTTCTAGACTCTTGCAATTAGTAATAAACAAAGGGAAATATTGTCTCATAAGATTGTAATAAAGAACAAGCCACTTCAGACACTGCAATTCACCATTTATTCACCAGGGATGGAAACCATAAAATTTGAGCTTAGATCAATGACGAAAAGGTAATAAAGGAAGACGAACAATCGCAGTCCATGAAATCGCATCTCTTTGCATCATTTTCTGAAAAAGTTAACGCGCCTTGTACATGCTTCCAAAGAAAACTCAGAAGATCATAAGTAAAAAAGTTATTGTTGATCAAATAAATTAGAAAGTAAGTTTTGAAATAGATCACATTTATCCTCTTCCATTCAGAAAATCTGACAGAAAATTTGAGCCTGTGGGAGCAATTCTAAAAGAGAAACCAGAAGATCAGAAGTAATAAGATATTTAGCGTTCATCGACGAATTTAGAAATACGGTGGAGAAGACGCAAGAGTGCCTTCAAATTTTGGAAGTTTTATGAGAAAAGTAAGGTACACACTAGTTCCAAGGGCTTGAAGTGCATTTATTCTCCTCCGTTCAGAAAATCTGGTTACAAATTTGAACCTCTGCGAGAGATCAGAAAAAAAATCCCTCAGATTCAATTGCCACACAAAGGGATGGCCTACACAAAACTTTGCCAGATTTCCCTCCTCATCTACGAAAGTAAGGCCCAACTAGATCAGTTTAAGGTTTCCCACATTAACTTTCAAGGCACAGTGATGGCACTCTGCCCTGCTCCTGAATCTCCTATATGACCTTATAACAACCCTGGCAGTGTTCCACTTTATATCCATGGCAACATATGGTATTGATCTACCTTGCGTCTGCTCAACTCAAATTCTTCTTCCAGGTTATCTGTCCACACCTCTCTTATACAAACTAATTCTCTCTTAACCCTAACCATCATGAACCCAATCCAATTCAAGACAACTCCTTAGATCTTTATGACTAATTATAACGTGCTAGGATGAGACCAAAGCATTAGATTTCTTATTAATTTAATTCTATGCCTTAACCTTTTCTTTGTGCAAATCTATGGAGCCATCAATAGCCTAACTGTTGATGCAGACATTGTTAACTTTATAGATTCTAGAACAAAATTAGCAAATATACCCTTAACATGCTTGAATTTGAGTCCAATGACTTATCCCAGATCCAGGTCTCTAAGAATTATTTCATTTATAAGATCAAAGTGAAATTATGACCATTTATCTTGATTAGAGGCCACTACATAATGTATTCTAGTAGTGACAAATTATGGTGCAACACGCGGTTACTTGGGCATGATTCATCATCCAACTGGGGTAATCTGTCAATGACCCTGATCACTAACAATCGTGAATTCTCTGCCACCACTACAATTATCCCTTTTGAATGAGTTTTATTTTCAAATTTTGGCAGTGATCATTATAACAGTTTAAGTGAATTCAAGAACGTTGCAGTCATATCTAAGCTATGATTCCAACTAGATGTGATGTTGTGATAACAAATCCATAATGAACTCAAAATAAGGAAAATCTAGAGAACTGGTTATGGATGAACGGTTCTGACATTTAGCTCTTATATTAGTAACATTTAAAAAAAATGTATTCCATATTGTTTTTAGATTAAAACTAATCTACTTGACATAAATAATATATGTAACTATAGATCACAATCAAATGTAATGAATAATAGGCATAGTGTAACTCATTGGCACATTAAAGGTTTGTTAACATGGAACATGGTCAAATATAACCTGCCAGTTACCACACATTCTTTAAATTTACAAAAAAATGATTGCAATCAAATGTATACTATAATTAACATATGGGAATTCACTTTGCATGCTTAAAATTTGTGATTGTGAATCATAGTCAAATTTAATGCATAATAGACATATTGTAACTCACTTGACATATTTGAAGGTTCTTAACGTGGAACATGATCAAATATAACTCATCATCAATATAACTTTTGTCAAACTTTTGAGAGAGAGAGAGAGAGAGAGAGAGGTATGGAGTTGGAGATTGAGAAGAAGACGGCTATGGAGAGGTGAGGGAGAGATAGAGAGAGAGGGGGGGGATGTAAGATATTAATATATAAAGAAGAGTTAATGAAAGAGGGAGAGATAGATAGGAAGAGAGAAAAAGATATAAATGGTGAGATAGATTGATAGAGAGAAAAGGAGATATAGAGAGGATGAGAGGGGGAGAAGGACAAAAGGACATATAATTAGTTGACCTTCCATATCTATTTGATGTACCCATTGCACACTAAGATGCCATTGAGCTAGTATAATCTACAATCAAAATTTGCAAAATTTACATTTGATGAGACATTTGATAAGAAAATAGGAAAGCCCAAAGAAGTATCCCACTCAAACACGACACTGACACATTAAAATTCAGTGATAATTTCCAAGTATTTTCATTCGCATTGGAAGGGCAGACTCAACCTCCTGCTTCTTTTGTACAGGTTTGTGCTTACGTTACTTCCAAGAATTTTCCTCGAAAAAACTTCTTAGAGGTCTGTGCTTATCTATCTTAGCATATTTCCTTCTCCTTTTTCCAATTGGAAGGGACTGAACCTTCCGCTTATTCACACAGGTCAGCACGTATTTTGCTTCCAAGCATTTTCCTCGAAAAAAATGTCTTTGAACAAGTCTGCGCTTTCATATTTCCAAGCGTTTTCCTTCTCATTTTTTCCTAGAAATGACCGAACTCAATTGCAATGTGATCTATTTAATTCAGTCCACCCTCCCTTCCTCCAGGCAAATTAATTTTGCTTGGTGTACTACAATCAAATTCTTTCCAATGACAAAGGCATTGGTGAAGGCAAAATTCATCTTCTTTAAAGATAAGTTGGGTGTCGTGCAAAACAGCTTCCTCATTAAGAGGGAGTGTTAGTTTGTTAGCTTTGGACAATTGTTTGTCCACATGCTATTATTTAGTAAATAGTAGTTTTCCTAACTAATTAGTTGGAGTAGAGACAATTATTTATTAAATAATTAAGTCCTTTTAGAAGCAACTAGAAACCAACTTGGTTAGGGTTGTTAAGTTATTTTTAATCTTAGCCGTCGATTGTGAATCAATCTTTGCCGTTGGTTTACCAATGAGGGTAGTATAAAAGAGGGTCTAGGGGCATTTGGAAAACACAAGTTGGAGATCATTTGCAGTGTTAGCAAATGTGTTTGCAGTGATAGCAAACGATCTTGTAGTGTTAGGAAGGGCGCAGTGATAGCAGTGGAGGAATATCAGCAGGAGAAATTGGGAGATTGTCGAAGTTCTGCCAGTGAGAGGCAAGGAATTTTGTATCTCTTAATTTGCTGAAGTTTAATATATTTTTCATTTGTAGTACTAGTTTTCCCCTGGGGGTTTTTCCAGGGACAATTGTCTGAAAATATTGTGTTCATTGTGTTGTGTATTTCTTTCCACGTATTTTTATTGGTGAATTTGCGGTTGTATTATTTTTCAATATTAGCTGTGAATTTATTTTTGACAGTTAAATAATCTTTATAAGATATGAGATTAATAATCAGTGACTGCAATAGAATTTTAACATGGTATCAGAGCTAAGGTGAGGGTAGAAAAGGTGTACCCTAGGAAGGAAAGAAATTGAGGGTTTATAAAACCTAGTTTGACCTCTTTTGAATTATTATTTCTTTGAGATGGTCATAGCTGGCTTGAGAGATCAGGATAGATTGGATGGTGCCTCGAATTTTGGTGTCTGGAAAGCTAGAATTTCTTTATTGTTGGAAAAGAATGGTATCAAGAAGTATGTTACCAGTGTTGTAGCTGTACCCACAGATGCAACACAGCTCACAGCATACAAGAAGGACAATGCCAAGGCGAGGAGGATAATCCTTGATGGTGTCAAGGATCATATTGTTCCACATATCACAGAGTTAGATATAGCGAAGAAGATGGGGGGCACCATTCTGAATCTGTACCAGAATGCTACCACCAACCGGAAGTTGATTCTCAGAGAAAAGTTGAAGAATACCTAGATGAATAAGGGAGAAGACATCATAAGTTACCTCACTAGGCTTAGACTTGTCAAGGATGAATGAACAGCTATTGGAGATAGCCCAAGTGATGATGAGCTAGTCAAAATAGCCCTAAATGGGTTTACTAAGCAATGGGATTTATTTGTCCAAGTTGTCAGTGGATGAGACACCTTACCGAGTTGGGATCGACTATGGAGTGATTTCACTCAGGAGGAGTTTAGACTAAGTCTTGTCAATGGAGCCAATAAGAGTCAGAAAAGTGAGGTGGAACAAGAAAACATTGCCCTATCAGGAAAGGGGAAAGTGAATAAGGGGTCTAGCAAAGGATCAAACTCATAAAGTGAGAAGAAGAAGGACCTATATAAGGTCAAGTGCTTTGGTTTTCACGAGTTTGGCCACTATGTCAGTGATTGCCCGCAAAGCAAGAAGAATGAAAATAAGGTCAAGAAGTAGGTGGTAGCTTCAGCAAGTGCAGATGAACTCTCTAGTAGATTGGAGGATGAGTTCACACTCATAGCTTGTATGGTTAGCTCAACCTCACATAGTGTTTGGTATATAGACAGTGGGGTATCATTTCACATGATAAGAGTTAGAGAGTACTTCTCTAGTTATTAGGAGGATAACACCAGTATCTAGATTTCTATGGGAAACTTGTCCAAGCTCAACTCAATTGGGAAAGGGACTGTTCAATTTTAGAGGGAGAATGGAAAGATTATTGCCCTTCATGATGTGTTGCATGTGCCAGGCTTAGGTATGAATCTGATTTATGTATCTATTCTTCAAGATAAAGGGTATAATGTACTTTATAGAGGGACACATGTGTTGATCAAGCATAAGGATTGGAAATCACCCGTATCTATTGGAGTTAGGATTGGTCACCTTTATAGACTGGAGTTTGATACTCCTAAGGCACTCCTGAGCAACAGTAACCCTAGAGACTTAGAGAGCTATGGCATAGGAGGATGGGCCATATACATCATGGAGCACTTAAATTGCTTTGTGAGATAGTGACATGTGCTCCTGAGGTGAGCACAGAGCATGATTATGTATACATAAGGGATGTGTGCTGGGTAAGTTTGCAAAAGTATCTTTTCCAAGGAGTGACACCATATCTGAGGGTTTTCTTGATCTAGTACATTTAGATGTAGGTGGACCAATGTCAACAAAGTCTCTTAGAGGATATGAGCACTATGTTACTTTTATTGATGATTTCTCTAGGAAGACCTGGATATACTTCTTGAAGACCAAGGATGAGGTTTTTAGTCACTTCCAAGAGTTTAAGGCTCTTGTGGAGAACTCAATAGGAAGGAAGATAAAGGTTCTTTCGGTTAGATAATGGAGGCGAGTACAAAGGAAATGAATTCTAGGAGTTCTATACAAGGGAAGGAATCAAGAGGGAGTGGACTATTCCTTATAATCCAGAGCAGAATGCAGTTGCTGAGAGGAAGAACCGGTCTATATCAGAGGCGGCAAGGGCTATGCTACATGACCAAGATATGCCCCGCTACTTATGGGCAGAGGCATGTAGTACAATAGTGTACATAAAGAATAGGGTGCCACATAAGGTACTGGGGAAGATGACACTAGAGGAGGCTTTCACAGGAAAGAAGCTAGATGTTAGTCACTTCAGAATATTTGGAAGTTTGGCATATTGTCATATTTTAGGTGATATAGGTACCAAGTTAGATCAGACTATAGAGAGGGGGTACTTTGTTGGGTACAATGAAACCTCAAAGGCATATCAAATATTTATTCCAGGGACTAAGAGGATTATAGTAAGGCATGATATCAAGTTCATGGAGGACAAGGCATTTAGGAGGTCTAGAGATTTGCCAATAGAATATCAGAGTGAGTAGCTGACAGAAGCTTCGTGGTTAGCTCAACCGAGTCAAGGGCATAAAAGCTCGAGTACAATTTCTAGTACTAGCATAGGCTCAGGTGGTGAGAGTTCATAGAGTATGGAGCAACTGGTGCAGCAAGATATGCATCAAGACGATATGGAGGTTGATATCTAATCCTCTATAGTTGGCAGCAGGAACCATCAACTTCAACAAAGGGATACTCAGGATTTAGTAGGAACTCTTAGGAGGATTATGAGACAAAGGAGACAACCAACCAAGTTCAAAGACTATGTGGCTTTGGTCAGTCGTTTGGTAGATAGTGAGCCTTCCATTTATTAGGAGGATGCACAACATCAGGTATGCCAAGATGCGATGGTTGAGGAATATACCTCAATAATGTAGAATGATGTGTGGGAAGTAGTACCTAGACCAACAGATAGGGTAGTGGTTGGATCACCCTAGCTCTACAAGATCAAGCATGGTGCAGATGGTAGCATCGAGAAATACAAGGCAAGGTTTGTGGCAAAGGGGTTCTCTCAGAAGGAGGGAATAGACTATGAGGAGACATTTGCTCCTGTGGCTAGGTATACTTCTATACGAGCTGTGATCTCATTTGCAACACAGATGGGATGGAAGATCCATCAAATGGATGTGAAGAAAACATTACTCAATAGTGAGTTGAAGGAGGAGGGATACATAGAGCAACCAGAAGGTTTTGTAGCACATATTAAAGAGACCCACATGTGCAGATTGAAGAGAGCTTTGTACAGACTCAAGCAAGCTCCTAGAGCATGGTATGAGTGCATTGATACTTACTTGCAAGTAATGGGCTTTGTAAAGAGTGAGGTAGATGCTAACCTCTACTACTTGGTGGTTGGGGGTGAGGTTCTCATTCTTGTTTTATATGTGGATGACTTGTTTCTAACAGGTTCACTAGGGCTCATAGAGGAGTGCAAGAGGGACCTTGTAGTAGAGTTCAAGATGAAGGATTTGGGACTTATGCACTACTTTCTAGGTATAGACGTGTGGTAGACAGATGGAGAGATTTTCCTTGGGAAAGGAAAATATTGCATTGAAATCTTGAAGAGATTTGGGATGGAGGATTGCAAAGCCATGTCTACACCCATGATCATAAATTGGAGGAAGGTAGATACATCTAAGGAGAAGGATGTAGATCCCACCTTATACAAGCAGTTGATTGGTTCGCTCATGTGTTTGGTCAACACTAGGCCAAATATAGCCTTTGCAGTAAACTCTCTTAATCAGCTCATGGTGGAGCCAAAGAGAGTGCATTAGACAATAGTAAAATATGTGTTGTGTTATCTTCATGGTACAGTTGAGTATGGGATCAGATATGTTTGAGGTGAAGGTATCAAGTTGATAGGCTATACTGATGCAAATTGGGCAGGCAGTACAAGGAACAAGAGAAGCACTTTAGGGTGTTGTTTCAGTTTGGGATCGCGAGTTGTCTCTTGGTTCAACAAGAAGTAGAAGTCGGTGGCTTTCAGTTATGTAGAAGTAGAATACATAGCAAATAGCATGGCAACGTGTGAAGTTATATGGCTTCAGAAGTTGCTAGTGGCCTTGTTTGGTTAGAGGGTTGAGACTACAGGATACACTATGACAATCAGAGTTGCGTTAAGTTGTCTAAGAATTCGGTATTTCATGATAGGTCTAAACATATAGACATCAGGTATCACTTCTTCAGAGATTGTCTACAACAAGGGGTTGTTTAGCTACAATACATACTTACAGAGGAGCAGCTAGTAGACATTTTGACAAAGCCATTGGAGAAGGCAAAATTCATCTTCTTTAGAGATAAGTTGGGTGTTGTGCAGAATAGCTTCCTCGCTAAGAGGGAGTGTTAGTTTGTTATCTTTGGACACTTGTTTGTCCACATGCTATTATTTAGTAAATAGTAGTTTTCCTAACTAGATAGTTAGAGTAGGGACAATTATTTATTAAATAATTGACTCCTTTTAGAAGCAACTACAAACAATCTTGGTTAGGGTTTTTAAGTTGTTTTTAATCTCATCCATCGATTGTGAATCGATCCTGGCCATTGGTTTACCAACGAGGGTAATATAAAAGGGGGTCTAGGGGCATTTGGAAAACACAAGTTGGAGATCATTTGCAGTGTTAGCAAATGTGTTTGCAGTGATAGCAAATGATCTTGTAGTGTTAGCAAGGGCATAGTGATAGCGTTGGGATAGCAGTGGAGGAATATCAACAAGAGGAATTGGGAGAATGTCGGAGTTCTACCAGTGAGAAGCAAAGAATTTTGTATATCTTTTTTTGCTATAGTTTAATATATTTCTCATCTGCAGTATTGGTTTTCCCGTTGGGGATTTTCCAGGGATAATTGTCTGAAAATATTGTGTTCATTGTGTTGCATATTTCTTTCCACATATTTTTATTGGTGAAGTTGTAGTTGTATTATTTTTCAATATTAGATGTGAATTAATTTTTGGTAGTTAAGTAATCTTTATAAGATAGGAGATTAATAATTAGTGACTACAATAGAATTTTCATAGCTAGGGTGCTTATAACTACAGGGATTACTGTTGGCCAATCAGATCCATGTAGTGGCTATGAGGAGCTAGTTGAGGACTTCCTAGATGTGTGTGGAGGCTTACATGTTCATGGTAGAGCTCAAAGTTATTGGAGCTTAGAATTGATTAAAGTGAGAAAGACACTACTTCGGGATGTAAAAGAAAAACTAAAAATAAGTTTTGATGCATTGGATGGTGAAGAGAAATAGATTTTCATAGATATTGCATGTTTCTTTATGGGTGAATGGAAGAGCACAACCGACAAAGTATGGGAGGCATCAGGGTGGAATGCGCAACATGCGTTGGAAACACTCCAAGATAAGTGCCTTGTGAGTTTTGAAAAATAGTTATTCTTAAAGGGCCAACTTTTATTGAGAATGCATGACCACCTAAGGGACCTGGGAAGAGAAATGGCATTTGAACTCCACCCTCCTCATCGCCTATGGCATCCTTGAAATCTAGTATCCTCATTACACCGACATATTTTTGCTTTGTATTTTAATATTCCAAATCATAACTTGTTACTACATTAATAGAAAACTGAGATGTTTCTATGTATGCAAGATTTAACAGGTTTCAATTATATCCTTGCCCAAGCAAATGTCAGGAGTTTCCATTCCATTATGGATGACTCCATGGGTTGTCAAGTTATGTTCTTTTTAGGCTAGTCAGATATTTCTGTCGGGACATCATCTTCCTTACTATGGCTCAAGCTCCTTAGGTATCATAGAGTGAAAGAACAATGAAGCATTCCTTCATGGATTCCTCTCCAAAGTTTGCAATGTTTGCATATTGTTGATTGTGGACAACTCAAACCATTGTGGAAGAACTCCAGACAGGTATTTTGATCTTCTCAGTCAAAAATTAAATCTCCTTCAATGGTATGGTGGAATGTATTATGTGTTTGTGTCTCCGAGCCATTTATTTTTTAGTTATTAGAACTTTACACAAAATTATTTCGAATTTCAGGCACCCTCCCACTTGAAAGAGCTGATCATTGATCAAAGCTCTTTGGAAGAGTTACCAAATTTATTTGGGATATCATAAAGTTCAGATCAGAATGGGGGAAACTCTACTAGTGTTAAGGCCCCAATTAGTGGTCTTCAAAATCTAGAGATTAGCAGTGAAAAATTCTTAGCCAGGTTTCTAATTAATGGATTTCACTATACTAGCCTTGAGTCAATCAAACTTCATTCTATAGAAAATATAGGGAATGTGAATTTAACAAGTGTAAGGACATTAAGTTGTCTTGATATTACAAATTGTGAAAATCTTAGGGAAGTGAATTTTATAAGTGTAAGGACATTAAGTTGTCTTGATATTACAAATTGTGAAAAACTCAAAGGTTTGAAAGGAATATTAGATCTTACAAGTCTTGTGTTGTTAAACATTGGTCGGTGCCCAAAGCTTGAGTTTGAGTACTTGTGTCTCAGGGGTATGAAGTGTCTGAAGACGATAACATTTGGTGTGAATGTGAAATATTTTGAGTTGGATGGTTGTCAAATTTTGAAAAGAATAAAGTTCGGATTCCAAAACCTTGTAAAATTAAGCATTAGTACTCAAATTGTTTGATTGTGAGATGCTACAGAACATTATGCTGCCAACAAAAATCAATAGTCTCTATGTAGAAAGTTGTAGAGGTTTGCAAAGAATAGCAGGAACCGGTGGTCTTACGAAGATTACAAACTTGTCTATATATGATTGTCAAAATTTGAAAAGCGTGTTAGGCATCTTTGAGCTTAAACAATTGATCGTTTGTGATTGTCCCAAGCTTGAGGAGTTGCCAAGTCTTTCTTGATAGAGCTACTTGGAGGAATTTGTAATTAACTCTTGCTAGAAGGTGAAGAACATAGGAGGAATTAAAGAGTTGCATGTATTGGAATATATGCGACTTTCTTGTTTGAGCAGGGTAGCGTTTTGGGATTTCATGGCCAAGTTGAAGGTATTGATTTCAAGATTCAATCATAAATCTCATTTTGTAGGGATTGTTTTCATTCCATTATTGACCTTCACCTTTGTTCTGTAATTTATTCTTCTTAGATTTTGGCAAGTGATGATTGGAGTGATCTATAGTTCAAAAATAATTTTCTGAGGATGAACTGAGAGTGTTTTGTCTTTTATTTCAGAGTGTTTCACCATGGTTCATTTTCATGATTAGTGGAGTAGTGGAAGGAGCGGAAGCAACTTCAAACCAATGTCAGTTTTTCCTTTAGAAAATTGGTGTCAGACGGTTAAGCAGTATTACCAATGAAAGTTGTTACATAGTTGTTAACTGCTTTGTGGTAGTCATTCCTGACTATCGGTCAGAAAAATAGGTATATGATGCACTTTTAGAATCCCTTTCATTCACCTCAAGACTCTACTTGTTTGAAGGAGAATGGGTAATTACAGTGGTAGACAGGGATGACCGTAGTGAAGAAATTAAACATGATCTATCTCGCCCGTTGAAGAAGTGGTACATGGTATTTGTGAAGGAAGGTGAAGAGTGGAAAATTAGGCATATGGTACCAGCAATTGCTGAGATAGCCATGAGTGGCATGGAGTGCAAGCTGGGGGAAATGTTTTTCGAGCTCTTGGAATGAGTCTCCACTTGATATTTGAGTTTATTTTCTATCATCACCATTTAATCTTAGTTTTGAAGCTCACAAGTTTGACAGTAACTCTTTAACAAGCTTGAAATGAGCTTTCATTACTTCAAAAGAGATGGGTTAATATATGAGAATATAAAATGATGTTTTTAATGTATATTAATTTTAGTATTTGTTATGATAGTGATTGCAGTAAGTGTCATATAATGGTCTCGCACCTGAAAAAGGAGTTATCGGGAATAATAAGTTATATGCAGGTGGTTGTTTGACATTTACTCGTGAAAGACTTACCAAAAAAAGGGAATGATGGGATAAAAGGCAGGTAGTGTGGGAAGACTTGTGCATCCTTATTTTATTTCACTGTTCTTGGGTTCCTAAATTGGTATGAGGAGGTTTATGGTAAGCATGGTGTGTTTGAGAGGTGTATTTGCGTGCTTTTCCTTTTATTTCTATTATGAATTTGGTCACATTGTTTTATTTTAATCAAAGCTGGGAGCTCAGACCTGGACATAAGAGATTTGAACACAACACCTTTGAAATGATTTTTTCCATGCATTTTTAAATCGTTTGCAGAGGGTGAAGAGGATTGCGTAGCACTCACTTGGATCAATCCCTGACAGTGGGCTGTTCATCTCAATCTCTGCCCTCAAACACACTGCCTCCTCTCACTTTTAATCTGGCACCAAACACCAAAAATAGACCATAGCTGATCTCAAAGTTATACACGTGAAAGAGACAGAGAAACGACCAGGTCTACGAAAATTAAATTTATTTGTCCCAAGTTCTTTTATGTTGTCAGCGTTGTTTGCGACAGAGGGAAAAAATAATATCTGAGAGTTTTGAACTACTGATGAGCTTTTCAATTTTTGAATGCTCCATTTGATGTTTTTTTTCCATGGCCAGATTCGGTGGGAGAACCCCCACTTAGGAATAGTCTTTACTTATTTATAGAATTAACTTCATGGATTTCTTTTCTAGTTTGAATTTGAGTGTTTCCACATGTCTAAGGTCCTACTTACTACTGTCTATTAAAATTGAGTCTATAGCTTCAATTACTTCTACAAGTACCTCAACTTGTACATATAGTTACATGGAAACTATTTCAGAAGTTCCTTGATGCACTCATTCCTGTCAGTTTGGTTACTCTTTCATCAGAAACACAAATATGAGATTTCTATGTAAATAGAGGACTTGGATATTTAGGCCACTCCAAGCATCTTGTTGTGGGTCTTAAAACAGAGTAACCATAGGATTTGGATACTTAGTCTTAAAACAGAGTAAGCAGAGGACTTGGATACTTAGTCCACTCCAAGCATCTTTACACTAGTAGAATCTGGGAAATAAATGACCAGATTATTAAAACTTTTAGTCACGTGACTAAACCTGATCATGTTCTACCATTTTTTTAGTCACGTGACTAAACCAATCATGTTCTACAAATATAAATGATTAAATAAATGATCAATTTGGTCATCGGGTAAAATCACAACTAAAATGACTAAATAATTAGTTACCCTAATAAAAATAAGTAAATGAATGATTAATACTCCTTTACACATTAACATTTGATAATACCATATACTTATATCTTAGAAGTTGCAATTCACCAATAATGCGTGTTCTCCAATAGACTTATTGTGCGAACATTATTCCAGCCACTATTTGCCAATATCTTTAAATGCTAACTATATTTAAAACTGATGATTGGGTAAAATCACAAGGTCAAACAAATAAAAATGACAAAATAAATGACCAAATAATTGACTAAATAATTAGTCACTAATAATTAGTCACCCAAACAAAAATGACTAAATAAATTATCAAATAAATGACTAAATAACTAGTCTCCCAAACAAAAATAACTAAATGAATGATTATTACTCCTTTATAATAACATTTGATAATATCATACACCTATGTGTTAGGAAAACAGATCTTGGGAATATAATTTACTGTTTTATATTCACTAATAAATGATTGTTCTGATATATAAATAGACTGTGATGCTTTTTATATTTATATTGATTATATTATATGCTGTGACCGTAGGTGAGAATAGCAATGAACTCCTTTTATTGATTGTGTTATCCATGCGATCACAGCATACATATATATATGCTTATGATCGGATGACAGCAAACATTATGTCCCTTCACAAATGAAAGGGCGCATCCCATGGTCGCTGCTTGCATTAGTGCTAGCGACTATTAACAACAGTCGCTAGCACTAATGTAAGCAGCGACTTACATTAGTGTAGTCGGCTGTCTCAATGTTCATTCATTGGACTTAATAGTCGATGGTAATTATGATAGATATCGAACATAGTTCGATCAATATTAATGTAATATCATAATATTGTATTATGATATTATCATTATTATATTATAAATATAATAATGATAATATGATAATAACAATATAAATTACAACTCTTTATTAACAATGTATAGAATAGAATTATATATATATATATATATATATATATATATATATATATATATATATATATATATATATATATATATATATATATATATATATATATAGACACACGAATGAAGCTATATCTTAACACTCCCTCTTAGCGAGTGAGTATTAAATATCAAAAGTCTATGATGACATCCGCCAATTCAGGACACACAAGTTAATGTAGTCTCGTCATGAAAATAGACTTGAATATCATGATCTCCGCACATTTGGGACACACAATGAAGTAGTCTATCATGATATGGTTTCGTTATTACACATCCAGTAATAACAAGAGTCAAGATCTCCGCACAATTGGGACACACAATTAAGTAGTCTATCTTGACACTTTGGTTAACCATTTACAAGATCGTCACCTTGAAATGTTAACCCACACACAAATGATCATTTACACAATATTGCAATATACACATTTTAACATTTATTCATGAATAAAAAACTTATAAATAAGAGGGGTTTAAACCATACATCAAACCTTGATCATACCAAGTTTATTTCTGAAGTATTCTATCTTCAGCTTTGCCAGTGGCTTAGTGAAAATATCAGCATTATGTTCTTCAGTACTAATGTACTCTAGCCTTATGATATTTCTCTCTACCATATCTCTTATGTAATGATATGGAATCTCAATATGTTTGGACTTGTTATGAAAAATTGGATTAACAGATAACTTGATACAACTTTGATTGTCACAATGAATCACAGTTGGATATAGAGGTTTTCCAAACAATCCAAATAATAGCTTTCTTAACCATACTGCTTCACGTGCTCCCATGGATGCTGCCATATATTCAGCTTTAGTGGAGCTTAATGCTACTGCTAACTGTTTTCGACTGAACCAAGACTGAAACAACACCCTGTAGTGCTTTTTCGATCGGTAGTACTTCCAGCCCAATCAGAATCAGAATACCCTTGAAGATTGATTTCTACCTTTTCATACTTTAGCCCAAATCCAATAGAGCCTCGTAGATATCTCAAGATATGCTTAGTTTCCATTAAGTGTATTTCCTTGGGCTCACACATAAAGTGACTCACAACATTGGTTGCATAATAGATGTCAGGTCTAGTGTTCACCAAGTGCATAAGAGAGCCAACAATTTCTCTATACAATGTAGGATCAGAGGGTTCAGACTCTTCTGCTTCAACTTTGAGTTTGTGCAGATTTGTTTCCATAGGTGTGGATAAAGGCTTACATTCCATCATTCCAAACCTGATTAGAATATCAATAGTGTATTTTTGTTGATTTAGCAGAATATAGCCTTCCTTTTGAAACACTTCCAACCCTAAGAAATAATGTAAGAGTCCTAGGTCTTTCATGTCGAATTCAGTAGTGAGTTCTTGCTTACATTTTGCAATAAGATGATCTTCTCCTGTTATTAAAAGATCATCTACATAAAGAACTAAAATAACCATGTTGCCATTTGTTATCTTAAAGTAAATGTTAGGATCTGCATCATTTTTAGAGTATCCTAATTTTGAAAGATAGCTGTTTATCCTTTCATACCAAACTTTGGGAGCTTGTTTCAACCCATATAGTGTTTTCTTGAGTTTGCAAACATATTTTGATGCATCATGTATAATGAACCCTTCTGGCTGCTCTAAATATACTTCTTCTTCAATGGTGCCATTTAGGAATGCCGTTTTCACATCCATCTGGTGTATCTTCCACCCTTTAGATGCTGCTATAGCAATAATGGTTCTAACTGATGTATACCGAGTTACAGGGGCAAATGTTTCTTCATAATCAATACCTACTTTCTGTGAGAATCCTCTAGCAACAAACTAAGCTTTATGCTTCTCAATACTTCCATCAGAAGCATATTTAGTTTTGAATAGCCATCTAGAAGAGACAACAGTTTTATTTTTAGGTCTAGGTACTATGTCCCAGAAATCATTGTTTATTATAGATTGATATTCTTCAATCATTGCCTCTCTCCATGCTTGATTAGATAATGCCTCCTTTGGATTTGATGGTTCTGATTTATTGATTTCTGTTATAAGAGCTGCATAACATTTTTGAGTTCTTGTCCTTTTACTCTCATGAGATATTTCATTAGGTTCTACATTATTTTCTTTAATTATTTGCCTTGCCCATAATGGCTTTTTCTTACCATTGATTACATTCGTATTCTCATTTTCAATGACAGGAGATTCAGGCTCTTCTATATCCTCCGTCTCAATTTCAGCAGTGAGATCTTCTTCTATCTCCAGGATGTTATCTTCTTCAAGATTTTTAAATGTGTTATTTTCAACAAATTTTACATCTCTACTCATCTCAACGGATTTTTGTCCTAGAATATAGATTCGATACCCTTTTGTGTTTTCACTATAACCAACAAGTATGCCTCTTTTACCTGATGGTTCTAGTTTAGTCCTCTTCTCTTTAGGTACATGAATGTATATGAGACATCCAAATATCCTAAGATGACTTAGGTCTGGTTTGATCCCTGTAAATGCTTCTTTTGGTGTTATGTTTTCTAATATGGAGTGTGGACACCGATTTTGAATATATACTGTTGTATTTGAAGCTTCTGCCCAAAAAGAAGTATGAAGGTTTTGATCGAGCATCATGGCTTTTACTGCTTTGATTATGGATCTATTCTTCCTTTCTGCTACTCCGTTCTGTAGAGGATTATATGGTACAGTATACTCCCTCAAGTAAGCCCAACAGAATTACAAAATTCTTTAAATATGTCAGATTTGCATTCACCTCCATTGTCTGATCTAATTACTTTTATTTTTTTATCTGTTTGATTTTCTACTAATGCTTTAAATTCTTTGAATTTAGATAGTACCTCACTTGATTCTTTAACCTTAAGAAAGTATATCCAAGTTTTCCGAGAATAGTCATCAACAAAAATAATATGGTATAGTGATCCTATTAATGAAGGTGTTGACATGGGTCCACATAAATCAGTATGAATTAATTCTAAGATTACTTTAGATTTGTGCTCACTTGTAGGAAAAGACCCTTTTATATTCTTTCCTAGTGCACAACCTTTGCAAATGCCCGGATGATTATTTTTAAAGTGTGGAAGACCCGTAGTAATCTTGTTTATTAAAGGTAGAGCATTATACCTTAGATGTCCCAACCTCTTATGCCATAATTCATTGTGATTTGTGATTTCATGAGTTAGTACAGATTTCTGATCATTACATATTTTATAAAGACTACCATCTCTTGTCCCTATGATTGTAGCATTCTTCATATTTGAATTCTTAGGCCATAAGAGAACTTTGTCTTCATTAAAGGTGACCCGAAATCCTTGGTCTGCTAGTCCTGATATAGAGACTAAGTTTCTTTTGATTCCAGGTACAAATAGAACATCTTTTAGTTGTAGAGATACTCCATTCTTTATCTTTATGGTACAGGTCCCTATTCCTTTCACTGGGTAGGTGGAGTTATCCCCAATAGTCACTTCTTCAGTTGAATAATTTTCAAGTGTCTCAAACTGATTTTTGAATCCGGTTATATGTCTTGATGCACCACTATCAATTATCCAAGTTCTATTATTGGAATTTAGTTCACTTGAGAGAGCTGTAAAGAAGAGTGTAACATTGGATTTTAGAAAAATCTCTTTTGAATCCCCTCTTTCTTTTAAAAAAATTTATCTTTTTGTTGTGGGACTTTGTGTTGAGTGCTTGTGTTTCTCCCTCTTTCTTTAGATCTATTCCTCATTCTTAAGTTGATCAAATTTTGGTAGAGGTGGACGTGTGCTTATGCATTGAATAAAATTCTCCCAGGATGTTGGTAATCCCCTTAGTGCTATTAGAGATAATTCCATGTCTTATATAGTGTTACCAATGGATAATAGTTGATCTCGTATTTCAGCAATTCTCAGGAAATAAGATGTAACTGTTTCACCTTTATTCATTTTTATGGTCAATAGTTGTTCCTTCAAGGTTAATATTCGACTTGTATTGTTTATCTCATACATTTCTTGAATTTTCTTAAAAACCTCATATGTTGTTGCTAATCTTGCTATGCTTTGGAGAATAGAATCTTTAACTGAATCAACAATTAATTTCTTAGCTTTATTGTTCCTCCTTTTCCAAGTCATTTTCTCTGCTTCGTCTGTGGGCATTTCTTTTTCTGTTTCTATGAAAGATTCTAATTCCAGTTCTTGTAAAAGCGTGATGATTCTAATTTTCCATGATAGAAAATTTGATGCTCCTTCCAATCTATCCTCCATCCTGATTCCGGTGGTCATTTTGATAAATTGTGATGACTCTTCTCCTTTAAATAATATTTTTGTTTTGTATTCCTATCAAATAATAATTCAAAATTAATTCCCTTTAACTCTGCTCTGATACCATGTTAGGAAAATAGATCTTGGGAATATAATTTACTGTTTTATTTTCACTAATAAATGACTATTCTGATATATAAATAGACTGTGATGCTTTTTATATTTATACTGATTATATTATATGCTGTGACCGCAGGTGATAACAGCAATGAACTCCTTTTGTTGATTGTGTTATCCATGCGATCACAACATACATATATATATGCTTATGATCGGATGACAGCAAACATTGTGTCCCTTCACAAATGAAAGGGCGCGTCCCATGGTCGCTGCTTGTATTAGTGCTAGCGACTATTAACAACAGTCGCTAGCACTAATGTAAGCAGCAACTTACATTAGTGTAGTCGGCTGTCTCAATGTTCATTCATTCGACTTAATAGTCAATGGTAATTATGATAGATATCGAACATAGTTCGATCAATATTAATGTAATATCATAATATTGTATTATGATATTATCATTATTATATTATAAATATAATAATGATAATATGATAATAACAATATAAATTACAACTCTTTATTAACAATGTATAGAATAGAATTATATATATATATATATATATATATATATATATATATATATATATATATATATATATATATATATATATATATACACACACACACACACACACACACACGAATGAAGCTATATCTTAACACTATGTACTTAAAAGTTCCATTTCTTTAGTAATGCTTGTTTGCCAATAAAATTATTGTGTGAGAAATCCATCTAACATGTCTCATTCCAAAAATTTGGCTTTCAGGTGATTTCAAAGTTGATCGATAAACAACATTTAGAGATAGAATCACAAGGAATAGTCAACATCAAACAAATTTTCAGTCATGGTTTACTGTTTCAAAGTAGTTTCTCATCTCACACCTAATAAAAATTTGACTCACATATAATATTAGATGTTCAAATTAAATCATATTTTGTTTGCATGTGTGAAATCTTTAGCCCTTAAACATGTTACCTATTTTTTTCTTTAAAGTGTAAAATAACTTTGTACGTCTCCTAATTAGATCTTGTTAGTGGGTTGTGAAATTCATCAAAGCATTTTGTAATTAGCATTATGGATGTGCATATTCAAAGTTGTAGGGGGTGAAGTGCTTAAAAGTATTTCAAAATTTACAGTGTTTATTAAGACAAAATCAACATTTTGTCTTAATTAAAACATAAATAATTATTTTAATTATCTTAAATTTAAAATTAAAATTATTTTAAATATTGTTGCAAAATTCATCTAAGCATTTTGCAATTAACATTATGGAGGTGCATATTCATAGTTGTAGGGTGTGAAGTGTTTAAAATTATTTCAAAAACTTAAATTATTATTTTAATTATCTTAAATTTAAAATTAAAACTATTTTAATTGTCTTAAATTAAAAATAAATATAAAAGTAATATAACGACATCTATACATCACCTAAAATAAATTATTTATTATAATTACCAATTAATAAAAAATAAAAAATAAAATAGAATGAATATTTTTAATTAATTAATAATAATCATACAAAATCGGACACCCATAAAAAATAACAAAAATGGGGCATTTTGGGTTTGATATATATAACAATGGGAAAAAAAAAGTATTTTTCACTATGCAAGCAAGAAGGATTGGTGGCAAAATAGAAGAATGAGGGTAGAGAAATTTGCAGAGATTTCATTCATCTTCATTGCTTCTTGATTCATTGACAATTTGGAGTGGATAGAAATGGGTTACAACCCCTTTAGCAGATTCAATCTCTTGTGCAAAACACTCAGGTTTCATCATCTCTCAATGATTTTTTTCTTTTTCTAAGGGTCAATTTTGTTGAATAGTGTGACCAATTATTTATTGATGTATTCTTTTTGGATCATAAATTATTGAATTCCTTTTAACCAACACTCTCGCATTTAGTTTTTATGTCTATATAGGTTAGTTACAGAGAGGACTGAATCCACCTTCTTCAAACATGTTGCTTCCACCATAGCCAACAGGACCACCATACCCACTTGAAGTTCCTCCATAGTTGACCCCTGGGCTTGTGCCATAGTTGAAATTGCTACTAAAACTGCCACCATTATATCCCTGATTCATTCCAAGTCCAAATATTGCACTCATTCCATAGCCATCTACTAGAAAGGTAGGGTATCCACCTCTACCTCAAGATTTAGGGCTGTATCTATTGTTCATCCTAATGCATCTTTTACTACCCTTATTTTTAATTAACTAAACATGTGATGTTGAAAAAGGCAGGGATTCCTTTTCTACATTCGTAGATTCATAAAACAATAATCTTGAAACTTCAGCAAAATATGCTCTCAAGGATTAAAAATGTCATAAAAATCATTGTTGAAGAAATTTTTTGTTTATATTATCTCATGTCAATATATTGATGAAAATAGAATATGATTTGGTTTGTTTTGTTGCAAAGTAGAGAAGAGGCAAGCCACTCACTTCCACCTCAGCCTGGAAAGTAGTAGAGAGGATCACCAAGGTCACCATGATGTGGAAATATTTAAACCAGGTCAGTGATTTGCATGACTTTGAGAATGCAAGCTTTTAATTCTTTTCATGCTATTCAATTTGATGAAAACATTTTTTTTCTTTGTGATTAATGTGAAAAAAGAATAAGCTAGAATAATGAAACTTCAAGTATTTGCATCTCCTTAATTTTACCACAAACCAATCCATGTATGAAGAAAAACTTATTGAAAAAAATCTGAAACCTACGTGTTTTGTTGCAACCCTATCTTTTCACTAGTGGTCTTCATTGATTGATCACAAAAATGAATTTCCTAATGTCTTTCCATACATTTACTGTCCCGATTCAGACTTGATGGAATACAATATGATGACAGGTAGCATGGATTGATCCATGTAAATCTACACCAAAACATTGAACTCGATTACTTGGGGAGGCACTTATAATTTAATGTCATATAAAGTTTTGTTGGGAATGTTAGGGGCCTAAGTATTAGTAGTAGATTAATTTGAAGGAAAGTCATCCAGTCTCTCAAATTCATATTACAGGGGAACAAAGGTTATTATTTTTTATTTGCAAAAGACATATGTACTGCCCAACTTTAGTTATTTTTACACGTGAAATAGTTATTTAGGAAAAAGGATAGTTTAAAGGTATTTCTGAGGGATACTTGTAGGCAACAGAGTTTTAACTTCTTTTTAATATGTATTTTGGGTGTCATAAGAGTTCCTCTTTCTAATTTTCAGAGTAGGCATGAATAAAATGTGTAGGGAAGGGCATCAATGGTTCTATTAGTCAATTTTGCATACTCTTATTCTACCTGATAGTACATTTAATTTTGACAATTTCTTTTTGGTTTTCTTTGTATGTGTCAGTTATTAAAATATAGGTGATAACTGATTCCCTGTCAATAACTATCTAAGGTTAATTCAGCATTTCAACCTATTGTTTATTTGAAGGGGAAACTTTTCCCTCCTCTGTAAATATGTAGAATTATTAATTTGGCATTTTGGCCAGTTGTTTATTTCAAAGGGAAACATTTACCTCCTCTATTATGTAGAATTATATTCTTTGTATAGGTCAATTTTGGGGGTAGAGGTCTCTGCATATGGGATACAGAGCATCAAATCGGGAGGTCTTTAATAGCTGCAACTCACTAAAAATTAGAGGAGAGGAATAGAGGGCTTGTGTAATTATCATCTAAGTGGGTGCTGCAACACATAGATATGATCTATGTCTGATATGGTGGTGTGCAAATAGATTGATCATTAGATCATGCTTTAGGAGAAACTTAGATCTACTAGGTATCTTTTATGTTGGGTCATGTGGCCTAGTGGCAAGTGTTGTTTTCTATGATCAAAAATTTCAATTTCGAATGATCAGTTATCCATACCACCTCCATTGATCATCATTGTCATATTCTAGGTCATACTCATTAACCAATAGTTGAGTTAGGAGAAGCACTAGGAGGAGGTCCAATGCTCATCTCTCTCTAATCCCAATAAGGAATTAATGAACCAATTGAATAATGCCACTGTTGAAGTATATTATCAATAATTCCAAGCTTCATGTTGTGATCCCTTTCCTAATTGGTACAACTACATCTACAATATAGTGCAGCTATGAAAGTGAAAAAATAAAACCTTGGAAGGCTGTGATTCCTTTTCTACATCATCCAACAACTACATAGGAATAAAGTGAAGTCTTTGAATATGATATGGCTCCTATTTTAGATGGTACAACAACCAATAAAATTCCTTTTTATTAGTCTTTTAACCTTGAAATTGAACTATGCCCCTAAGGATAGTATTTGCTTCCATTTTTATTACATTTTAGCTACTATCCAAAAGCTATATAGTAGGAGCATGATGGTATGACCCAAGTCACCTCAAAAAATATGCCATTCAAATTATATTGTTGGGAATATTAATTGGTATGACCAATAATTACAAGAGCAACATAGAATGGTATCATCACAATAATATATTTGCCATCAATACCCTTATAGGATATAATATTCTGGAATTATCCAAAAACTAATATCAAATATGAAACTCATAAACTAGTTGAAATTTAAAATCATCAAATTGAAAATGAAAATAATTTACAAAATTTCCACACAATTGTGATCTTTGAATGAAATTGCCATAAATGGCTAGAGGGTTTTTGTTCTCAAGGGCTTTTCATCCTTAGGAAAGATGAACAAAGTTCATCCCTAGAGGAAAGGGGAATTTGATGTCATAGAATTTGGGAAATGGCCACTACCCATCTGAGTGAAGGTATGTTGACCATCTGGTTCAGAATTAACAACCTCACCACCCCATTCAATCATGCTAGTATTGTCTGCTAGGTAGGAAAATAGGGGTGCCGGCTAGTATCCTAAAACATTTTCATTTCCAAATTGCATCCACCAGTTCCCTTCCTTAGGATCCTACCAATTCAAGAGATTCAGTATCCTAATGACAACCTAGGACACTATGAACTTGAAGAATAAAGAAAAGATTCAGAATAAACTAGTTTTTCACTAATTTTGATTAATTTACATTCTAGATAAGGATGTTGATATCATATTGTGAGTTACCATAGTTTGAAACAGGAGATATGCTAGCCCCCATTGCAATATTACTACTTATTTGTATAAATCCTAAGCAAAGCAAGTTTTAGCATCCAGTAGCTTGATAAGCATCACTTTGTATAATATAGATTTGATGTTAGTGTCATAATGTCACCAGAATGTTTAAAATCGATTTCTCCCTCCTTAATCCCATGTGTGGTATCCTAATACAATTTTAAGGAGCACCTAGCTTGGAAACTTACTGTCAAATATGTAAAGAGCCTTGTATTGTTGTTCCCATATAGATCTGAGCTAACTTGCACAATAAGTTGGTTTCCCTTGTACTATGAAAGCATGGAAGGTGGGAAGTCCTTCCATCCCTCAATTCACCTTGGAGGCTAGCTATCCTCCTTGCTCAATCCCAATATCATGGAAGGACGATCTTCCATTCCACCTCTAGGCCCACACACATGAAATTCTGGTTGTCCACTCCATCCTAGGGTGGCATACTTCATGGGACCTCAAGCCCAAGGGTACGCTAAGTCCCTTAGACCACAAGCACAACATTTATCTTCATGTGGCGTACTTGATGGGGTCTCAAGCCCAAGGGAACAATAATCCCCTTGGCCCTTTAGCATAACATTCATCTCGGGGTGGCACACCGACTTTTCTACTCGGAGTTCTATTTTTATTATTTTCCACAGCTCCAGTACAATTTCCATGGTCCTGTGTTTTTAATGAAAGTAGGAGCAATAGCATCATCCATGACACTTCTAACTGCATTGATTCTTTTATCATTTGAATATGGGATGCCTTTCTAGTTGGCTGAAAGGCATTTCCAGGTCTTCAAAATATTTTCTTATAGTAGAAACTTCCAAAAAATTCTATCTGTTTTCACTGAATTGCTATTTGTTACTTCGAAACAGAGTTTAGTTTTCCATTTTGTATAGCAGGTCCTCAATGGTCTTCAATGTCATCAAAATAAGCACCCTAAAGTTTTCAGTATTGTTTCTAAGAGTTTCTTAAGTTTCTGTTGTTTTGTTGCTAGTTCCTCCCATTCCTTATTTCCTTTAGAAATTTATCACAAGATTTCTACCATTTTCCATACTAACTACCCTTGCTTCCATTGCTCATGTTACCAAAGTTTTCAAGCACTTGTTTCTCATTCCTGGTGGGACATAGGTTTTTGTCTATTTGAAGAGTTGTGTGTACCTATTTATCTATTCCGTGTTAAGAAAGAAAACTAAATGTTGAAAGTATTTTTTGTAAGTGCGATGAGTTCATTGATTTGATGAACTTTTATTCAATTTTTCATGCAGGGAATTTCAACATCAAGACCATATCTAGCAGCAGTAGTGTCCGATGTGCAACTTGTTCCTTCTCCACTGTCACAAATTCCAGCCCTTACAAGTGGAAATGTTGAAGTATAGAGTGAAGCTGCACACAAGAGAAAAGTTCAAGCAGTTCTAAAGGACATTAAATAGGTATCTACTTTGTATTTGATAGAGGAAATATTGACAGGTTCTTGCAAGTTCATCTTGTTTTGGTTCCCTTGCTGGTAGTCCCGATTTACAAATCTAATTATGTCTTGGAATTGGCATATTTCTTTTCTTTCAAATTTTAATGAGTTATATAAAGAATTCAATACATTGATATGATGATATTAATAGATCTAACATTGATGCTATATTATAATTTTCCTATCTAGATCTAACATACCCTAGTCCAAAGGATTCTATGAGCTGTGTGTATACATGGGGACATTGATATTCTTCTAGGAACTCTTAACAAATGATTTTCATGATAATGCCAAAATAGATGACAAGCAGTTAAATAGAAACCAGTATGATCCTTTGGTCGTTGATTGCTCTACCAACAGGTAGTTTAGCTCATTAAGTTTTTTATTCTTTACCGTAGGTTTCTATGTCAACACTCCTCATACCACACTTTGCTGCACCACACTGGCCTCTAGACAAAATAGGAGGAAGAGGTAAAAATACTTTCAATATGCTCAGGCATCGATTAAGAATAATTAGTAAATAGGATAAACAACAAAAAAAAGATACAATCGCAAGTCAATGTCATTTGCTTGTCTTTGAGTCTGAATATAGAAGTGTAGAAATAAACATCTGCCTAAGAAGTGGTGGTCCAAGTTGGATCTCAAAGCCAAAAGATGTTATTTTGTTGGTTATGGTGAGAATGTCAAGGGCTACAAGCTTTGGAATTTGAAACCTTGAAAGTTCTCTACTCAAGGGATGTTACTTTAAATGAGAGGGGGAAGATGCATTTTAAACAAAAATTCGAGCAACAATATGCATTTTGAAACAAAATTGAAGCAGCAAGATGCATTTAAAATTGAATAACAAACTTACAAAGTAGATTGGATAGTTCTTGAAGCAGAAAGATGTATCTACAATTAAACAACAAAGTAAATCAGATAGTTCGGTAGAAGAAGAGGTAAGCACATTTGGCAGTAGCTCTAAAGAAGAACATAGTGTAGATGCATCAGGGAATTTATCACCAGCAACTGTGACAAAGTCTACAAGACAACAAAGATCATCTAAAAGGTATAATCCATTATATTTCTATTTTGCGTTTTCTTTTACTTGTAGTCTTAATGAGCCAAGTTATGTGGAAGAGGCTCTCACTTAGAAAAAGTCTTGGAATAATTCCATGGATGAGGAGATGATGGCATTTAATCGGTTGAAGACTTGGAATTTGGTTGACTTGCCTGAGGATAGGAAGCTTCTGTTGCAAGCTGGTGTTCAAGAAGTAGTTCAGAGTAGATGAATCACTTGAGTGGTGCAAGGTGTGGTTCGTGGAAAACTGATATGCCCAAGTTATGGGAATAGACTTTAGTGAGATGATTTCCCTTGTTACTAAGTTGAGTTCCATCATGATGTTATCTATTGCTGTGGCACTTCATTTGGAAATTTAGTAGATGGATGTCAAGCAAACATTCTTATGTGCAGACTTAGAGGAGGAAATATTTGTGAAACAACTTGAGAGATACAAGGTGAAAGGTAAGGAGAAGCTGGTCCATAAGTTGAATAGGTATGTATATGGATTAATACAATTCCCACAGATGTGTAACCAAAATTTTGTGACACATGTTGTAGAATTGGGTTTCCAAAGAAGTGATGCTTGTCATTGTGTGTATTACAAATAGGTAAATGGTCACATTTTGATTATTATTTTATATGTTGTTGATAGGCTTACCATTTAAAACAATAAAGCATCAATCAAGGAACTTAAAACCCCGGCTTGGAAGTTTGCATGGAGGACATGGGAGCTGCCAAATACCTTGAGATAGTTTTATAGGGGTTTTGTATGTAGGATAGTAAATTGGTAAATGCATTGCTATTGGTTGGTACTAAGCTAAGAGTAGAATAATCTCCTTAATGAATATAGAGTGTGGAGGACACAAGGAGGACTCCTTATATCAACTTTAGATCAATAGTCCATAGCCAAGTTCCACCTCCAACCACTGAAAAGGCTATTCTTATTTATCCATTGATTAAATATCATATCTTTTTACCTCTTCCTGCAAGAAATGTTTGAAGCTCTATCTATGGAATTTATATGCATTGTTTGGAGTTGCTAGCTGTCGACAACCTGCAGTAATATTTGTGGATGAAATAGATTATCTTCTCTCTCAAGTAAATATGTCATATATTTTCCAATTCATATGTTAGTTTGCAAAAACATTAGCAACCATTGCATTGTAATCTAAGAGAAACAGTCACCTTTTATCCATAATCATGGGTGACAACACAATTTAGAAGGAGAACATAAGTCTAGTAGAAGACTAAAGACATAGTTCCTTACAGAGATGGAAAGATTTGATGGTGGAAATGAGAAACTTATACTAATTGGCAATCCTTTTAGTAAACCAAATATATATTTTAACAAACAATAATAGGAAATAATTTGTTATTCCTTTTATTGATCCAATTAATATATAATTTAGTAAACTTTGTGAGAGTCTACAATAAGATAACCACAATATACTAGGAAATTAGAGGTTTCTCGTTCATAGTTGTTCCTTTGGTGAGCTTAAGTTTTGGAGAAAAAATATTGTTTATGAATTATGAAGCTTGAACTTTTATGTGCAATAGTTTGGGAGTAAATATAAATTTTTTAAAATCTGAATGCTCAAGTTTCTAAGTGCAATTCAACCAAAACACAATCTCTTGAACCATGTCATTCGCGGGTGACCCCACAATAGTGGGTTACACTTTTTTAGACATGCTGATTTTTACTGAAATGACACATTTTTAATAAAATATGATTATTTAAGCTTTGAGAGGTTCAATTTGAAGGAATTAATTAGAAATTATTAGCTCAAAGCCTCTTAGATAAAAAAATCATTGATATAACATATATACTCCTCATTCATACCTACAATGGAGTCTCCTTCACACCTATTAAAATGGTGATAAAAAATCACGTCAAATTTATCTTTTGGTAGATCAAATGAATCCATTCGAAAAACCTATCTATGTAGTAAGGTACTACTGAGAAAGCTCTTTCCAATTATTATAATGTTAATATATATTATGTTTATTATGACTTTGTATTTTTAGTTTTACTAAACATAGATATTTCACCGTATCTCCACCTCTATGTTCGATGCTTATGGAAAAATAGTAAATTCGAGAAAAAAAAAATTCTAAAAAATATCTATGCCCTAGGTATTGAAGTTATCTTTCTATAAAATTTTTTTGGACAATACACAAAAAGTTATAAGCTATGTAGTCAAGGTATGTCAAAATTATGGCTTAGTCAACTTCAAACGTTAATAAAATATGAAATAATCATGATAATGTCATAAAAACAATTTCATGCCCTCCATATGGATGTTAAAAAACTAAATTTGAAAGAATCACATTGATATCTATTTTAGAAAAAAAGTTATGCTCTATGAAAACAATGTAACTCTTTGAAAATGACGTTTTTAGCAACATACCAATTTTTGTGGGAGAAAGAAAAAACCAATCAAATCAATTCAAAAATAAAAATTAAAAATATATTTAGAATCTAGATAGAAAATCCTAAAAGAATCTAATTTACATCATCTTCTTATTCTTAATGGTTTAACGACAATATGCATTCGAATCTAAAATTTTTATTCAAAATTTAGAGTACAGTATTCGTTCAGGCAAAAAAGTGTAACCCACTATTGTGGGTTCACCCTCCCAAATCCTAACTCTAGCTTATGAAGGACTCAATTTATCTCTTTGTTGATGCTAGAGCTACCTACACACTACATCTAGCATCCTTCAAAGAATAAAATATGTCACCTCCTCCTTGCTACCTCAAGCATCATCTAAAGACTAAAACAACAATCTTTCATGATTATCTATAGCCTTCAATGGTTGATCTTGTATTCTTACACTTATACAGGAAGAAAATAGTTATGGAAGGGTTATGCCAATGTTGATTCCCCACCTGGAATATACTTACCTAGAGAAATTCAAGGATCCATTTACAAATTCACAGGTGCATAGAAATGTCCCAAAACATTGGGGGGAATGGTTGCAAGATAAACAAGCCAAAAGCCCTGTTCAAAGTCAATGGTTAGACAAGTTTCTCAGAGACTACATTAGATGGATGCTTTTGAAAATGTGCGACCAAAGTGATGAACATAAAGATTGAAAAGATGTTGTTAAATATGGCTTCATTCAGAGACAAGAAAGCCCCTTACAAAAGTTGCCTCAAGAAACCTCTATTTGAGATTTTAATCTGGACGAGTGCATAAACAATTCTAGAATGGCACATAAGAATGATTGTGGTTGATCATATATCATCTACTTAAAACTTCTATGAAACAAAGGCCTATTCAAAAGCAACAGACAAGAGATGGAACTGAAGGGCTGTGAAAATGTTTCACCAAAAGTAGGGCTTGACCAGGACCATACCAGAGTCTAAGGAAATATGGAGAAGGTTTCCCATATTTTTCTTCAGATGAATTTCTTCTTAATTTGAGATCTTAATAGCACAAAGCTCTCATTTTAGAAGGAATTGGTGTGCAAGAAAATTCCTAAATGCAGATATAAGGGGAAATGCAGTGTTCTTCTAGCATGTAGCTGAAGCCATTCCTTTCCACGAAATAATTATGGGCATCCCCAGCCCTCCATGGAAATTGTTTCCAAGGTTGCTGCAATTTGAGCTTTACATCACTCCTTGGCTGGAAATTATTCTGGATTCCTCCATCTCAATGGTTTTAACTTACAAACACATGGGTACTACTCATAATATATTAAATCACTTGTGAGCTATGTTCCACCAAGTTTCAGGGACTCAATGGCAGGGGATGGTTAGACATGTTTCAGTATGGGGGTACTTTTGGGCCCTTTTTTAGGGGATGGTAGGGGATGGCTATTAAAAAATAGAGATATTTTTTAAAAATATAGAGAAATTTCAAATATTCATGTCATAACATTGTTAAAGCATTCATCAATCATTTTAGAAGCTTGATAAATAACATTAGAATTGAATTAAGATTTCAGATGAGCATTGACAAACAAATTAACAAAATTCAAATGCATTCATTGTCAATGTGCATACGTAATATAAAAGAAGTATAACAAAATATCCAAAGGCTCCAAGTTTTAACTATAAAATCACAAAAACATAGAAAATATATGGTTGTTCCGAACTAGGAGGTGTGATTGGTAGGTTTGTATTAAAATTGGAGCTTGAGTTTGAGGTATAAGGGGCTGACTTAGGCAATGGAACCCCAAGATCCCAATTCCCCGATTTCCCAAAACATTTTGGGGATGGGGACAGGGGTACCAAGGCAGGATATGGATCCATGTGGAACACAGCTCACAAGTCATAACAAACTGTGGCACTGGTACATTAGAAAAGAGTTTGTAGTGCCCCTTTCTCAAATAGGACTTGATAATGAATAATAATAATATTAAAATATAAATATAAATAAATAGATAAATAATAAAATATAATATAATATAATTACACATTATTTAAGTTAATGAAAGGGAGGAGAGTTCATTTGAAAGAGCATATGGAAGAAGGAAGAGAGAGGAGAGCATAGGTATTAGAGAAGGATAAATGGAAGAAGAAAGGAATGTGAAAAAAATAAGGAAGTGACTCTTTAAAGGGCAGCAATGATGAAGGGTTGTGACTCTTCGAAAGGGTTGGAATTATGAAGGGTTGTGACTCTTTCGAAGGGTGGTAATTGTGAAAGGTTGTGACCATTGCGAAGGGGCATACATGATGAAGAGGTGTGACTCTCCCCCACATTGGAAGATATAGAGGAGAGAAGGTTTCATTTGAGGAGGACATTCAAGGAAGATCAATTTGGGGAATGATATATTATTCTCCAAGGCAACAAGGAAAAGTGGTAACGCAATCCTTATGAAAGGTGGTGACTCTTCCACCAATGAAGTATAAAGGAGGATTCATTTTAAGCATTGAAAGGTATTCATTGTGCTGTGAATCAAGGGATAAACAACAATTGGTACTTATTAAAGGGCAGATCAGAGTATGAGGCATGAGCAGACCATCCAACAACTAATACATTCAGCAATCCTTTTCATTTGAACTTGATATGATGTTGATTTTTTATTCTGCAAGAGATTTCCCCTCTAGTTTTCAGGACCAAAATCCTGAAGACACTGTTTTGGATGTCCACCCAAAGCACCATTACTGAATACTTCAAATCATAGCATATAGGAGCCACTATAGATTGAGAAGAAGAAGAATTTCATTATTTTAATACCTCAAAGTGATCTTCAATAGGTCTAGCCATTCAAACCCTCAAATTCAGAGATGGAGTTTGGGACGGCTACAGAAACATCAACAACAAGTTCAACCACATTGGATAAGACACGTCTGGAGCATTTCAGTGGCCTGCGACTTGATACAGAAGCAAGGATAAGTGATAAGGTATAGGTGCTTTTCAACAGTACGCCAAAGGTCTGCAATTGATATGAACAATTATTTTTATCAGTAATGAGGTCAGTGGTATTGAAAGAATCAAACTTGGAGTTGATAATCTGTGATTTCAGTCTATGTTACTTTTTCTTGAATTTCAAAGGGAGTATAATAATACCTCCTATCTTTGCATTAATATTCCAATTTGTTTTTGAAATAGTAAATCTATCTTTGTTGTTAATCAATTCCATTTCAAAAATAAATTGAATATTGCATAAGTTTTCAAGAGAATAGAAAAAGGGATATTTCATATGTCCAGCTGACTAAACCTCTAATCTCAAATTCCTGGTCAAATTGATGAGTGCAAAACTTAATAACCAGTTTTAGTGTTCCTTGTAAAATATATTCAAGAGAGAATCAATTTGTAGAAGACACAAAGACATAACACATGCAGAGTGATTCAAGGTGATACATACACCTACTGACTATTGGGCAGTTATGAAATCAAAATCTCAGAAGATTTTGTCTGCAAAAAAAAAGGTCAGGCCACCTAATTCATGCCAAAACCATCTTGTACAAAATAGGACAACATGATGATTTCATATAGAAAATAGCAAACTGATAGACCTTGGGACCCAAGATGCTAAAGCATTTAGAATTCTGAATTCCATCTTTTCAAAAACCTTGTGCTGTTTGGACTCCCCGTCCAATCTATTCACTTAGTTTTTATATATGTGAACTCTTTGAGTGTCATGTAAAATTTCTTGGTTGAATGCTTTGGGGATCATAATAGTGCACTGGAGGAGAGTGTGTTGGAGCAAGGGACAAAGCATAAAATATTAAAAAGTTATAGGAAAACTAGTTTTAGGTTGTTAGTGTTTTGGGAGACCTTAAGAAAGGCATATTGGTATGTAAAGTTGCAAAAGATAGTGGTAAGAGTAGGTATGATCCTTGGTATTCTGAATATTTCCCATTTTGAGTTTTCCCATTCTGAGTTTCTGCAAGGTAAATTATGTGTTATGACCTCAAATTTTCCTATGTTTTAGTTCTTTGTTTTTTTTCTAATTTTGCACTTACCTACAATTATTTACAACACTTAACAAACTATTTTTAAGCATAATTAGTTGCTTTTAATAACTAAATTACTAATAGAGAAGTTGCAAGGCCCAACTCGATGCTACTCTTGTTATACTATTCAAGCTCTTTTATATACACTATATGTGATTGATTTTTGTAAGCACATGATGTTATTGTGGATAGATGACGCTTGTAGACTTTTGGTTATTGATAGCTATGCTTCGATCATTCATGTTTGATCATGTGTATTCTATAATTAACCTATGAAGATTTGAAAATGAATTAAAAGGAATTATATTTTAACAAGTGCTGTGGTGCAGCTAGAATCCTTGTTAAGGGCTGCAAGAACAGTTTTGACTCAAATGCACAGAAAATATTACAACAGAGGTTGCAGTGTTTGCCAGTATTTATAAAGAAAACAACCTGCAAGAAATTAACAGTACAATAGATAACTACTAATTTTTAATAGTCATTGCAATTGGAAGTATTAAACTTTGTCTAGCAGAACTTTGTAATGATAACTATAAGAAGACAATATAAATATAATTGTGGCATAAAGATCTGAGAAGACAATGCAAAAACAACCACCAAATGTTGTAACTTATGAATCAAGATTGCTACATAAAACACAATCTCGTTTACAATGAATAAATTTGCAACGTGGAAAGACAAAGTCATATTTAGATACAATGGCTTTTCAAACTACCAAATGGACTACGGACACACAAGGATCTTGATCATTGCAAGTTGCAACCAACATGAAGAAGTTATTCACTTTTCAGAGTGCCTATGACTTCTGAACAAATTAGAGTTTTTTGAGTGAAATTGATGGACTCTAGCTTTTAATTGGACAGATCATCCCCAATGCAAAATTCCCCTTTGTGTGTGCTTTCTCCTCTTATTTTAATAGTTCTGTAGGAGGATAAATTGGTAGCTCCATGAAGGAGTGCATTTCTTCCTTGGAATTAGCCCCACACTATGTTGAGGATTATTTCATCTCTGATTTAGAGCACCTATTTTCCAACTCACTTGTTCTAGAATTAGAGTGCATAGAATTTGAATAGCCAGTTGAATATATTTGATTCTATTGCAGGATCAGATGCATTAGCACGTATGTTAATCTAGATAATTTTGTGCCCATCCCATTCTCTTGAGACACCCATGATTCCCACTTGCATTTCCATTGGTAAAAAACAAAGGGCTAACATTAGATTGAGCATTTTGAGTTAGGAATTTTAGTATAAACTCAGAGACAAACAACGCTGATGTAGAGAGCTATTAGGATTCACAACTACACCTTAGACAACATGCCATCAATCTCCTAATTGTGTAACATCACCCACTTGAAGGGTTTCTCAAGAGTAAATTACTCTTAGGTCACTAGCTCTATTCAATGAACCTCTATTGTTTCATATATCTTATCAACTTTAAATATCAACAAATCTCAAATGGAATCAGAAAGATAGACTTCTAAACTGAACACAATCAAATCTTCAATAAACTACTCTCACCTTGTAGTATGTAAAATGTCCACATTCCTTCTTCTAATGATCACAATAGTACTTAATCAAGATAGAGCATGTTGAGAGGAATCTCCACCACAAGATAAACATTCCACTCATAAACCTACAAAAGGTTAGCACCATCCTATGCAAGTTCTCAAATTTTAGGGACAATTAACCATTATCAAATCAGATTTGATCACAAACAAGAAACATGAACAAGTCCCAATCCAAAGTAAAATTTTATTGCCTTCCAATATCTCCTAAAAAATGGTTGAAAATAATCAACTACTATTTTGTGCAAATGTATCCAATTAGGACTACCAATACCTTACATCTATTATCTGATCATGTATTCTATTTTTTTTCTTATTCTGATCAGTCACACATATTCATCAATAACTTTTTAAATACTTTATATTTTCCCAATCGCTCTGGGCAGTTTGTAGTTGGCCTAGTTACAGATGTTTTTCCCAGGTTTTAGCTGATCCAACAGTGGAATCAAAATTTATGCTATTTTTTCCAAAACTGGTAACTGGAAATCAATCAAACACATAATCAATAGTCCCAGAGAATCATTTTTCTTACATAAGACAAAATGAAACAATACCAAACCAAAACCATTTTGAAGCCCCTTGAGTCTACTTGCTAAACATCTAGGAATGTAGCACTAATTTTTGATTCTCACATCTAGGGTAGTATAATTTCATATTATACTACCCCTCTTTTTGAAAATTCGGCTTGTGAAATATTCACACTTGAATTAATTTATGACTAGAGGGAAATATCTACAATTCTTTGTCAGGTCTGGTCAATATGAAATAAAATTACTTATATGATTCAAGATGAATTTCTGTTGTGAATATACAATTTGGTTAAACTTAGAGTTCTTTGATGCTTAGAAAATAAAACATGATATGTCATCTTTCAAACTTTCTAATGCCTAATCATTTAATGAAAAAATAAACCATCTATTCTTAGAAATTGTAGCATTTGATGTTTGAAATCCACATTGAAAGCATGAGTATTTTTTATTATTAAATTTTTATTTCATAGCAAAAAGGTTCACTTTGACAATTTGGAATTAGGATTCATCACATTTAAGTGTAGTTTGAACACCTTACCATAGTAATTGTGATTTCTTGGACTGTGTCAATTCTAGTAAATAATTTTTTTTCTATTCTAGAATCTACAACTTGTCTCTTCTTTGAAATTGGCTTGAATGATTCTCCATAAATTGTTGAAAGTTTGAAACACATAAACAAATTGTTGGCATAGAAACTAGGAGTCAAATTTCCTAGTTTAAAGAAAATGCATGTTTCTTCATGTCTTTTCTTGAAGAAGATGTGTACTTTTCTGATTGTTGTTGTATTCTTGTTAGTTCTTTTTGGCTTGTGGGATAAGTCTTTTTTTGTTTTCTTTCCAGCAATTTAGTCTTTTAGTTTCTCAATGCTTTTGAATAAGCACTATTGAAAGTGTTATATGTTGTTGTCATATGTCAATGTGTTTTAGGATGTCAATTGGTCTTTAGTAAAGGATTTAAGTTTGAAGAAATGAAACTAGTGTGCATAAGCTGTTTTAAATCTTTGTTTTATAAATGTTGTACTATTGTTCAGTTTCCTATTTGTTTGTTGTGTCGGCATTGTGTTTATGTATCTTAATTTTAAAAAGCAATTTAGCTTTGGTATTTCTGTAACTTCCATCTATTTTTCAATTTATTTTCTTTTACCTGATAGCATTTCCTACCATTCACAGTTGAATATAATGGAGGAGTAAAGGATGAAAACTCAAACATGGAGCAAGTTGATCTAAATATGACATCTAAAGTTGTTATGGAGCTTCAAAATCTAAGAAAAGTGTACACAACTAAGAAATGGTGAGAATTCTGGTCATTTGACAATATGATAGGTTATCAAACTAAGAGAGTCCAAAAGGAAGTTGAAGCTGTAAAAGGTGTTAGCTTGAAATTCTACAAGGATGTATGTTTTGCCATTGTAGTAAGTGCTTTTAGGTTTACTTAGATTTTTTATTATTTTTACTTTTCAAACACCTACAACAATCTTGATTTTGAGGGAAAATTGATAGAAAATATGTAGAAAATTGGCATGTTTGAATTTCTCTTTGTAGGTAGGGGTAATATAGGTTTATTTTTTTTAGAACCTGCAAAATCTAATAGTCTTTTGGTGTGTTTCTTATCAAGGAGACGCTATGCATGGTAGATATTTTTTATAAATTTGTTTGATTTTCAAAGAAACTAGTTAACATTGTATTTTTAAAAAGTAACATTGAACTAGTCGAATTAGTTACTTTTATTGTTTTTTTGTGACCTAGGTATTTGGTCATAATTGGAAAACTAAAGTGTTCAAAAAATGATTAGTGATTCCAATGCATTACTAACTTGTGGCATCCTTAAGTAGTTTTAAGGTCAATGTTTAATATTTTGTGTTTTCCAGTTATGATAAGAAAGATGCTACGATATTAGTTGTTATTGTATCTTAAGGATTAGTATATACCACAAATAGGAGATCTTGGAAAATGGCTATCGATTTTTAGAAGTTGAATTTAGTGTGTATCAAATTTCCTTAATAATACTAGTTTTATGATTGATGTATTGGATAGAAGTGCAATAGATTGGTAGGTTATCAGGAGTGTGGAATTCTAAAGTAGTAAAGCTTTTGATGGGTTAATTAGGAGTGAGAATGTAGAAGGTATGATAATTGGGTGCATACTTTATCTCTATTTAATGTGGCTAGTTTACCTTAAAGATATATGCTTGTCATTATAATAAGGGGAACAAGCCACATGTAATATATTTTCCAATGACGTCATTCACTTCATTCTTATATTGCACATTGAATAAATTCACCATTGAGTTTAAAGTATCACTAGTCATCCTCCCCTTAAGCTTTGCTACCCTTGAACTATAGATGAAAAAACTTGAAATCATGTTTAGTGGAAAGTACTAGTATACATGGTATGATTATTTTTTAAAGGGTACTAGCTCAATGGAAGAGCACCTACTTTACAAGTAGGAGGATGATGGTTTGATTCCATCATGCCCTAATATGACTAAATATATGACTAAATTAATGACTAAATATATGACTAAATATATGACTAAATAAATGACCAAATAAATGACCAAATAAATGACCAAATAAACAACCAAATAAATGACCAAATAAATGACCAAATAAATGACCAAATAAATGACCGAATAAATGACCAAATCAACTACCAAATAACCAAATAAATGACCAAATGACCAAATAAACTACCAAATGACCAAATAAATGACTAAATATATGACCAAATCAATGACCAAATAAATGACTAAAATAGTTTAGTCATAAATTTGGTCACGAGATAAATGACCGGCAATAAACTACCACTGGTCACGTGACCAAATTTGGTCATTTATCTACAATTTTTGGTAGTTTATTTGGTCTTATATTGCTATTTTTGTACTAGTGTTATATGGGTTTTATAGTAACGAAGTCTCAATTGAACTGCTGATATTGTTTTCCATTTGCATTCTAATCTTATTTCAAATAATATCAATGCATTAGTAGAACTGCTACATTTTTGTTTGTTATTCTGTACATGGGAGATCTCGTGTGAAAAGCATCGAGCAAGTCCAGGTTGTAGATATTTTATAGAAGACATAACGGTTTTGATATTTGGGTATATGTTTATTTTAGTAATTAACCAATTTGATTCGAGAAAAACATGAATGCATGTATTGATTCTTTTTATGGAAGATTATCCTCTGTGTTTCTTATTATGGAGGCCAGAAAACCATGATTTTTTTTTAAGGATGCAATGTTTCTTGTATTGGTGAGTTTTTCCACTTAATAAATTATAGGTCAATTATGAGGAATGCCAGAGGATATTTTGTTAATGAAAGTATATTTGTCAAATAAATTTTAAAAATCAATTGTGAAAGAGTTGCCAATAAAACATTATTTTCCTTTGAAGCACTTATTTGTGTAGACTAGAGTTAAATTCATATGCATCACATTTTTTTAAGGATTTCCAGAGGTAATTATGTCTTTAAAATGAGGCATTAATGCAAATTGACAAATCACAAAAGGCATGGGAATTACAAAGGACTTTTGTGAGTTGTTGTTAGATAGAATGCATGAAAGAAATGTGGTCCGGTGGAGTGCAATGATCACCAAATATACACAAAATGGACTTGTTGAAAAACCCTTGGAAAATCTTAAGAAGATGCAATTGGTTGGTGTATAACCATACCCTTCAACCTGTGCTAGCATCCTCATTGCCTGTGCGAAAGTGGGAGTTGAGCTTTGGAACATGGTATGGACATTGATTTATTTATTAATACAATCATGTCATAGTTTTCATATTTTTAATACATATTATATACATTCTTGCATTTGTAATTTAGTTCGAAGTTGAATTCTCAATTTCTTGTTTCTATTTGAAATATATAAAAATATTTACAGTAACTTTATGTCCATAATTAAATTATTAATTGCCTATAATTTCTGCAGAGAATTTAACATTTGCATTTACAATTTTTCTAATTTTTATAAATTTAAAAATTATTTGCATTTTATAATTCTATTGAAAGTGAAAATCTGCGTCTCTAAATTAACTTAACATTTAATATTGTACAAGAAAATTTAAATTTAAGAAGTTAATTATATAACATTACATTTATATTTAAGATTTTAAATACATATCTCAATGATAATATTTAAGTTTTAATTTGTCTTATAGATAAAAATGTAAAAATACTTTAATAATAATAATATCAAAGATATTTTATTCAAATAAAATATGAAGTTTATAATACTATATAGTTTCATACTATGCCCTATCATAGGCTTCTTTATAAAATTTTGTTACGTGCAATGGTTTATACTTAGATCAACTAATTTATGAGAAAGAACACCAAAGGTTTGGAACTTTCTCTTATGATGTTTGATAGAAGAAAATAATTGTTCTCAACTATTCAATGTGATCTGAAGATATCAATGCAAAACATATATAATATGGTCCAATGTAGAAATGATATACCAAAAATTATAGATTGTGCAAAAAAAATATCTTTACATAATGTATATTTTAAAATTACTTCACTTTTGGAGAAATATTTTTATTTCTTATATTGGTAACATTAACCAAAGTGGAAATTACTTAATTGCAACAAAATTTATACATGGACTACTTGAAGACCCACTTCAATATTCTCAAAATACATTGCTATTACTTTTCATTTACTTTCACTCAACTAATCACATTAAGTCTACATTAACAAAAGTTTTTTAAAAAAATAAAAATTTCAATTTGAAAATATATTAATGTACATAGAAGTATTACACAAATATTTGATTTCCTAAGAAAACATTATTCACCTTTAAGTTTCACTTCTTCTTTATCTGTCGATTACCCTACAACATATGTCGCTATCGGTGAAAACATTGCACTTCATTAGTACAAGTGCTAGTGTATATTAATTTTAGTATTTGTTATGATAGTGATTGCAGTCAGTGTCATATAATGATAGACTTTTTTACGGGCATAGCCTATTGACGGAAAAGTGTCTGTGTATAAAAAATTGTCTGACCAAAAATGTCAGCAGATAAAAAACTGCCTGGCCAAAAATGGCTGACTACCGGAAAAAGTGTCCAATAAAAGGAAAAACGGTACTGGTGGATCTTTCCAGTCAGTCAACAAGTTTTTGTCAGCTTAACCAAAACCCCTTTTCCTCTTTTAACGCGAGAGTGGAGAGTGGAGAAACCTCTTTAACACGAATGTGGGGAGTGGAGAAAGGGGAGTGAGTTGGTCTTTATTTTCAACGCCAATGTAGAGAGTGGATATTTGTTCTGGTTTTAAAGAAGTTACTGCTGAAGATATTGTTTCAGTTTTGTATGAAAGCTTCAATGCTTGAAGCTTCCAGACATTTTCAACTATTGAGAAGAGTCCATCGAAGGGGTTTGCATCATCTTTAGCGCTTGCAGAGACCTTCAAATAAATGTGCTTGAGCGATTCTGGAAACTAATACCTGTCTACTAATACTAGGGATACTTTTAAACTGACGGAATTGTTGTTGAATTAGGAAAAGATACAGGTAGAACAAAGGAAGATGTGCTGTATTTTTTTGTGGATAATGGTGTTTTATGGATTGCAGAGGAAATGGAATTTGGGGGTCACAGAGACAGACAAGCTCTCATTGGTATTGTTAAATATTATTTTGTTTAAATAAATGTTTTTTTACCGCTGAGAAGGCCTTTCACAAGTTTTGGTGGGCGGTTATTCGGTATGGGGATTGCTCAAGGACAAAATGGCGCTGAAGAAAACCCCATGGAGGTATGTAAGACTCAATTTTACTTTTTAATTCTTTTTTCCTGAGGCTTCCGTAAAGACAAATTTTAAACATAGTTGTTTTAGATTTTTGTATATTCAACTTTGAGCATCATTCTCGTAGGTCTTCATATGTGCAATATTGAGCATTTCAGTTTTAGGCTTTGTTCATTATTTTATGTTTTGGTGTTCATAGTTTTTAGCAAGTACAATTTTGACTATGTGTTGTGTAAGGTTTTCTCGAGTGCAATTTGGTCATGATTACTTTGTTAGCCCATAGGCTATATTATGCGAGGTTTCATCTAAAACCAGTGCTATCAAATCGGAAAGGCACACAATAAAGTAGTTTGCTTTTTTTGTTTTTGGTAGTTTGACATAAGCTTTGCATTCACACAAAAGATCCCATCAAAGTTCAGGGTTTGGATTTTATATTAAAGGATGTTTGTAGATATATTAAAATAAATGATGTTTGTAATTGTTTATTTAAAAATTTACCGTTCTTTACAGATTTAAAATATAATATAAAAGTTCATTTAGATTGATTGAAAATGAAAGATTTATTTATATGAATATAATTAGCTGATAGGCTATATTACGCGAGGTTTCACCTAAAACCAGTCTGACGCTATCAAACTGGAAAGGCACACAATAAAGTGGTTTGCTTTTTTTGTTTTTGGTAGTTTGACATAAGCGTTGCGTTCACACAAAAGATCCCATCAAAGTTGATGGTTTGGATTTTATATTAAAGGATGTTTGTAGATATATTAAAATAAATGATGTTTGTAATTGTTTATTTCAAAAATTATTGTTCTTTACAGATTTAAAATATAATATAAAAGTTCATTTAGATTGATTGAAAATGAAAGATTTATTTATATGAATATAATTATATCAGCTCAAGAGATGCTTTCATTTACTATTGTCCAAGTCACAACTAACTGAGATGGGATAATGGAAAAAATACAATAAAATATTAATGAATTTAAAATAAATTATATTTTTTCTCTAAAGAATTAGAATCTACCACAACAACTAATTGAAGGTGATTGACAATAAATTATTCTTATGTATAAACATAACTTATAAAGTCCAAAATTAGTATTCCGATGAAAATAATTTAAAATAGAAAATATTTATAAAAAAATAGAACTTACATAGTTTACAATAGATATGATAGTTTACATTTGATTTAATTTTATGTGATATTTTTTACCTTCCTCTAAATCTACCTAAATGTTTTTCAATGTTCAAATTTGATTTACTCTTTTTTTTATAGGCTATATGATGGCTTGACATTATTAAGGTAAAGGTTTTGTAAAATAACATGTCATAATGTAACATTTACATCTTATGGACAAATATTTTCACCCGTTGCTGGAAGTTGTACACCATTGTTGGAAGCTGTACATTAATACATCTTATGGAAAAATATTTTTACCCCTAGAAGTTGTACATTAATCGAGCACACCTGTCCAACATATCTATCATTCATTGCAAATAACTGCAAGCTTATCTATATCGTAGATTTCCAAATAAATGAATATTGGATTTAGATTTGCATGATATTTTTACATTGCTGGTGAATCTAGCTATCGTACATGTGAGTTAATGCATATGTATGTAGATTGGATTTAGTTTGATTTAAAAAACATTTTTTTGGTGCTTTTAAATGCCATCTGCATAATGCGCCACCTATAATTCTCTTAGATGGATGTAAATTAGGTTTAATCGTATAGTTTTGTAGTTATCTTATTTGGCTTAAACATCCACCTGTCCAGTTTGTAGCCGCCTATCCAACCTATAAGTACATTTGAGGAAACCCTATGTTATTTGTACAACAGCTTGATAAATTACTAACTAGTTTGACAAATTACTGCACCGACAACAAAGGCATTCAAGGTCATCTTTTACCCTCAGGTAAGATTTGAAATGCATGCAGCTAATGTGAATTTACCTTTGTAATATTGCATCTTCCTAATCAAACCGTCTACCCTTTCATCTTCCTTGCTTTGCGCTAATTTGCAGGCCAATTGCCTCCTTTTCACCTTTTTCTTCTTTTCCTATGAAATTTTACAAATACCCAGACACCCATTTGATTTTATTTTTCTATCTAAAGGACTCTAGAGCTTCTAAAGCTCCTAGCAATGGATCACAGAATTATTTGTGTTTTTTGTTTCTTTTTTCTTTCTTTATACATCTCTAGATAAGGTTTCAAACTTTATTTTAGTTACCCAGCATTATAGGCCTGCAATCCAAATTAATATGCATGTTTCAATTGTTAAAATAAAAATAATTGTATACATATGTCTCAATTGTTAATTAAAAAATAGTAGGGGGGGAAAAGGTGAAATTTTTTTTTTCAAATCTATGTTTTGTTGTGTCAACTACACAATAATTTGGTGTAAGAAGCACAGATCATGAGTGTGTTGCCTTAATGGAGTAGGGTGGCTTTGTGTCATATATTGGCCCTCAATTTTATTAGTTGTAGGTATTTTATAATATGCTGACAGACTTATTGTCAGCTAGTGATTAAGAATTTCTTCTTATTTTTTTATGATCTTTGAAAATTTGATGATAAATGAACATGCTAAATAAAGAGTTAAAGAAATACAAACACTATTTTATTAAATAAACCTCCAAGAAATCAAAAAAATCCATTTGAAGGGAAATAATGATGAGATCATGCCCATGTGGTGTGAAACTTCTCCAAAAGATCTCTAGAAAACAAATTCTACCGAGAACAAAGACTGAAAATACTAAAGTAATTATCAAACCCCAAAAGAACTCTTCATTTGATCATTTTAATTTAGAGATTTTGTGGAGCTTTCCTCTTTGTAGGAACTTGATGGCTTTCTTACTATAGGTCATGACCTTGATGGGTAAGTTGTGAGCTCCATTTCTTTGATCTAAAAAACCTTCTGTAGAATTCTTTATGTATTTTTCATTTGACGCACCTATACATACCTGATATAGCTATGGATTACTCAGTATCCTTTTGAGATATTGATATTCCAAACCCTATTTTTGGATTCCTCCATTCTTCATCTAGTTTTCCGTAGTGTATGCCAGTGTTTGGTATATATCGTAGTGATTCATGTACAGCTAAATGTAGTGTGCAATTTCACTATTTAAATTTAGTAATATCTTTATGTTTGCTTACTTTTTAAATGAATGTTTTGCTTCAAGGATGGAAAATACTCCTAATAATGTGGATATCATAGACGTAGAAAGTAGCCATTGATGAACTACAATTGATTGAGAACCTGATTGAAGAACTTCAAGTGATTATTGATCATCGAGCACTAAACTATTATGTAAGATAATTGAATCAGTTTTATGTTGTCATTGATGTAAACTAGTTTCAACAGTACTTATCATGGAGTTGCAAACATCTAACACATCTATAGAAGAGAAGAGAAAGGTGAAGAATTGAGATATCTACATTGAGGAAGATGGTTATGACAGATGAGGATAAGGAATAACTTTGATAACTTATTGATGAGTCTATGACTTCATATTGTTGACTTGATTATGTTGCATTAATCTATTATGAAGCTGGGAGAAAAATGTTACAAAATAATGTTGTCGGTTAATGAAGCATTCCAGTATACACCGAGCAGTGTAGTGTATACCAAGCATAGTATAAATCGAGCTTGTGTTCACGGATGCATGTTTTTGTTAACTGAGAATGAACAAAAGAACTAAATGATTAGTTTAGCTGATAGAAGTTGATGAGCTGTAAAGTGTATGATAACGAGGTGGAAAGATAAAGTTTGTTATAAGATCGACGGCTAGAAAAATTCAAGGAAGATCTAAATGACATATTTGAAGTGTGCTACTGACACATCATCCGAGGAAGGTTTAAGCAGAAAAACCAATGAAGGAGATTAAGTGGCAAAATCCAATGGATGAAAAGAAAATGGTTTACTTGTCTATTTAAGAGACTAGGGTTTCATTATGAAACTCATGCCGAAAGAAGGATACTGCAGAGATATCATGTGAACAAGCTTCATGCATTCCTAATCAAACTGGTTAAGGAGAACTAGACTGCAGAGATTACCAAGCATTAGAAAGCTATAACCGAGAGACAGTAAGTTACTGAATATTATTGAAACAGAATTGATATATTGATCAAAGATTTGAATGAGCATAATATAGATCTATACATCTGCAAATCAAGTTGTATTGTAATGAGATCACCTGTTGTTACAATTTAACCATTGTAATAAGATAAATCTCTTAACTAAGTAGACTTGAAAGTCTTCTAATGTCATTCATAGAATGTACATTTGTTATCCTATCAACCCCATAGTGAATGCTGGTTGGATGATAATGGTTAGTGTTAAATCCTCTAACAAGGTCACACCTTATAGTGTGTTTTGTAACCTTTAATAGGGTTGGGTCTTCACCGACCTCACTTCAAAAGAGTGAACAATTTTTGGGTTGCCAGTCGCAGGTGGTTTTCCCCTTTATAGGGTTTCCATGTTAAATCTCTTATGTTATGTGTTGATTGTGAGGATTGTTGGATATCATACTTTACATGTTGCATATTTGATTTGATCAGTAGTTACTAAATGTTATTGACTGGTAATCGGTAAAAGCACAGATAGTTTACTATTATATGTTACCAAGCTACAAAAATTTGTTTAAAATGTTTTTGGATATATATTTTGTATTTGGGACAGTGGATAACTGATTCACCCCCCTCTCAGTTATTCTAACAATTGGTATCAGAGCATATTGGTTGCTTGTAATAGAGGTTTAAGGACTTCAACATAAAGATCACAAAATGTATAAGAGGGATGTGCCAAATCTGAACAAGGACAACTTTACAATATGGAAAAGTTGAATGAAACTGCATATATCTGGAATTGGGAATTCTGCCCTCACACTATTAGAGAATGGCTACATTGCACTACCCACTAGGCCTTTGACTCTAAATCAACTAAGAGATAGACATGAGCATAACATTACTATGATGGAGATTGCTACTACTTTGACAGATGCTAAGTTTGAAGATATTAAAGATTGCACTACTACTAAAGATATGTGGGATAAACTTGCTCAAGTTTTTAGTGGTGATAAAAATGTCAAGAGATCCAGAGCTAAAAGTTTAAGAGGAAGATTCGATGATATGAAGATGAAAGAAGGAGAAAACATTGTGCAGTACACAAACAAAATAAAGGAGGTAGTTGATGCTATCAGAGCATCTGATGGAGTTATTGATGAAGACACTATGGTAAGAAAAATTCTAAGGACTTTATTGCCTATTTATGCCATCAAAATATCTGCAATTCACGAAAAATAGGTCAGCACCTAACAATACTCTCACTCTTGATAATTTGATTGGAAAGCTAACAATAAATTTGAACTAAACAACTATGATAATAGTGTTGTACCAACTATTGAATCTACTTTTATGACTTCTTTGAAGATTGGTAAGTCTAGTAGTAGAAATAATAAGGATGATAGTGATAGGAATACTGATGATGAACTTGATGAGCTTGAAGCTCTTATGGCCAGGAGATTACCTAAAGGAAAAGGTAGATATAGAGGCAAATTACCTTTAGCATGTTTTAATTGCAAAGAGGTTGGTCATATTGCTGCTAGATGTCCAAACAAAAAAGAAGATGACAGAAAAAAGGACTGATCTAGTAAAGGAATCTATGGGAGAAGAGGCAACAAAATTTATCGACACTACAACAGAGACAACTAAGACAATAATGATAAAGGAAAAAAGGTATGTTACATTGCAAAAGAAAATGAATCTAAATCTGATTCTGATGATGATGTAGAGGTAGTATTTGTTGCTATGAAGGATGATTCTAAGGAAGAAGAAAAGTATGTAGAAACATCACTAATTTCTAAGGTTAATAAAAATGATACATGGATCATAGATAGTGGTTGTACACATCACATGACTGGTGATGAAGAAAAATTTAATCATCTTGAGAAATATAATGGAGGATCTATAAAAATGGGTAATGATACTCCTTGTATGGTTAGAGGAAAGGGATCCTTGCTGATAAATGATAGAATCCAATGTGATAATGTTTATTGGGTAGAAGGACTAAGTTATAATTTTCTAAGTGTGGCACACCTGAATAATTCAGGTCACCGAGTTGCTTTTGAGAGCAAGAAAGTAAAAATATTTCATGATGGAGGAAGACTTGTTGGAATAGGAGCACAATCGAAAGGTAACTTGTTTTATCTTATCAATGACAAGTCTTCTTGCTTAATGATGAAAAATGAAGATTCTTGGTTATGGCATAAAAGGTTATGTCATGTAAACTTTGATAACATGATTAAGATCAGTAAAAAGAAAAAGGTTAGAGGTCTGCCTAACTTATCTAAGCCTGATCATGTTATGTGTCATGAGTGTCAGAAAGGTAAAATGACAAAATCTAGTTTCAAAAGAAAAGATTATTCAACAAAGAAAATACTTGAGTTAGTTCACACCGACCTGTGTGGTATTATGAGAACTCAAAGTTATTTTGGTGATATATATACTTCATTCTTTTTGTTGATGACTATACTAGATTGATGACTGTCATGTTCTTGAAAGAAAAATCAGAGGTATTTAAGATGTTCAAGTGGTATAAAGAAAAATTAGAGAAAGAGACTGGTAAAGAATTGAAATACTTAAGGTCTGACAGAGTAGGTGAATTTATTTCTGATGAATTTACTAACATTTTTAATGAGCATGGTATAAAAAGATAGGTCTCTGCATCGAGGACACCTCAACATAATGGAATTGCTGAAAGGAGGAATAGGTCAATAGTTGACTGTGCAAGAACACTGATGATAGAGAAAAAAATTTCTTAGACATACTGGAGAGAGGCAGTTAGCACAACTATTTATGTTTTCAACCAAGTACAATTGAAGAAGGACACTAACAAAACACCCTATGAGTTATGGTTTGGACACAAACCCACTGTAAGTTATTTTAGAATTTTTGGAAGTAAATGCTTTATTTTGAAAGATGAAAGAAAAGGAAAGTTTGACTTAAAAGGTGATGAAGGAATATTTTTTGGATATTCCAATAAAAGCAAAGCATATAAGTGTCTAAATAAAGTTACAAATAAAATGATAGAAAGTTCTAATGTCAGGGTTGATGAGTTTGATGTCAAGAATGTAGAAGAAAGCACAAAGGAACTAGAAGACTATGGTAGATTCACATACATTAAGCATCCAGAGTATCTACCAAAGCTGCAAATAGTGACAACTGGTCAACAGGAAAACAACATCGAGGAATAGGAAAGAGAAACCGACAAGCAGGAAGGATCTACCAACCAAGTAAATGAACCTGAACATGATGAACAAGAAAGAAGAGATCGGATACTAGCAAGATTTTTTAGAAGAAACCATCCTGAGAACTAAATTATTGGTGACAAGCAAGCTGGCATACAAACGAGAAGTAAGTCAAGACAAGGTATATGCCTAGTTTGTGAAAATGAACCAAAAAATGTTAAAGTTGCATTGGAGAATGAAGAATGGATAAATGCAATGAATGAAGAGATGGAACAGATAGAGAAAAACAAGACATGGACCTTAGTACCTAGACCTAAGGATAAGAATTTTATCGGTACTAAGTGGATCTTTAGAAACAAATTGAATGAAAATGGAGAGGTTACAAGGAATAAAGCCATACTAGTTTGAAAGGGGTATGCACAGGAGGAAGGAATTGACTATGGTGAGACCTTTGCACCTTTTACTAGAATAGAAGGAGTTCGAATGTTACTGACTTATGTAGCACATAAGAAATTTAAAGTTTATCAAATGGACGTTAAGTTTGCATTTCTGAATGGGATACTTGAAGAAGAAGTCTACATAGAACAACCAGAAGGGTTCATTGATCCAGACAAGAAAGACATGGTATGTGCATTACATAAAGCTTTGTATGGTTTAAAGCAAGCACTGAGATCCTGGTATGAAAGGCTGCATACTTATTTGTTAAGTATCGGATTTGTTAGAACTAGTGAGAACAACAATTTGTACATGAAAGGAGATACTGATGATACTATTCTAATTACTGAAATATTTTTGGATGATATTATCTTTGGAGGAAAAGATCACATATGTAAATCCTTTGCTGATGAGATGAGAAAAGAGTTCAAAATGTCTATGTTTGGAGAGATTAAGTTCTTTCTAGAACTATAGGTTATTCCACAGAGTGATGGTATATTCATCACAATCCAAGTATATAAAGGAAGTACTAAAAAAATTTGGCATGGAAGATGCTAAACCTGTTGGAACACCGATGGTCATAGGCTACAAATTGACTAAAGAGGATGAAACTTTAGAGGTGAACGAGACACTGTACCAATCAATGATTGGTAAGTTGATGTATGTAGTACATAGTAGACCAAATATAGCACATGTTGTGGGGATTGTTACAAGATTTTCTACAAATCCTAGGGAGTCACACATGATTGCTACAAAGAGAATATTAAGATACCTAACGAAGACAAAGGATTATGGGTTATGGTATCCTAAGGTAGGCAAGTTTGAACTTAAAGTATACATCGACACTGATTGGGCTGGAAATGTGGATGACAAAAAAAGAACTAGAGGAGCATTTTTCTTCGGTGAAAGACTTGTTGCCTGGACAAGTAAGAAGTAGCCTTGTATTTCCCAGTCTACAGTCAAAGCAGAGTATGTTGTTGTTGCTACAAACTATTCAAATATTGCATATATTAAGAAAGTGTTAGAAGGAATGAATGAGATAATCATGGAGTTGGTGATTATATACTGTGAGAACACTAGTGCTATAAACATTTCAAAGAATCTAGTGATGCACTCTAAAAAAAAGCACATATCTATCAAGTATCACTACTTAAGAGAATAAGTGCAGGAGAAGAAAGTGAAGCTAGAATTTGTTACATCTAAAGAACAACTTGCTGACATATTTACAAAGCCTTTGCTGAAAGATACATTTGAATACTTAAGGACTAGACTTGGCATCCGTCCCTTGTCTACTAGTCACTAATGTGATTTGGAGGTTGCATCAGCCTAATCTTATCAGAAGATCACTCATGTTGATGCAACATAGTTCACACTTTGGATTCTGTCTAAAGTTGTGAAAGTTGTGAAGAACTGGAATAGATTTGCATAACAGTATATAGAGATACAGTAAATGCACAGGACAACAGTGAGTTAATGGGCTACTATAGAGTTGTTTGTTTATTTGTTTCTTTGGCATTTTTGTCAAAGGGAGAGATAAACAATATGATAACCAAGGAGAATACTAGAACATCTATCTAAGGGAGAGACAATCTGAAAAGATAAAAGGGAGAGAAATAGAAGGAACCTAAGAGCTGCTAAAGACCATATCTATAGAAGATAGTCTACACATTGCAATGTTGTTATGTAATGTAGTGATTAAAGATATTAAGCTAGGGAGAGCTTACTGAGCTACAACATTTGTTTACAAAGTTGTAGAATACATGTTTGGTATGTGTATGGTATACTTCATATTGCTTGAGTTGCCATCAATGCCAAAGGGAGAGATTGATGAACTAAAACTGATTGAGAACCTGATTGAAGAACTTCAAGTGATTAGTGATCACTGAGCACTGAACTGTTATGTAAGATAATTGAATCACTTTTATGTTGTCATTGATGCCAACTAGTTTTGACAGTACTTATCATGGAGTTAAAAACATATAACACATCTGTAGAAGAGAAGAGAAAGATGAAGAATGAAGATATCTACATTAAGGAAGATGGTTATGACAGATGAGAATAAGGAATACCTTTGGTAACTTATTGACGAGTCTATGACTTCATATTGTTGACTTGATTATGTTGCATTAATCTATTATGAAGTTGGGAGAAAAATGTTACAAAGCAGTGTTGTTGGTTAATGAAGCATTCCAGTATATACCGAGAAGTGTAGTGTATATCGAGCATAGTATAAACTGAGCTTGTGTTCACCGACACATTTCTTTGTTAATCAAGAATGAACAAAAAAACTAAATGATTAGTTTAGCCGATAGAAGTTGATGAGCTGTAAAGTTTATGATAACGAGGTGTAAAGATAAAGTTTGTTATAGGATTGACGACTAGCAAAATTCAAGGAAGATCTAAAGGATAGATTTGAAATGTGCTACTGACACATCAGCTGACGAAGGTTTAAGTGGCAAAACCAACGAAGGAGATTAAGCGGCAAAATCTATTGGATGAAAAGAAAATGGTTTACTTGTCTATTTAAGAGACTAGGGTTTTATTATGCAACTCATGCCGGAAGAAGGATACTATAGAGATATCGTGTGAACAAGCTTCATGCATGCCTGATCAAATTGGCTAAGGAGAACCGAACAACAGAGATCACTGAGTGTCAGAAAGCTATAACTGAGAGATAGTAAGTGTCAAAATGGAAATGTATACCACAAAGACAAACACAATTCAATTAAACTTTTATATCGATATTGGATTTTAGTATAGATATAAACATGAAAATAAACTACTTAGATGATCAAATGTATACCACAGGAAATAAACCTCCATTTTTATCATAGGAAATGTATACCACAAAGACAAACACAATTCAATTAAACTTTTATATCGATATTGGATTTTAGTATAGATATAAACATGAAAATAAACTACTCAGATGATCAAATCATTAAATTTTCTGACCAAAAATATGTAGAATAATGGTATTCCCAATACATAGAATAATATCATATTGTTAGGTTGGAAACTTTTCAAATTATGGCAACATTTTTGGTACAGGGCATCATAAACATTTATGTTACTCTGATAATCATATTTAGTTTGTTGCACAGTGCTATGTATAAAGAAAGAATTTTTTTTTAATGTTTGTTTGCGTAAAAAAAATACAACAAAAATCCTTTGATCCACTATCAGATATAGATTGAAAACATAAATAAATCTATGATCAATGAAACCATTGCAAGTGGCATATCTCAAAATACTACTATAATAGTATATATATAGCATAGGAAATTTCAAAGTAGGTCTTAAGTACACATTACATGAGTGGTTTAAAAAGTAAAGTTTGTGATGATGAGCATTTCTTTGAACCATAGTTTTCACTTCTGTGGAATACTTTCAAAAGGAGCAAAAAAGTAGCATTTCTTTCAAGCATAGTAAGCAACATAGTTCCATTGCAGTAATGAAACATAGTGTTGGTGTAGTTATGTATGTTATATACATATAGGCATAAACTAAGGCATTCACATAGTATTTAAGTACTTCTAGAAAGCAACTTTGAGTTGAGGAGAACCACCATGCCCGTAGTAATCATCTGCATCCATCTCTCGCAAGAAGGTATAGAAACTTGTTACTTTTTCACAAGTGGCATGAAATTCAAGCAATGTCATTTCCATAAGCATAAAATCATAGTATTTCACACCAAGAATGGATGAGAAGGTTACCCTTACCTGTTGTATTATGTCAAGACAACTCAGTGAAATATTATTTGTAAACAATGGAATACTATCTAGAGGAAAAACATTCCAATTGTTTGGAGTTGACATGACTGGTACAAAAAGGGGGGTATAGATCTTAGAATAATTGAGAGGGGGGTGAATTAGTTATCCACTATCCCAAATAAAAAATGTATATCCAAAAATAATTTAAACAAATTTCTGCATTTTGGTAACATATAATAGTAAATTGTCTGTGCTTTTACCGATTATCAGTCAATAACATGTAGTAACTACTGATCAAATCAAATTTGCAACATGTAAAGTATGATATCCAACACTCATCATGATCAACACATAACACAAAATATTTAACGTGAAAACCCTATAAAGGGAAAAACCACCTGGGACCGGCAACCCAAAAATTGTTCACTCTTCTGAAATGAGGTCGGTGAAGACCCAAGCCTATTAAAGGTTGCAAAACACACTATAAGGTGTGACCTTGTTAGAGGATTTAACACTAACCGTTATCATCCAACTAGCATTCACTATGGGGTTGATAGGATAACAAATGTACATTCTATGAATGACATTACTAGACTTTCAAGTCTACTCAGTTAAGAGATTTATCTTATTACAATGGTTAAACTGTAACAACAGGTGATTTGATTATAATACAACTTGATTTGTAGATGTACAGATCTATATTATGCTCATTCAAATCTCTGATCAATATATCAATTCTATTTCAACAATTGTCTTTGTGGTATACATTTCCTGTGATAAAAATGGAGGTTTGCATTTTTTGCAAACAAGAATTTAAATATCTTTAATTTTAGAGTTTACCAAAGCTTTCAACAATATGTTGCAAGAGTCTGGCCACCTCCATTTTGGATTCTAGCACATAGTTTAGATCTAAGTTTGAAACTTTTTATTTTATTTTATTTTATATGGGAATAGATTACAAATATAGCTCAAAAGACAACCAACGAAACAAAATAGCATGAAAATTTCATCATCACATAAACATGGTGACCTAGGACAAGGCAAAGACTTTAGCATATGAGTGTCCATGATAGTACAATACCTTAAATATAGAGTTTTATAATTGGAAATTTAGCTCGAAACTAATTTTTCTACACCATTGCCAGACATCGAAAACTAGTTCTTAAAATTCTCACAAATCTAAGAAGCTTAATAAATGGTATAAAACATGGTTGTTGGGGATATAAATTTCCTTAATAAGTATAGCTTCTAATCATGAAATTGAATAGAAAAATGAGAAATTACTGCAAAATTAATTCAACATACTAGAGTAGTGCAAGTAAATTAGGGCAAATGAAGAATGCTTATGGATTGTTGCAATAGAAAATGCATGTGCTGGAAGCTATCAAAGAGCATTGCTAATTTTTTGAGGTTGGCTTTTTCTAGTAATTTGTCTTTGGCTTTGTTTGTGTGCAAGAGGCTTCCACATTTTCTAAACTATGATTTAACGGATAACAAATGAATTATTTTAGAATATTGAAAATGAAACCATGTGTAACTTGATTTGCCTCCACCTGGCCTTCATGCATATTGGCAAAATGGTCAGCGCTCCCCTCGGGATTCATGACATGGCTTAACCGCCTCATGTGTCTTCTATAAGTCTAGTGGTTGTATCGGGCATTAACAGGTTGATCTTTTGGTGCAACGAAAACTTACTACTTGCAACAAGTGGTATCAAAGCTTGGTCATAAGTTCAAATCCCCTAGGGTAATGCTGAGGGTGAGATTGTTGGCAAAATGGTCAGCGCTCCCCTCAGGATTAGTGACATGGCTTAACCACCTCCTATGTCTTCTATAAGTCTAGTGGTTGTATCGGGCATTAATAGGTCGATCTTTTGGTGCAACGACAACTACTACTTGTAACAAGCCAGAGCTGCCCAACAAGAATATTGCCATTTATCAATTTATTTTCTACCACATCTTTAAAGACATCAGTGTGGCTTAATTCTATTTTCTTTTTTATTCTCATTCATAAAGTTGTTTGTTACTGAATTTATATTGTTATTGAAAGAAGAAAATTTTTAATGCCATGTAAATATTACTTTATAGTTTTTTATTGTTGGTTGATTTAATTTATAAAAAAATTATTTTAAATATATCTTTATTAGGTAAATATTATTCAATTTTCTTAGATGTGTTTTTAATATTCAATTATTTTTTCACTCTAAAAGTGTAATTTTATATTGATCATTTTACAAACATTATTATTATATGTTTATAGAAATATTATATATAATAGAAAATTTTAAATAAGAATATCTATATAAGATTGAAGTTAAAAATTCAGGCATCTAATTCTTTCAAACCGTAAAAAGGATCTATAATTAGCTTTGTTCTTGGTTAATATTTCTATGGTTTTTACCTAGTTTCAAATTATTATTTACCATAGGATTCATGCAAGAATGGTACAAAAAATCCTTTATCATAGGCAACCATTGGAAACAAGTTGCAATTGATGCACAGATATGGTTTAAGAAAATGATTATTAAATTTATAAATTAATTAAATAGTTATAAAATAAAATTAGAATTCATTATTTCAAAGTTTCATTTAGAATCTCAAAACTCAACTCAAAATATTCTTTAATATGAAAGACATATATGTTTTTTTGCAGCAATTTATTGGTTTTGTCTTGATCAAATGTAAGATGTTCTTTTAATTTGAAAGAAAAAAGTTAGTTAAAATTATGACATATCTTTTGGTTGACATTTTAAGAGGGATATTTATGAATAATATTAATTATTATTTGGTGGAGAAGAGGGGAATTGAAACTTGAAAGCAAAATAGTTAACTAAATTACTTTCTTTAATGTCATATGTTTTTCTTTACACCTTATCGTTTGTTATTGTCCATACAGATGCCTTGCATATGATAATAAATACTCTCAAAGCCTTAATAAAAAAATACATCCAAGTACTCTTAGCAGACAACATTTTTCTATGTTGTGCAAAACTATTGCACTTGTATGGTATTAGTTAATACTTACATTTTGTTGACAACAACATTATAATTGCATTCATAATTAACTTATATATATATATATATATATATATATATATATATATATATATATATATATATATATATATATATATATATATATATATATATATATATATATATATATCTTTGAATGAAATTGCTTGGATTGACTTGTGTCAACTATATTATAAATAATGTATTCTATATAATATAGAAGATAGTAAATATCCACAAGAAACAATACTTATAGAGTGTTATGTTTCTCTTTTATAGATATAATCCACCCCTTTCAAGAAAATTGTCTACCTTGACTAAATCTACAATTGCATTGATCCATGATGGGAACCTTCAATTACAACCACACCTCCAGATTGTAGACATTGTTGAGTTGGGGCAGAACCTCAAATCAATGATTCGATATAGAATGGATCTCTCTGATGGAATTCATAAACAAAAATCAACAATTCCAACAAAATATAATCATTATGTGACCTTGAAAGAAATCCTAAAGGGATCCATAGTGTTTCTTATGGGATATAGTTTCCCTACTATTTGCAAGTCAAGGTAGGCCAATGTGTTAACTTATATATCAATGTATACTTTTATTAATATTGTATCATCCTTCAAGTCATCATTTACAATATGTTTCAATTCATAACACTTGAATTCATTATGCTTGTTTAGGTGGATTTTCGTCTTAGAACTAGAAATCACTTGCTTGCACCATGATATTATTGGTGAGCCCACCTACATTCTAGAAGAACAAGGCTTGCAACTACATGAGACATGCTTGACTTCTCTATCATCGGATATACTTGAAAATGATATAGAACCAAAACTACCTACTCGAAGGGTGTTGTTTGGGACATCATCATCCTTACAAAAGAAAGAACCCAACCCCATTGTTACTCCTATTAAAATCTTGAATCCATATCAAACACGATGGCTTATAAAGGGGCATGTTACTATGAAAAAGGAAATTCACCAATTCAAGAATCAAAATGGACAAGGAAAAGTCTTCTCTTTTGATATTATAGTTCAGGATCAAAGTGAGGTATGTATCACTTGCTTCAACAAAATTGAAGATCTTCATTACATGAATATCTAGGTAGAATCTATATATACAATATCAGGTGACACTGTTAAGACAAAAAATAGGATCTACAACAAACTTAATAGCCAACTTGAAATCTATTTGGAAGATGATTCAAAGGTTTCACTCTCAGATGATGACTTATCAATTCCAAAACATCAATTTTCTTTTACACCTATTGACAAAATTATGCACATGGCCAACAATTACCTTGTTGATGTTATTGACATAGTCATTTGTGTGGATCCAAGCTCCATAATAAGGAGGGGCGATGGGACATAAGTTCTTAGAAAGTGTCAAGGTAATGGACATGTCCTCATCTACTATAAATATAAATTTATGGAGTCCAACCACTCAAAAAGAAGGTACATGACTCCAAGAAATCTACCATTTGCACAATGTTGTTGTACTTTCAATTAAATCAAGAAAAGTCATAGAGTACAATGGAAAGGTGATAAGCACCTTGGCTAGTACCCACCTTTTTATAGACCCAAACATAGAGGAGACAATAAAACTCAAATTGTGGTTTGAAAAAAATGGGAATAATGTTATATCATCATCTACACAAGGTATAGATGCACCCCTAAAAATCAAAAGGAAAACAATTGCTAAGATTGAAGAACAAAGTGTGCATGTAACCCAACATCTTCAATACATTGTAAAAGCAACAATACAGTTCATAAAATCAAATTCAGTTTACTATCCATCTTGCCCCCTTTTTTCAAATGGTAAATAATGAAAAAAAAAGTAGAACAAAATGGTGATGATACATGGACTTGTGCAAACTGAAAATCTACATTTGCGGATTGCCTTTATAGATACATACTCCAATTGAAGTTAGCAGATCATATAAGAATACTATAGGTTGTTGTTTTTGATGAGTCGACTACCTACCTTATTGGAATGTTTGCTCACAATTTATATATGCTACAATTCAACCAAGAAGAAAAATTTGATGCTAATACAATAATCAAACAAGGTTTTTTCAATAAATACCTCTTCACTATCTCAGTTGCATATGATTCAAGTGGGCTTCAAGGGCAGTTGAAGTCAACAATCACAAAAGTTGACAAGCTGAATTTTGTTGAAGAAAGTGTCTACTTGTTAGGAAGAATCGATGAAATAAAAAATTTAAAAAGTGCCTCATTATAGCTCCATTTTTGGTTCTATGCATGAAAATATATGAAATACAATATATATATATATATATATATATATATATATATATATATATATATATATATATATATATATATATATAGACACACACACACACACACACACACACACACACACACACACACACACACACACACACACACACATATATATATATATATATATATATATATATATATATATATATATATATATATATATATATATATATATATATATATATATATATATATATATATATATATATATATATATATATATATATATATATATATATATATATATATATATATATATATATATATATATTGTGTGTATATAAATAATTATGGTTGCATCTAATTCAACCCAATGTGACTTTATGATATATACCATATCAAAGACACCTCATTATAGCTCCATTGTTGATGCTATGTATGAACATATTTGAGATACTATATATTTGGTGAATATAAATCATATTTATGTTTGCATCTAATTGAATCAAATATGACTTTATAGATAGTTTCCATTATTTTTTCATCAAAATGATGTTTCCAAGTACCTTTTAATATCTTAATTCTAAATGAGACATGGTGCCAATACTTAGTATAACTTGTTAGGTTTCTAATATTGCATGGTCAAAATTTACTTTATAGATAATAGACAATTTTCCCATGATTTGAATATGTTTCTACTACCTTTCACCTTCATGTTGCTTTACGATACATGGTGCAAATACTTACTTCTTTTAAGATTTTGTGGTTTTGCAGATGACAAGCTCCCCCCCTCAAAATTATCACACTGAATCCTCAAAAAATGAAACTAAAAAAATGCAAAGTTGTAAAAGAAATCAAGACTATTATGCTCGCCATAAGGAAGAAATCAATATCCGTCGTCATGTGCAACATAAACAAAACAAAGAAGCCCTTGACACAAATATACAAAATAGTAATAAGATAAAAACTACTTAGTCAAACCATCTCATACCACAACCCGATAGTGACTTTACAATAGCTTCTAAGTGGTTCCACAATAGAATATATGCATTATCAAAATCACAGACATGCATGATATATAGTGAAAGATATCCTAGAATGCATACCAAAACAACAAGAAATGGTCTAATTTGTACTAGATGTTCTCATGAAAAGGGTAGGCATATATTCTCAACTTCTAATAATATGGACCCAGGGAAGCAACTAGACGAGTTAAAAAATCTAACCCAAGTTGAAGAGATGCTCATAGCATGTGTAAATCCAATAGTGCAAGTAACCCATGCATGTGGAGGACAATATAAATATAGTGGGCACACAATTAGCTTCCCACAAGATATCAAAACAATAACAAAATATCTTCCACATAGAATAAGAAATTTGGATGTCCTAGTAGTTCACAAATTCCATACACATGGGAACCATTATGATTGTTTTGTGAGTAGAATTCATGTATAGTTTGCATTAAAATATAAGATCAAATATGACCCATACTACAAGGATGTGAAAATAGATGTTGACTCTCTAGCACAACTTCCCAATACAAACACAGACATTTCAAGCATGCTTCATACCATTAATGTCAAAAATGAACATATCGTAGAGCTGAAAAGTCTATATATGAGTGTTGAAGATCAATTTGAAAATGAAGTAACAAAATCATCATCATTTATAGCTAAATTACTAAATGTATGCCATGAAATAGAAATTATCAAAGAAACCTTACAAATTACAAATGAACATGACACACCTGTTCCCTGGCTAGAACTTGACACATCTCCAGTAAATGAATATAACACTGAGGGTCTTTTAGACATTGCTTTTCCCACACTCTTCCCAAATGGTATTGCATTACAATTGCAACCTTGATATAGACAAGTTGAGATGCATGAAAATGTATTGCACTTGATGAGATTTCTTCATAATAGATTTGGATGTCATCCAAGATTTTGATATTTTATTTTGAATCTTATGATGCAACATCGTAGCCAAGGAATTTCCTCTATTTTGTGAAAAAATATGTAGAGGATTGCATACCTACAACCATTTATAGTCTTTGCCTCCACTTACAACAATTACCCAACACACAGTTAGGTGAAGAATTGATGCATTTTGGTTCTTCTTTAAGGGGAACTCGCTCATATTGGAACAAGAAACATGGTGAGCTTTCAAACATGATCAACTAGCTAGGATCCCCTACTCTTTTCTTCACATTGAGTGCAACAGATACTAATAGCCATATTTACAAAAACTATTTTCTAAAGGTGTTCCATCTAGAATGCAGACAAACAAAGCTTGAACAAATAACATTATCGATAACCCACATACTACATCCCTATATTTGCATTAGTGATTCACAATATTTCATGAGGAAATAATAGAGAAATTCTTAGGTGCAACAAATTATTGGTATAGATATGTGTTGGTGTCCAAAATGATGCTTATGCTCTAATAGGCTGCCAATGTACCTTGAGACTGATATTAGGAATGGTTAGTTCTAAGTGTGGGAGCTCTACAAGGCAACTGGACCAACTATAGGGACTTAATATGCCCTCTTATGCTTCTAGCTCTGCAAAACCAACGTGAGTGCACCTAACCTATTATAAAATATACTTCATACACCAAGAACTGGGTTTGGATAACAGATAATAGAATAGCAAGAAAGTACTAAGTGTTAACCACACACTCATTGACTCTCCATTGCTATGGGTAGAACCACATACAACCAAATACTAAAAACTTAAAAGGATGGTTCTTAACTTATGATTTTGGGATCATAACAGCAAAAATCAGTATTTTTTGATAAAGAGATAATCATTTAGGCCAGTGCCTCATCCATTGGGCAAGATCTCCTCGAACATGAATGCTACACACACTAGACAATAGCTGAGATTCCAAGCCATAAACACACCTACAATCCCCTTTACTACTTATGAGATATCCTTACATAGATAATAAGATAGATCTATGTCCCATCTAAAGCATCATTTCATCTAATCCTGTATTAGAACTCAAGAATGGATACATATACATAAAACAATATGCAGAGGACTAGAAAGTTCAGAATCTATCTAAGTTGACACAAAGGAGAGATAAGAGTCATGTACTAGTATTAAGTATGAAGAATCCTTAAGTGTAAACAATCAATCCAGAGGAGTCAAGCTTGCAAATTATAGCTTATACCTGCAACTTTTTCTCTATCATCAATAGAATACCGAATGCAAAAGTATTACAATCTTGGATCCAGGACTAGGAACACTTCAGAACTTCAAAGATGGAACCCCCTTTTGAAAATCAGCCAAAACAACCTAAATACCCATGGCTACCTTGAAATCCCACACAAGTTAGGATGCAACAAGCTAAGGGTAACCATGGTTAGGGTTTTCCATCAATTAGGCATTTCAAGTTCATCAAAATCTGATACAATTTAGAGGGAAAACACTAAGTCGTAAATGCATTTAATCAACATCTGATCTTCAATCATGAGAAACTCTGAAAAGGCACCGAAGATCAATCAAAAATCTACAAAATTCAAATTAGAAGTGGCCCTGCAACCGCTTTGGTACATTTTATTTACTCCCCCACGGCAAGACATTCCTCTTCTGCAATCATCTCACACCCTGGAGCACACTGGAGCGGTGGAGAAAATTAGTTTTACCAACTCTGGCCCTTTTTGTCATCAATTTCAGTCCTTTCTGGTTGTAGGGAACGTTCTCAGAGATTCAAAAATGAAAGCAAATGGTCACCACATTTTGTGGGCTTGTGTTTTTAACCAATCCAAACACCTCGGGCTAATTCTGCAATGGTGACGTACAATAGTTGTCGCATGATTACATAGCCAGGAGATGGGCTATGTGAACATGTGACAGGCCACTCCCCATTACCTTCTTCATAACTACCACTTTTGTTGCTGCCATAAAAGGGTTTGTCACATGATCGCAAGCCAAAAAATTGGCTCATGCGAACATGCGACAAGCCGCAAACATGCATCCTGCCTGTTGTCATGTCACCGCCTACCAATGGGACCACCAAACAACTACAAACAGGCCCCAACACATGTGGCACCCTTTGTCGCATGATTTCATAGCCAGGAGATGGGCTATGCGAACATGCGACACACTACAATCCTCTACCTCCACATAACCGCCACCGCTAAGCCTGGCGGTTAGTTGCATAATCGCATAGCCTTGAAAAAGGCTATGAGATCATGCGACAAACCATTACTTACCATGCCTTGGCCCTGCCAACAACTACCATGCCTTAGTCTTGGGCCCACCATATGCCACATGTCACACCACTATTCACTACAACTACTGAGTCAAACCTACCACAGGACTCACTTTTACAAGCCTTCAAAATTGAATGGCGGGTGCATGATCGCATGTGTCTAACACCTCCCATGAGATCTTGTGCCAACCACTAGATCTACCACATCACCACCTCTGGGATCACCGCCAAAGAAGCTTTACCTTTTAGAGGATCAGACGGTTGTCACAAAAGCATGAGAAATAAACCTCATGCAAATTTTCCATGCGAACAAGCGACAGCCACAGATTCTATCTAAACTTTAACCACACTGGGCAATGGGAAGAACTGGGACCCACGTGGACAGGTGGCAAGCCGTCGCATGATCGTATGTCAAAAAAGTCTGACATGTAGCCATGTGACAACCAATCATATTGAAACCTTTGAAGACCTAGGCCCACCATTCATCGCACTTGCATAGTAAGGACCAACAAACAAGGAGTGCCGATAGAAGGGATAAATGTGAGGTCGAAAACATCTAGGGTTTTTAGTGAAAGATCAAAAACACACAAAGTTTTCAACATTGGCACAAAGGTAAACAAGGATGTGAAAACATCAAGGGTTTTCATGCAGGCCAAAAAGGTCGAAAACATCCTGGATTTTCAAAAACACTGTGGGTTTTCGACACTGTGGTAGATTCTAAAATTATTTCTTGCAGACCTTAAAACTTGAATCTCCCTAGGTTTTGCGATCTAGGAGATGTGATCTGGATTAAAGAAAGGTGACAACATTAAAGAGCACAGGGCCAAGAGCACACACCATGAAATCAAGTGGACTTTCAATACAAGATGAAACTATGACTGCAGGTCGAGTAGGACAACTTAACAAAGCTTGCAGGGAAAAGGCCATTTTCCTAGGATTTTTGCATGAACCAAAAAATGGACTAACAGTGGCTCATACTAGGGGATGCATGTCTCTTGTAGGCATGGCAAGGATTCAGAATCACTAGGAGAGCAGACCAACTCAAAAAAAAACTGACTCTAAAACACAAAGCAGACAAAAACAAGGGAACCTAAACTACTGTTCATGGAAGAGATACTTCAAGAGAAGTAAAACTTTAAGAATTGTCCATGAATAGAAAATTCCAAAGTACCACCAATTAAATCCTTCAAGATATATGAATCTGTTCCCCACTTTCCCTCAATAAGATAAGGGCCCAACCAAATAGAATCAAACTTTCCATGCCTTCCCTTATCTTCCAACCTTGCATTCCACATCAGGACCAAATCATCAATTTCAAAACTTCTTTGAGTTGTCCTCTTATCAAAAAAAATTTTACACTGCCTCTACAATGTCTCATTTCTCTCATGTGCATCCCTCCTTACTTCCTCTAACTGGATCAATTCATCCATTCTCATTCTCATCTCATCATTCAAATCTTCATCATATGCCTGGATGAACCTGTACATTTGCAACAAATCGTTCTGAGGTAATCTATCACTTATTCCATAAACTAGGTCAAAAGGGGCACAACCTATGGCTTTCTTTACAGTTACTCTATCAGCCCACAATGCCCACCATAACTTTGAGTCCCAAGCTTTCTTATTTCTATCCAACACCCTCTTGAGAATCTTAATAAGGCTTTTATTACTGGATTCAGCCTGGCCATTTCCTTGTGGATGATATGGGGAAGAAAATGAAATGTGTATCCCATATTTCTTACAAAAATGATCAAACTCCTGAGATCTAAAACACATTGCATTGTCTACGACTATTATTTATGGACATCCAAACCTAGTGAGAATGTTCTGCATCATGAAATCAATAACAACTTTACTAGTGGCCCTCCTAGTGGGAATAGCTTCAACCCATTTAGTGAAATAGTCTATTGCCACTAATATGTAGGAATTCCCACCACTGGACTTGTTTGGAATCTCACCTATGAAATCAATACCCCACTGCTGGAAAGGGGCCTAAACTGAGACTGGTTTGAGTGGTAAATTTCCACCAAATTTTAGCTTACCTGCAAACCTCTAGCATGCATCACACTTCCTCACAAACTGATGTGTATCTTTAAAAACTATAGGCCACCAAAATCTAGATCTAAGGATCTTGTGGGCTGTGGTTTTTTCCATATAGTGTCCTCCACATACACCTTGATGCATTTCCTCTAGCAGAGTCTTAGATCTTTCCTGGTCTACACATTTTCGCAATACACCTTCATTGCTTTTCCACCATAACTCACCATGTATAATGGCATATCTCACAGATTGTAGCTTGATAGTCATTTTCTTATTTTCACTCATGTCAGGGGGAAGAAACAATTTTTGAAAGTAATTGATGACATCCCTGTACCAATCACAACAGTCCAAATCACAAACATATGGCCTTTCTTCCTCCTCTAACATGTTCACATGGTTTGCAATCAAATTACTCCGAGCCATCAATTTTGCAAGTCCTAGGCCTCTTATCAGTTTTGTAATTTGAATGTCTATGTTGAATTCTTGGATCCTGTTGATCCATCTACATCTCTTACCTAAGACTTCCCATTGCACTAGAATATCCTTGACAGCAGCATTAGGAACATAAGAAACTACCTTAGCTCCTACAAGATAACATCTGAAAGCCTTGACTACTTTGACTAGGGCATAAGCCTATTTCTCAACTATATCATACTTTAGTTCTGCTGCATGTAAGGATTTTCTAAAAAAGGATATGGGTTGTTCATACCCTTTTGAATTCTTTTGTAATAAGACTGATGCAATTGTATGATAAGAAGCAAAGGAGAAAATTTTCATGGGTTTAACATAATCAGGGGTCCTTAAAATAGGGGCATCCTTGATGGCTTGTTTGATATTCTTGAAAGACTCATTTTCTTCTTCATTCCATTCTACTTTTCCATTTTTCTTCAACATTCCAGAGATGGGAATACAAATTTCTGCAAAGTTAGTAACAAACCTTCTAAGAAAATTTACTTGTCCAAAGAAAGATTGCACACCTTTAACATTTCTTGGAGGTGAAAGTCTGTCTATTGCTATGACCCTTTTAGGATCAACTCTCACTCCATCCTTAGACACAATATGTCCTAAGAGCTTGCCTTCCACCACACCAAAAAAAACATTTCTTTGGATTCAAAGAAATTCCGTATTCCAGAGCTCTAATAAAAATCTTTTCAAGATGCTCACAATGTTGATCTTCCTTCTTTGAATATGTTGTGAGATCATCTTGATACACTACTAGGAACTTGTTTATGAAATCTGCAAAGGCCACATCCATAGCTCTTTGAAAGGTACCTCCTACATTTGTCATGCCAAAAGGCATCCTAACATACACATAGGTCCCCCAAGGAGTTGTGAATGCAGTCTTGAATTGTTCTGACTCCTTGACCATGACTTGATTATATCTAGAGAAGCCATCCATCATTGACATCAACTCTGATCCAGTGACTCTTTGCAACATGTTTTCCATATTAGGGAGACCATAGTTGTCTTTCAAAGAATTGACATTCAAATTTCTAAAATCAACACACAACCTAATGTCACCATTCTTTTTTCTAATTGGAACCAAGTTTGACACCCAAGAGGAATGTCTAATAGGCCTTATGATTCTTGCATCCATCATCTTCTTCAATTCATCTTGCATTTTTGGTGCCAAAGTAGGATTTACAGGCCTCAACTTTTGCCTAAATGGTTTAGCTCCTTCCTTCAATGGTATCTCGTGTTGGAAGAGATCTTCTCTATAAGCTTTCAAATCTTCATAAGACCATGCAAAGACATGTCTAAATTTTTTGAGAAGATCAATCAGATTTCTTCTAGTTCTTTGAGATAAACATTTACCTATGTAAATGTTCTTTGGTTCTTGGCTTGTCCCTAGATTCACTTCCTCCAAATCACTTACCTTGTCAGCAAGTCTAGCTACACAAGCCCTCTCTTTATTATCAAATGCTCTCTCAAGAGCAACCAACCCCCTTGGGATCCTATTTGACTTCAATTGCAGTACTTGCTTCCCAAGAACACTTTCTTTTCCATCTTTGATGTCAACATAGGTGCTAAAATCCATTTCCTAACCATCAAAATGAGATTCACACTGCAAGAATCTCAAAATATCCTGATCATCAGAAAATACTTGCCAATTCTCAACATTATCTGGGATAGAAGGCCTGGACTTACACTCAATTCTAGATATCCCTACAAAGGTAACATCCTCTGGCCTTAAGGCTATGTTTGCTAGTAAATCTACCATCCTATTTTGGCTTCTATCCACCTAATCAATACCAAAGGCACTGAAGCCCTCAATTTCATCCCATATAGCATTTCTATATTGTTTCAGCCTTTGATTCTTAGATGCATACTTTGATCTAATCTAAGAAACTATTAACTCAGAATCACCAATCACCCTAAGATGTTTGATCCCATGTTTTGATGCTTGTCTCAAACCAATCAATAGGGCCTCATATTCAACAACATTATTTGTGCAAGAAAATAGGAGAGTGAAAGAAAACTTAAAAGTCTTACCACTTGGGGACACCAATAACACTCCTACTCCAGCACCTTCTCTAGAACTTGCTCCATCAAAATATAATGTCCACAAGACACTATCTTTTGTCTTGTTACTCTCATCATCAGCCAAAAGGATAGGCCTAACCTTCTCCTACATCTCATTCCTCTAGACTTGGAATGAGCCAATGTCAATGTCAACAAAACAATTCATGCTATCCTTTTCATTTTCCTCAATCATATGTGGGGTCCTGGCTTCCCTTGACACCTTCACACTCTCTCAATTAATGTCAAAAGTGGCAAAGGACAAGTCACATTGAATACTTCCTCCCATGGAGGCACTCCACTTTCTAGATAATAACATTCCATATTGAGGAGGAATGTCAACTACAAGAACACTCATAGTCAACTGTTTGTTGGGAAATGCAGATAATTTATAAGGCAAAGCCTTGATGGTACCAATAAATGGCACTTCTTTTGAGTCCATAGCTTGGCATCTCCCATGAGGTGTATCAACCTTTAGTCCTAATGATTTCATGATCTCTATAGGCATGACAGTGTTTGATGTTCTAGAATCGATCATGCAATTCTTCAATATTTTACCACCAATCACAAGGGACAAAAAGAAAGGATCAACTATCGCTGATGCATTATTTACAATATTTGTATCCAAGAATATTTGAGGAATCTTAGAAATAATTTCTTCACTCTTACTGTCAGGTGTGTCTTCTGAGGAAGCCACATATTTGTCATTTCTACTCACCTCTTGGATTCCTGCAGAAGAAACACCATTTACCCAATTCAATGCCCTGACCTTATGTTCTTCTATTCTCATCATTTCCAAAAGTGGAACCTTGACAGTGATCTATGAAAGCAATTTGGACATATCAATTGGAACATACTTTTGGTTGTTCATGTCTTCTTCAAAGACAATGACAACTTTATCCTATAGGAAACCCTACTTTCCATGAGGGGCTGTTATTGTTGATTTATGAATTTTTTAAGGCTAGAACAATTGGTAAAGAAATTAAGTAGGGGAGGGGGGGAAAGGATGTTTCAAAGGAGGAGCTTGACTTAGGCAAAGAAGATTACATTCCTTTTGATACTGGGGAGAGCCAAGATATGCATTTGGACATGGATGCTGATATTTCCCCATGCACTAAACTAGGGAAAAGGAAGGTTAAGAAGGAAAAAAGGGAGAAACAAGAGAAATTGGACCCTAAACAAAGCATTGAAATCTCTTCTAATAGAGATTATGATGAGGAAGTGGAGGGCATGGAAACAGAGGGAGGAAGTGATGAAGAGGAGGATGATAGGCTGGGGGAGGAGGAGGATAATAAGCAGAATAAGAAGGGAAGGAGGAAAATAACTATTAAAATGCCTGCCAAAAGAGATGAAGATAATGATGTGAATCCTACTAGGGAACAAAGGAACTAGAAGAAGTTTGAAGAAGGCAATAAGGAGGAAGGGAAAGAGGAGGGGAAGGATAGAGAAGAGGAAGAGGAGAATTAGGGGAGGGAGTGTTAGGCCATTTTTCTGTCATAGCAAAAATCTTTTGAAAATGGCCCATTTCCTTGCAAGTTTCCTTGACGTCTTTTGCTTTGTGTTCTTCACTATGTCACCAAGCTCTGGTCCAAATTACACATGCTGAATCACAAAATATAGAAGGTTATCCAAGTTTTAAGGTCTATAGGAAACAATTTTAAAAATCTGCCTAAGTGTCGAAAACCCACAATGTTTTTGAAAATCCATGACATTTTCGACCTTTTTGGCCTGCATGAAAACTTGTGTGTTTTCACATCCCTTGCTTGCTTTGTGTTAATATCGAAAACCCTATGTGTTTTCGATCCTTCGCTATTGTGAATCTTTATGTGTTTTCAACCTCGCAGTTTCCTGTTTGCTGGCATTTCCTAACTATGTAAGTGCGATGGATGGTGGGCTCGAGTCTTCAAAAGCTCTTCCTAATTGGTTTTCGCATGGCTACATGTCAAAATTTTTTGACATGTGATTATTCGACCACTTGCCACCAATCCATGTGGTCCCTCTTCTTAGTGGTGTTCAGATCTTGGTGGTTAAGTTTTCTTTCAGTGACCTGGCGACTTGCAGTTTTCTCCTGGTCTCTTATTTCTGGCAGTTCGGCCCTTAGCATTCTGTGACCTGGTGACTGTTAGTCACATAATCTCTAAATGTCTGGTATTTAGCGACTGGCATCTCATGACCTGGCAGGTGGTTTTTCATGTAGTCACTAAATGTTTGGTAGTTAGTTGGTGGGACCGATCTCCTTGGCATTCTGGCAAATCAAAGTTTGGTTTAATCTTGTGGCTATCATTATAACATTAATGAAACATGCTCAACCTTTAATTTAGTGGTATAGTGATAGCCGTTGATTCTCATAAGGAAGGCAGGTGGGTCTGTTGACACGTATGCATAGTTGGTGCTATTTTATTTATCTGTGTATTTGTACAGTGGCTTGTTGTCAGTGGGAGCTAGTTTCTGAATGTGTTAGTGGGTCTTGATCCTATCAATTAATCAACAGATGATGTGTAATCTCATTGAGTGTGTCAGAGGCTTGTGATCTTGCAACAGTCATCAATCTTCTTGTGTGGGCTCAGTTGTTTTTCTCGGTGCTTTTGGCAGTGTGGATAAAGTATTTAGTGGCCTGACAAATTTCCTTCTTATCGCTGGTTCACGCAATGTTTGGAGATACCCTATTTCATTCGACGAATCAGAAAATAATGGTTGCATGACCGCTAAGCTTTTTGGTGATGAAATAAAGTATCTCATGAACTGGCAGAAGTTTTTTGTCGCTAGTTCACTAGATTTTATGGGGCCGGTGTTTTCATCATGAGATTTTTCCTGATTGGTTGGTAGGTGATAGGGTGGAGTCTCATGGCCTTGTCGCATGATCGTGAGGGTCATCTTTCAGCTATGTGATCATGCAATCACTATTTGGATGTCACGGTTGTGAAGTTAGGCGGGTCCATAATGTCGGTGTTGTCAAGGGGCCCGCGACTGTTGTGAATTAAATGTGATTGCTCAATTTGTTAGGAGGGGAAAAGGATCAATGAACATGTTTTAAAATGAGCTGGGCACCAAAGAATTGACTGTTGGAATTCAAATTCAAATCTCTGAGACATTTTCAGCAACCAGAAAGGACTGAATTTCAATGCAGAAGTGATTGGAATTGGTAAGAAGTAATTTGTTTGTCATTGCAGTGTGGTCCAGGGTGTGATGATTGTTTGCAAGGATCTATACCATGTAAGGAATGAACAAGGAATGGCTCGAGGCATGTTGCAGGGTGTCCTTTTGAGCCTAGTTTTGTGATCCTTTGTACTTGCAGAGAAGACTTTCATAATTAAGGATCAGTTTAGGATTTCCTCTTTCTTGGATTGGATGTGTTTCCCACCCCTGAATTAAATTCATGATTGTTTCTAGCAGGGTGGGTGGTTGAAACCCTAACCCTAGTCATCTGTAGCTTGTTGCAAATTTCCAAGATGACTAGGGGGGTATAAGTGGTAGGTTGCTCAATTTTGTAAGGGTTCCTTCTTTTGCAAATTCTGGAGGAGAATTGGTTCCATGTGAAGGGTCATTTTTCTGTAGATTTTTCTCTTCTTCTTTTCATATAGAGTGTTCTTCTTTCCTTCTTGGTTCTAAGAACATAATGCATACTGTAAGTGATTTGTCTTATGTGTGAGGATTTTAATATATTCTTACTATTAACAAACTATCTCCATCTTAATTTTGAGTCCATTAGTCATACATCAAGGGTGTTTGATTTTTCTATTTGCATTGCCTAAGTGTTTGCAAGTGGAGTTGTCTTCGCAGGGATAACTAGTTTAGGGTTAGTATTCATGTATGTATGAGCTGAAATATCAAGGATAGATCATGCTTGTCTTTTAGTGGATGCTGGTTAATGTATTGTCTATTCATAGGTCTCTTCTAAGGGGAGGGTTAAAATTCTTTGATGGGTAATAACATATTTGAATACACAGGTGGGAACTAAGTTGAGGTTTGGTCATGGTGTGTGATTGATGTAAGACATCAACACATTGGGTATATTGTGTCCTTGTTTCATAGCTTTCTCTTGCAATAAGGTATTTGACTCTGTGGCCCATTAGATAAGGCACTGGTTTATGAGATACTTAGGGTATCTCAGGGGTCTCTTCCATCTTTTTAAAATTATTTTCATTCAGTCCCACCCTTTCCCTTTTTTGCTATTAGTGTAGGTCTCTGGTTATCAGACTCATTGCATGGAAGCGGGTTATTGCATTAGATTTGGTTTCATTGGGCTAGAGGATACCTATAGAAGTCTGATAACTATTCCACAATAATACATCTACAGGCCTTTCAGTCATCAAGAAGAGTCATGAGTGTGCAGATGAGGCAATACCCACCTGAGTGATGTGGAGCTCAAAGTAGAAGGAGGATGTCTCTTATCCTCATCAATTGGCACTTTTTCCCTGTCAGACTTTGGAGCAAAGACTAACCAGTTTGTCAATCATAGTGTAAACCTGGCACCATGTGGGAACAAGTTTAAAAGCCAACAAGATGGTGACTCTGCTAGGGAGAACAATGAAAAAGAAGCTTATCTGTTAGAATCTTTAGTTGTTTCAAAATTTTGCAGTATCTTATTGACCAGATTGATTCACCCATCCAAGTCACCAACAAGATGGCAACTCCGCTAGGGAGAGTCAAGAATAGAGTCAGAAATAAAAACAAGTATTTGCAAAAAAATTTCACCTAGTTGTGAGTGGTGACTCTGATTTGTCTCTGTTTGATCAGTGCATCTTCTGATAAATAGTGCATGTTTATCCTAGTTTTATTTTGGTTGATTGGAAGAAGATTCAAGAAAAGTGATATATTTTCCTCTTCAAGGAGGTGGTGATTCTACACTACAAAGAACCTGATGGAGCTGCATGGTGAGCTCTAGATCTACCCTGCCTTCCAGTCAACAAGCTCCTCTTTCAAGTATTCCAGGTATTCTTTTGTTGAAAATGTTTCCCTATCAAGTGTTTAGCACTGTTGTAAAGGGATGAGTTGTAGTGGGCAGTTCCTCATGGAGGAATATAGACCCTTTTGTTTTGATGGCATTGAAGGTGCCCCTAATGAGTTCTTTGCTGAGGATGGGAAGTGCTTGCTAAGTTTCATGGCTAGTGGATCTATTTCTGCAAGCTAGCATGTTGATGTTGTCATGTGCATTTTTGAAGATATGGATGTTGAATATGAAGATATTTCCATGAGGTTATTTGTGCACACATTTTTTGATGGTGCAAGGAAGTGGTTCTTGTCCTTGCCTTCATGTTCAATCCCTTCTTGGGATGTGTTGAGAGCTAAGTTTGTTGAGCATTTTGATAAAGTTGCTGCTCTCAAGAAGGAATTAGCAAGATTGAAAATGGTGAACTAGCAGTTAGCAGAGGACATAAGATTGCTAAGACTGGTGGCTCCTGATGATGTTCATGAGGAGGCTAGTGTTTCTGATGTTGATTCTTACTATGCAAAGAGTGTTGACTATGAAGCCGATTCTGAGGTCAGTGCATGTGAAGATGTTGAAGGTGAATCTAAGGTTGACAGTATTTCCATTTTATCTACAGATTTTTCTTCTTTTCAGTGTCAGGATTCTTGCTTCTTGTCCTAGTTTGGTGATGTTTTGTGTGAAGGGAAGAATATTGAATATGATGTAGATGATGATTCCTACATAGAATTCTTTACACAAAATGATTTGTTGCTAGTACTGTAAGTCCTTGTTTTAGATGAGGAAGATGTCTGCAATAATAGGGATGTAGCTGATGAAGAGGAAAATGAAACCCAAAATCTATTGAGCAGTGAAAAGATTTCAACACTCTTGGCTGAAGAATTTTAGAGGTATGCCCCTACTTTGGATTTTGATTTGCAGCTCCCCTATGATGTATCCTTTGACACTGATAATGAGGCTAGTGTTCAAAATGACCATGAAGACCCATGTATATAGATTTCTCCCTTTGGTAGTGACTCTGCAGAAGAAGAGGTAGAAGGACATGATATTGTGTTTTCCTATCATCAAGATTGTAGTGATGAACAAGTCTCTTGTTCATATGCTTTTCCTTCTTTTTCCAAATATGATACTGATTGTGATAATGTTGAAGACTTTTCTTTTAGTAGTTGGGACAAAACTTCTTTTGATAGAAATAGTGATGATGATGCAGTGTTCCCTTGTCACAAAAGCTTTAATGAAGACCTTCACTTGGTCTATGATCCAGTCAGTGAGGACATCATGGAGGAACCAGGTTGCTTAGTGGCTGAGGTAATGTATGAAGGTAAATCAGAGGATTCAAGTCTTTTTCAGCTAGGTAACTTTGATGTAATGCATGATGCTCAGTATGTTTTATTTCTTGATGCATTACTCGATCAAATTTTTCCTTCCAGTCAGTAGGGGGAAGTAAGTGATGTTCCTTACTTCTTGGAATTTGAATATGAGTATGATGGTTGTGACTGGAAGAACATGGGTGGTGATCAGCATAGTTTCATTCTTCAGCCCATGAGTACTCACATATGTTTGCAACAGAATGGTCATGAAATTTTTAGACTTGAGGTCACATATGTGGATGAAAATCAAATTTTTGATGCAGGAGGGTCATTGGTTTTCTTTTGAGGCCTTGAGCCTGGTTGTACATACTTGTAGATTGTGTAAATATCTTTCCCTTTCCTATTGTGTTCTTTTCCTTCCTATTCCCTACATTTTTTGAGTTCCCTATTTTTGTCCAGTGAGTGATCTACTCTCCCAGAAATCTTGAATTCTCGCATGGGCACAAGTTACCCATCGTCCCCAACTAGAGCCACTGTTAGGCCATTTTTCTATCATAGCAAAAATCTTTTGAAAATGGCCCATTTCCTTGCAAGTTTCCTTGATGTCTTCTGCCCTGTGTTCTTCACTATGTTACCAAGCTCTGGTCTAAATTGCACGTGCTAAATCTCAAAATCCAGAAGGTTATCCAAGTTTTAAGGTCTACAGGCAACAATTTTAAAAATCTACCTAAGTGTTGAAAACCCATAATGTTTTTAAAAATCCATGATGTTTTCGACCTTTTACGCCTGCATAAAAACCTGTGTGTTTTCTCATCCCTTGCTTGCTTTGTGTCAATATCAAAAACCCTGTGTGTTTTCGATCCTTCGCTGTTGTGAATCTTTGTGTGTTTTCAACCTCATAGTTTTCTGTTTGTTGGTGTTTCCTAACTGCGCAGGTGTGATGGATGGTGGGCCTGGGTCTTCAAAAGCTCTTCCTAATTGGTTGTCAGATGGCCGCATGTTAGAATTTTTTGACATGTGATCATGTGATCGCTTGCCACCTGTCCACATGGTCCCTATTCTTAGTGGTGTTCAGATCCTGGCGATTAAGTTTTCTTTCAGCGACTTGCGGTTTTCTCCTGGTCTCCTATTTCTGGCGGTTTGACCCTTAGCATTCCATGACATGTTGACTGTTAGTCATGTAATCTCTTCATGTTTGGTGATTAGAGGTTGGCATCTCACGACCTGGCAGGTGGTTTGTCACATAGTCACTGAATGCTTGGCAGTTAGTTGGTGGGACTGATCTCCTTGGCATTCTAGCAGATTAAAGTTCGGTTTAATCTTGTGGCTATCATTATAATGTTAATGAAACATGATCAACCTTTAATGCAGTGGTATAGAAATAGCCGTTGATTCTCATAAGGAAGGTAGGTGGGTCCATTGACACGTATGCACAGTTGGTGCTATTTTATTCATTTATGTATTTGTACAGTGGCTTGTTAGTGCGACCTAGTTTTTGGATGTGTTAGTGGGTCTTGATCCTGTCAGTTAATCAAAAGACGGTGTGTAATCTCATCCTTTGTGGGCTTGATTGTTTTTCTCAGTGCTTTTGGTGGTGTGGATAAAGTATTTAGCAGCCTGAAAAATTTCCTTCTTGTTGTTGGTTTGCGTAATGTTTGGAGATGCCCTATTTCATTCGATGAATCAGCAAACAATGGTTGCATGATCGCTAAGTTTTTTGGTGATGACATAAAGTATCTCATGAACTGGAAAAAGTTCTTTGTCACCAGTTCACTAGATTTTGTGGAGCTGGTGTTTTCATGATGAGGTTTTTCCCGATTGGCTGGCGGGTGACAGGGTGGCAGTCTTGTGGCCTTGTCGCATGATCGCGAGGGTCATCTTTTTGAGCTATGTGATCATGTGACTGCTATTTGGATGTCATGGTTGCAGATTTAGGTGGGTCCATAGTGCCGATGTTGCTGAGGGGCCTGCGATTGTTGTGAATTAAATGTGATCACTTGATTTTCTGAGAGGGGAAAAAGATCGACGACCATGTTTTAAAATGAGCTGGGCGCCAAAGACTTGACTGTTGGAATTCAAATTCAAATCTCTAAGACATTTCTAGTGACTAGAAAGGATTGAATTTCAATGCAGAAGTGATTGGAACTGGTAAGAAGTAATTTTTTTATCACTGTAGTGTGGTCCAGGGTGTGATGATTGCTTGCAAGGATCTGTACCATGTAAGGAATGAATAAGGAATGGCTCAAGGCATGTTGCAGGGTGTGCTTTTGAGCCTAGTTTTTTGGTCCTTTATACTTGCAAAGAAGACTTTCATAATTAAGGATTAGTTCAGGATTTCCTCTTTCCTGGATTGGATGTGTTTCCCACCCCTGAATTAAATTCATGATTGTTTCTAGCAAGTTGGGTGGTTGAAACCCTAACCCTAGTCATCCATAGCTTGTTGTAAATTTCTAAGATGACTAGGGGGGTATAAGTGGCAGGTTGTTTGATTTTGTAAGGGTTCCTTCTTCTGCAAATTCTGGAGGAGAATTGGTTCCAAGTGAAGGGTCCTTTTCCTGTAGATTTTTCTCTTCTTCTTTTCATATAGAGTGTTCTTCTTTCCTTGCTAGTTCTGAGAACATAATGCATACTGTCAATGATTTGTCTTATGTGGGAAGATTTTAATATATTCTTATTGTTAACAAACTATCTCCATCTAAATTCTGAGTCCATTAGTCATACATCAAGGGTGTTTGATTTTTCTATTTTCATTGCCTAAGTGTTTGCAAGTGGAGTTGTCTTCACAGTGATAACTAGTTTAGGGTTAGTATTCATGTATGTATGAGCTGAAATATCAAGGATAGGTCATGCTTGTCTTTTAGTGGATGCTAGTTAATGTATTGTCTATTCATAGGTCTCTTCTAAGGGGAGGGTTAAAATTATTTGATGGGTAATAACATATTTGAATACATAGGTGGGAACTAAGTTGAGGTTTGGTCATGGTGTGTGATTGATGTAAGGCATCAACACATTGGGTATATTGTGTCCTTGTTTCATAGCTTTCTCTTGCAATAAGATATTTGACTCTATGGCCCATTGGATAAGGCACTGGTCTATGAGAGACATAGGATATCTCAGGGGTCCCTTCCATCCTTTTAAAATCATTTCCATTTAGTCCCACCCTTTCCCTTTCTTGCTGTTAGTGTAGGTCTCTAGTTATCAAACTCATTGCATGCAAGCAGGTTATTGCATCAGATTTGGTTTTATTGGGCTAGAGGATACCTATAGGAGTCTGGTAACTATTCCACAATAATACATCTGCAGGCCTTTCAGTCATCAAGAAGAGTCATGAGTGTGTAGATGAGGCAATACCTGCCTGAGTGATGTGGAGCTCAAAGCAGAAGGAGGATGTCTCTTGTCCTTGGCAATTGGTACTTTTTCCCTGTCAAACTTTGGAGTGAACACTAACTAGTTTGTCAATCATAGTGTAAACTTGGCACCGTGTGGGAACAAGTTTAAAAGCCAACAAGATGGTGACTCTGCTGGGGAAAGTCTAGCATCGAGTCAGTTCTCACCTTTTGAGTTGGCAGCAGGCCAACAACCACTGACTCCTCATACTTTTATGAGTGGATATTTGGGAGAGTGTCTAGATGCAAGGAAAAGGTTACAGGAGTGGCATGATCAGGTGGATCTTGCAAGACATAACTTGGTGAAGGCTACTGAATGAATGAAGCACTATTCTGACTCAAGGAGTAGTAGTGTTGAATTCAAAGTTGGTGATAGGGTCTTTTTGAAGATGGACCCAGTTCAGTTTAAACTGCCAAAGGGCATGAGTACAGCATTGGGTCATTGGTTCGATGGTCCATTCTTAGTGATCAAAAAAGTTGGGAAGGTTACATACAAGCTGAAGTTTCTAGTCCACATGAGAGTTCACAATGTGTTCACATTAGTCAGCTCCATCCATATCGTGCAAATGAATAGGATAGCAATAGGAATGTCCCCACTCGTGGACCTACCTTTGTCAAACACAGACCAGGTTTGGAGGTTGAGGAAGTGATAGCTATAAGAGAGTAGGGATTTGGTAACAGGAAGTGGGAGGAATTATTTGTTCACTGGCAGGGCCAGAATCGAGACAAGGCATCTTGGGAGTGAGCTGAGAACATGTGGAAGTATGAAGACAAGGTGTTGGAGTTCCTTGAATGGGACTCTAACTTTCCTATTTAAGCATTCATTAAGGCACTAGGTGCCTCTGTAGCATTGTATGGTCAGTGTTGCCACCATTGAGGATGTCACCTATTTTAGAGTGGGGGACGATGTAAGGGGTTGCTGATCCTAAGGGGAGAAGCTGCATCTGGATTTGGTATCCAGGCTTCCGGGACTGAAATTGTAGATTTTGGGAGGTGGTCATCAGGTGGTTGCTTTCTACCATAGAGTCAAATTCTCACTAATAACTTATATAGCCAAATAAGAGTAGGCTAACCGTTCAACATTGTGTGTGCTTTTATTCACATAGGCGAAGTGTCATGGTGGAGAAATCCAAGGAGGCACAAAATAGCATTCAATGAGCAAGATTTTAGAGCAATGCAGAGTAGTGTGGAGTGAAGCAGCAATAGAGAAGTTGTGTAAGTTATTAGAAGTGACTTGGGTCCCCCAATCAGGGCGGGGCTTGGGTCTTGTTCTGAGTAAGTCAGCTAAGCTCACATCGAGCAAGGTTGCATCGGTGGATTCCAACGACACAGGGTGTTGAGGGTTTGGAGTCCTTGTGTGGAGCTACAGCCAAGAAGCTGAGGTGCATAAGGTGTGTGCCAATGTTCCAAGAATGGATGCAGACCTAGGGGTGGGAACATGTATAGAGTGATTTGGTAGTACTCGGGTAGTGATCAATGACATAGTTGAAATGGATGTAGACCGGGCCAAGGGCCTTTTGTTGAATCAATAAAGCTACTTGATTTGCCCCAAAGATCTATGTCCAATGTGATTGATAATTATATTCCGCTGTGTAGAAGTGTTGTGTACTAACAATGTGATTGCAGGTGTCGAAGCTTGGGTAGTTTAGGAGACAGGAGTAGTCCGGACTTATCTGGAGTGCTGGTGCCACATAGGTAAAGTCTAGCCCCGTGACATGTGGCCATGTGACAACTAATTAGGAAGAGCTTTTGAAGACCTAGGCCCACCATCCATCACACCTGCGTAGTTAGAAAACGCTAGCAAATAGGAAACTGCGAGGTCAAAAATACACAAAGATTCACAATAGCGAAGGATTGAAAACACATAGGGTTTTTGATATTGACACAAAGTAAGCAAGGGATGCCAAAATAGACAAGTTTTCATGCAAGCCAAAAAGGGCAAAAACATCATGGATTTTCAAAAACATTGTGGGTTTTCGACACTTAGGTAGATTTTTAAAATTGTTTCCTGTAGACCTTAAAACTTGGATAACCTTCTAGATTTTGTGATTCAGCATGTGCAATTTGGACCAGAGCTTGGTGACATAGTGAAGAACACAGGGCAGGAGACCTCAAGGAAACTTGCAAGGAAATGGGCCATTTTCAAAAGATTTTTGCTATGACAGAAAAATGGCCTAACAGGGAGGAAGATCAGGTTCAGGAGTGTGAGGAGCAAGGGACCGACCAGTACACCTGTAAGATCTCTAACAAAGAGAAAAGTGTGGTCTGGAGAGATTTTCACAATGTCTCGATCAAGATGGGATTAAAGAGGGAGATGATGAAGACCTTGGTTAAGGAGAACAAGGTGAGTAAAATTCAAATGGAAGATCTCTTTGACCCTAACTTGGTTATTCTGATTGACATCACTAAAGAAAAGCCACAAATGGATGTACTCAATAATGCCAAAAATAGTGTCATAGATAGCTACAAAACCACTAAGTGGACCTACCATGAGATACATGAGCTAAAATATAGGTTTGGCAGGTTGGAGAGGGAGGATAATAGTAGTAAGATCAAGCTTACTGAGGAGAAGAATGAAATGGAGAACAAGATGGAGGATGTGAAAAAAAGAATTCAGAGTGTGGAGGGTACTTTGTAGAAAATTGTGGAATAGAGCTATAGCATTCTCAAAGCCTCAAATGACAACATTAAAGCTCTGATCAGTAAAATAGAGGAAGACAGGGGCAGCAAAGAGGAGTCTCCCAATAGCAGTAAAGATATTTCATCAGAGGAGGGTCCGAGGAAGAGAACTTGCTCCAGTACTTTGAAGAAGGATACTCAGGATCAGGATAAAGACCTGGATAATCTAAAGGAAGTGGTGGAAAAGGCTTCAGAGTTGAAGATAAGCGTGGCTGAGATCCTTCGAGAGTTTTCTTGAGTAGCTCTCCTAGCTTTTTTTGTCCTATTTTTTTGTTCTCTGCCACTGGTTTTGTTTTCTAGGCTTTTTGTTTATTTGCTGGCAGACTGTGTCTAGCCTTTCTTACTTGCTTTGGCTATCTTGACTATGTATACTTTAATTGTTTTATCTTTGAGATACTTCATGTTGTAAGGGTTTCAGGGGCCCATTAAAACCTATTTTCCTTAATAAAAAACATGATCAATTCTTGATTTTTCTTACATGTCAAAAAGGGTAATTGTCGATCTTTTTAGTTATTATTGTGGATATAAGCTTTTGAAGTTTGTGTCACTATTTGTTTATGCCACTTTTATTACATTTCCTTCTTGAGAAGATTAGATGATTTTATTATGCCTCTTATCTAAGGTTTCTCTTTGTAATTTTCTTTCTAAGTGTCTTGTCTATATGTTTTAATTAAAAACATATCTCAAAAATTGAAATTAAATCATACGAGGGAGTTATCCCTCTCAAACGTAGAAGAAGGTCACTCATATAATAGTGATATCTCCAACTATTGAAGTTTTTTTCATTGTCCATTAGACAAGTTTGAGCCATTCAATGGAACATTGCAAAGGAAAAATTTATTTGCCAATAACTATCATGTTTATTTTCTTATCTTAATCATTCAAAAAATGTCTTTCAAAATAATTTTATGACAAAATATTCACATGTACTCAAGCATAAGGGAAAAAAACCCTTGTACATAAATAAATCTAGGGGAAAGCAATGAACTTAACATATTATGAAGGGCACTCCCCTTAATACCACAAACCCATAACAGAAACAAAGAAACAACAACAATTTGCAAGAACAGAAAATGGGCTTCTTATTATCTCCACAAATGTGGAATTACAAATTTTTAGAAATACAATGTGAAAAGCCACATGGACATTTTCCTTACAATATTTTGAGAGACAAACCCTTGAATTATTACCCAAAACCACTCTGAACTACTCTGAACTGCCTAAGACAACACTACGAACCGTTCCTATATAAGCAATTTCCACCGCCCGAGAAGGTTCCAAAAATTTAGCCTTTAAGGCCAAATACACATAGAATTATTTTAATTTTCACAATTATTACAATAGGGTTAGCTCAAAACAAATACAAAATATGTTTTTAGGTAACCCAACTTTTGGAGGCCATAAATTTTTAACTGTAGTTCTATTTCTCTATTATACCACTTTTCAGAAATGCTAGGATGTGATCTACAGTACCTGACTTGTGCAAGCTTCAATCAGCTGGGGGTTGATCATGATCTATAGCCTCTAAGGCCTTCAAAATTGAGCTCAAAGATTTCATACTCAGAAACCTCAGTAACTTCACTAATACAGATGATATGACAATGAAACTAAACTGGAAGGCTATTATGACTAAGATGAACTTCCACCTGTGAAATCAGAACATTTTGAGATCGTATGACCAACTTACTAAAAATAATAATTTTCTATAATAGCAACTCTGCACAAGATAGCCCTTATTGAAAAAGAAACTAGAAATATTTTTGGGTGATGCAAGATTGCTCTTACACCCAGGATGCTCCTGCATCAGACACTTGGGGTAATTTGAGAAGTGACCCTATCATGATTTAGGTGCAAAGAGGAAAACCAAGGCGGTTAACCTCCTCCCTTGTCAGCCATGATCAATCCTCAATATGTCATCCTTTCCATTTGACCAGATATTCTTCATATGTCATGTTCCTTGTGATTCTACCAACATGACTATCCAGTATGTTCTCAATCTCTTTGGTAGCTGAAGTAGTTGCTGGAATACTTTACTATACCTTTGTGATATCATCTTCAACACCCCCTTCATGATACTCTGTCAAATCTGAAATGTTAAATACTGGTGAAATATTCAACTTAGTAGGCAATTCTACCTCATAGGCATTTCCTGAATCATGCTTCTTCAGTATCTTACATGGCCCAAAATTCTTCATTTTCAGCTTGTTAGATGTACCAACTGAAAATTGCTCCTTCTGCAAATGAACCATGACTTCATCTCCAACCTGAAATTATTTATGCCTCCTTTTCTCATCTGCCTTAGCCTTATACTACACATTCATCTTGGTAATGTGCTTCCTTACCTCCTCATGGATATTCTTCAAGTGTTCTACAAAATCTTCATCTTCAACACTACTTATTTCTCCTTTATCCATCTTCCTCAACTCAGATGCATTTCTGGGACTACTTCCATATGCAATCTAGAAAGGTGATTTACTAGTGCTCCCATTGATAGAATTATTGTATGCAAATTCCACCTGTGGTAAAATTAAATCCTATCATATTGGCTTATCTTCAACCAAACATCTTAGAAAATTTTCTAAACTCCTATTCACCACTTTTGTCTGTCCATTAGTCTGTGGATGATGTGATGAACTAAACTTCAAATTTATCTTCAACTTCTTCCACAATGTACACTAGAAATATCCAACAAACTTAGTGTCCTGATCTGAAACTATACTCTTTGGCAAACCATGTAGCCTCACAACTTCCTTGAAAAACAATTCTTCTATATGAACAACATCATTAGTCTTCTTATAGGGAATAAAATGTGTCATCTTTGAAAATCTGTCAACCACTACAAAAATTGAATCATGTTCCCACTGTGTTATTGGTAAACCAATAAAAAAGTCCATACTGATATCCTTTCAAGGTTTCTCTAGTATAAGTAATGGCTGATACAACCCTATATTCTACTTTACTCCTTTTTCCATCTGACATATTTAGCAACTTTGTACAAACTTCTTGACATTTTGTTGCAACTATGACCAATAATAGTTCTCATTAACAATAGCAAGGGTTTTATCTCGACCAAAATGTCCAACCAATCCTCCGCTATACTTCTCCTTGATGAGATTCTCCATCATAGAAATTCATGGAATGCATAGCTGACTCCCTCTGAATAACATACCATCCTAGATGATGAAATCCAACCACTTAGTTTTGTCTAGAGTAACAGGTTCTGTACAAGCTTTCCAAGCTTCACCAAAATCAGCATCCTCTGGATACAAACTCTTGAGTTCCTTGAATGCAACCACCTCAATCTGCATTTGTGTCAGTAAAATTTGCCTTTTGCTAAGAGCATCTACAACCCTATTAGACTTTCCACTCCTGGGTTTCAAAACAAATATGTAACTCTACAAAAACTCAACCCACTTCAAATATCTATGATTCAACTTTCCTTGACTATTTAAATATTGCAAAGCTTGATGATCAGTATACAAAACAATCTCTTTAGGAAGCAAATAGTGTCTCCACTTTGTCAATGCCTGAACTATAGCATAAAATTCTTGATCATAAGCATAATATTTTCTCTTGGCATCATTCAACTTCTCATTAAAATAAGCAACAGGTTTACCTTCTTGGCTCAAAATAGCTCCTATTGCAGTGCCACTAGCATCAGAGTCTACTTGAAACACCTTATTAAAATTTGGAAGTGCTAAAATAGGTTGTTCTGTAACTTTTTGTTTCAACAATTGAAAACTCTTTTTTGCCCCTGTAGTCCACTTAAATTCTTTCCTATCCCCTCTAATTGTTTTAGTCAAGGGTTCACAAATACTACTAAAGCTCTTGATAGACTTTTTGTAAAAGCTAGCCAAACCATGAAAAGATCTTACCTCAGTAGCACTCCTTGGTGTAGGCCATTCAAGGATAGTCTTCACTTTCTCTAGGTCTATTTTTAGACCTTCTGTTGAAACTACAAATTCCAGATATATTAACTCCTTCACAAAACTGCACTTCTTCAAATTAATCAACAATTTTTCTTCTCTCAACTTCTCAAACACCCTACGAATATGCATTATATTCTCCTCCAATGTCTTACTAAGGATCAAAATATCATCTAGGTAAATAATGGAAAACTTACCCAAAAATTCCTTGAGAACCTCATTCATCAACCACATGAAGGTGCTCGGTGCATTGGTTAGCCCAAAAGGCATGACTAACCACTCATACAATCCTTTGTTTGTCTTGAAGGCAGTCTTCCATTCATCACCTTCTCTGATCTGAATCTAATGATATCCGCTCTTCAGATCTATCTTTGAGAAATACACAGCTCCACTCAACCAATCTATAATATCATCCATCTACGACAATGGAAATCTGTACTTGATTGTGATCTTGTTGATAGCTCTAGAATTCATACACATTCTCCATTCTCCGTTCTTCTTTGATACTAATACTACTGGTACAACACAGGGACTCAGACTCTCACAGATTAATCTTTTTTTGCAAAAACTCATGTACTTGTCTATTCAAATCTTCACTTTACAATGGTGTCATTCTATGTGTTTCCTTATTCGGCAAACTGGCTCTTGGGATCAAGTCCATCTGATGATTGATATTCCTGACTAGTGGTAATCCATCAGGTACATTATCAAATACAATATCTTGAAACTCATTCAATAGATCTACAACTTCTATAGGTACATCTTCTACTTCCTCTTTACCAACTTTTAGAGTTAAAAAAAAACACATATATTCACACCTCATACCCTCTAGGAATTTTCTTCCATCAACAAAACTTATTCTTGCAGTACCACATACCTTTTCTTGTGTCCTTCAATGGTTTTAGCTTATGCCACACTCCATCCTTTGTCAGGGAATAGGTATTCGCATGACCATCATGTACATCATGCCTGTCAAACTGCCACATTCTTCCCAACAACATATGACATGCATCCATATGTATGACATCACATAGTACATCATCATGGTACTTGCCAATCTTGAGCTTCACTAGGTACTGTTCATTGACCATGACCTTATGGTCATCCTGCACTCAAGAAATCCGGTAGGGATGTGGGTGTTTCTGTCCCTTGAGCTTTAAATTTGTGACCATCTCTTCTGACACTAGATTGTTAGTACTTTTTCTATCTATAATTTAATCACAACATTTATCCTCACGCTTGCATCTAGTGTGAAACAAGCTCCTCCTTTGCTTAGGTTCATTCTCACCACTCAACAGGACTCTTTTGTTAATTAGAGTTTTTCCTATTTCAGCATCTTCAAAATGTGATGATCTAGCATCTTCATCTACATCTGCAACTCTAGCATGGCCTTCAATTCTCTTATCTTTCCTTCCTTGGTTTTGAGGACATTCAAAGGCCCTATGACCTTCTCCACAATGAAAACATGTTCTACAGAAGCCTCCTCTTATGAATCCTTGTTCTCTTCCTCTTCCTCTCTGATCTCTATTATTTTGATCTTGGAAAAAATTGAAATTATTTTCTCATTGATTCTAACTACTACTAGTCTCATCCTTCTTTTTTTGATCTTCATTTCGGCTTTCATATGACCATCTGCTAGATCTTCCACCATGACCTCTTCCACTTTGTCTACTTTCAAACTTTTTATTTAATTTTTTCTCTACTTTTAAGACAAACTGGTATGCCTCTTCAATAGTGTTCATTCGAACCAAATTCAACTCATCTTGAATTCTCAGCCTCAACCCATTAAGGTAACAGGCAACTTTCTCCTTATCAGCTTTTGCATGGCCTATTCTAATTAGGGTTCAATAGAATTCTTCTGTATACTCTTGAACAGATCTTCTTACTTGCTTCAAAGCTTGCATTTTCTTCAGTAGGTCAAGCTCATAATCAACAGGTATGAACCGTCACTTCAACTTATCCACCATTCAATCTCATCTTGTGATTTTATCTTTTCTTCTTCTATTTCACTCCAATTGAATCTCTTGCCACCAGATCTTCGCATGACCCTTTAGTTTGGCCTTCACAAATTTGACCTTATTAGAATCCTCAATATCTTCATACTTGAAATATTATTCACATTCATTGATCTAGTCGATCAATTTCTTTGGGTTAAGATTTCCTGAAAATGTAGAAACATCAATATTAGGTCCTTTCCCAATCTTGGAAATGGCTTGGAAAAGTCTTTCTTCTTCTTGATTCACAATTTTGACTTCTCCTTCAGAATTTCCTTCTTCTTCAGCTTCATCCTCACTTTCATCTCTGACATTAAAATTTATTCCTCTACGAATCTCTTCTTGCAATGCTTGCACTTGTCTCTAGAGTACTCTAACCTTAGGTGTCACACCACCAGCTCTTCCACCACGTTCCCTTCGTAGAGGCATTTTCACGCTATTCCTTGCAACCCTAACCATGGTCCTGGTGCAAACTACCTCACACTTGACAATCTATTTACACACTCAAGAACTCTCCCTCTGATACCACTTGATGAAGGGCACTCCTCTTAATACCACAAGCACATAACAGAAACAAAGAAATGACAATAATTTGCAAGAATAGAAAATGGGCTTCTTATTATCTCCATAAATATGGAATTACAAATTTTCAAAAATACAATGTGCAAAGTCACATGGGCATTTTCCTTACAATATTTTGAGAGACAAAACTTTGAATTATTACCTAGAACCACTCTGAACTGCTCCAAACTGTGTGCTAAAATGTTGTCACACTTCTATGAATCCTTACATGCAAGAAAACTAAAAAATGAGCCATCACAAATCGATCCATAGCTCCCTAGGCATGGAGTGCAAGAGTTTTTAAGAATGCTCTCAGCTAGAGCTATTAAGCCTATAACCTTGCTAGTAAACCATGCAATGGGAGATTCAAGGAAGACAAGGGCAAGAATGTCAATATCTCCAATGAAGCCAAATGTATGCAATGCAAAGCAAATCTATATGACAATGCAAGTTAATCTATTGCATAAAAAGAAATCTAAGCTAAGAATGAAGCTATGAAAATGAAAATACTATGCATGAAAATAAAATCTAACTATGAAGCAAGAAAGCCATGATGATGCAAGAATGAAGACAAGAAGATAGAGTGTTGATGAAGATCCAAGATGAATGTCAACAATGCTCCAAATCTTCAAACCCTAGATGCAAGAATATCTCCAAAAGCTCCAAGATGACTTAGAAAACCTGTAGCATAACAATAGCATAAACATTTGTGTGTGCAAATGAGGAAGAGAGCTCTTCTTTTATAGGAGGTGAAAAATCAATGGACCATGGAGATTAAGAGGCAAAAGATTTAATCAACGGTAGAGAAAAAAAGAAGCTTGATCCTTGTGCACAAATATCCTCCAATAGAAAAATTAGAAGCATTTACTTTATGTTGAGCATTTCCTTTATGTCCATGTGAGACAAAAAGTGTTTTTCTTTTATTTTTTATTTTATTTTTCTTTATAAATAAGAATTAAATACTTTATTTGTGCAACATAGGATAAAAAAAAAAGTGGGGATTTTTTATTTAAATAAAAAGGGAGGAAATTCCTTTTAATTAAATAAAGACTTACGATAAGATGGTAAGCCCATAGAAAATAATCGAATAAATGATAGGACTAAGATTTGATCAAGAACAAGTAATTGATGATTTTAGCAAAAGGGACTAATAGTCTAGATGACCATTTTTAGGTGTATACATTTGCCTCTCTTTGACTGATGTGTGATCAATTTGGGAACACATTACATCAAAAAATAGATCAGCCAAGAAGGCAAGAGATAGCCAACAAGGCAAGCAGATAGCCAAGAAGGCAAGCAAATAGCGATCTGACTCCAAAGAATGAAGTGTAGAGAGATAGAAAATCCTGCATGGTTAGCCTGGAAGTGATAGTACTGAACACTTAGGAAAGAGATAGCCAATAATATATGATGTGTCTGCCCCCTCGGGATCGAAAGCAAAATCCAGGTGGAGGGAATGCAGAAGCAAAAGCAACATGATCAAATCACTAGAAATCATAATCAAAGAAAGAGAATAGAATAACCATCAAGCAGTGAGGGTATGCCCCACATATGAGACACGGGGCACGAACCTATCGGTCCCTCAACCTGTAAACACCACGGAGGGGGATTTAAACTTCGGATTTGAACGTGAAATCCAATACACCTAAAAATGGTCATCTAGACTATTAGTCCCTTTTGCTAAATCATCAATTGCTTGTTCTTGATCAAATCCTAGTCCTATCATTTATTTGATTATTTTCTTTGGGCTAACCATCTTATCCTAAGTCTTTATTTATTAAAAAGAATATTTCCTCCCCTTTTATTAAATGAAAAGCCCCACTTTTCTTCTTATCCTAAGTTGCACAAATAAAGCATTTAATTTTTATTTATAAAGAAAAATAAAATAAGAAATAAAAGAAAAGCACTTTTTATCTCACATGGACATAAAGTAAATGCTCAACATAAAATAAATGCTTCTAATTTTCCTATTGGAAGATATTTGTGCACAAGGAACAAGTTTCTTTTTTTTTGCACCGTTGATTAAATCTTTTGCCTCTTAATCTCCATGGTCCATTGATTTTTCACCTCCTATAAAAGAAGAGCTCTCCTCCTCATTTGCACACACAAATTTTTATGCTATTGTTATGCTAAAGATTTTCTAGGTCATCTTAGAGCTTTTGAAGATATTCTTGCATCTAGGGTTTGAAGATTTGGAGCATTGTTGGCATTCATCTTGGATCTTCATCAACACTCTATCTTCTTGTTTGCATTCTTGCATCATCATGGCTTTCTTGCTTCATAGTTAGATTTCATTTTCATGCATAGTATTTGCATTTTCATAGCTTCATTCTTAGCTTAGATTTCCTTTTATGCAATAGATTAACTTGCATTGTCATATAGATTTATTTTGCATTAAATACGTTTGGCTTCATTGGAGATATTGGCATTCTTGTTTTTGTCTTCCTTGAATCTTTCATTGCATGGTTTACTAGCAAGGTTATAGGCTTAATAGCTCTAGCTGAAAGCATTCTTAAAAATCCTTGCACTCCATGCCTAGGGAGCTATGAATCGATTTGTGAGGGCTCATTCTTGAGTTTTCTTGCATGTAAGGATTCATATAACTGTGAAAATATTTTAGCATACATTTTTTGGTGCCCACCATGGGGCAACCCACTTTTACATGCTAGTTTTTTATTATTTTTAAAGCTAACCCTTGTGCAAATTTGTTTGGAGATGGAAAAACCCTAGATTTGAAAGATTTGATCATATCTCCGAAATGGCTTGGTATTTTGGTCTAAAATTTTTTTTACAAGTTGATGACATATTTGAGAAGCTCCAAAAAAATTTCAAAATTTTTGAAGGTGATTTGTATTTTTTATGATTTTTTCTTGATTTTTCATAAAAAATCAATTTTTGGCCCAAATCAACATATTTTTTAGAAATTTTTATATTTCTGAAAAGGTCTTGGAATTCTACAGGGGGTTCATTCACTATGTGTTTAATTTAGAAATCATATCATAGCTCATTTGGTCAATTTATTAAAACTGGTCTATTTTAGTAAAATAGGTCTCTACAGCACAAATGAAGAGATTTTTCTGAAATTTTTACATTTTTGGAAAGCTCTCTTTTTTTTGATAGAGGTCTCTTTTCTTCATTTTGGGTTTAGGGTCTGAATTCATATGGTAAAAATTAGATCTTGTTGACTAGGTCAAATGCAAAAAAAATTAAATTTTGTGATGGGTATGCACTTATTTTTCATTGTTCAATGCATGATATGAGTTATCATTTGGATTATTTGCTAGTTATCATTGCTCCTAACAATTGATTTTCAGATCTAACCCTAGGGTTTGCATAAGTTGGATATACATTGCATATCTTTTTTGCTTGTTTTCTTGTCTTGTTCATTTGAAGGTGCATGACTTGCTTTCATGAAAAATACTTAAAATAAACAAAAAAATGGTGAAATCTACTAAGCGCGTTGCGTTGGACTTGAGGTATTTTGTTACAACTCTACAACATTTGGATCTTGGGATTAAAATTGAATCTCTCATATGTTTGGCTTGAGTGTTTACATGCTTTCATAGAACACATTTCAATTGATGCTCTTAATGAGAAATGAATGAACATAGATTTGCTTTCATACAAGTTTGTGTAAGTGAATGTTTGTGTTTAAACCTTATGTAATTTTTGATTTCAATATCAAATATCTCATTGAGTGATTGAGGGCATGGATTCATTCTTTGTTTACATAGAGAGTTAAATGCACCACTTTATGGACTCACTTTATGTTTTCTTGGAAAGTTAAATATTTCATTGATTCAACCCTTTGTCATTTGTGAGTAGTATTGATAAGCAACTTTAGATTACTTGTGATTGATCTAGATTGCTATCTTGGGTTATTGGACTCGCTAATCTATCAGCCCCTCATTTCCACCCTGTAGCTGCAAGATTAGCACTACATTAAAGGGGAGGGGTCTACAGGAAAGAAGCGTTAATTGCTCCACTAGGCAACCCTTTTGTGCTTTTTGGAACTCACTTATTTTCTAAGGTGTGGACTCACTTTGAGTTGATGTGAGGAGTTAAATGTTTCACTTTTGGGCTCACTTTGAGTTGATGTGAGGAGTTAAATGTTCCACTTTTGAATTCACTTTGAGTTGGTGTGTAGAGTTAAATGTTTCACTTTTGGACTCGCTTCACATTTTCTTGAAGGGTTAAATGTTCCACTTTTGGACTCACTTCACATTCACTTGAAGGGTTAAGTGTCCCACTTTTGGACTCACTTTGTATTTACTTGAAGAGTTAAGTGTTCCACCTTTAGTGCTTTAAATACTTTTGATAGTGAATTACTTAGCTTTTATTTTAGAAGGCCTGCTTGGGGACACACCACCTCAAGGGATGACCTTAACTCCTGTGTTCCGGTGGAGTATAAATAGCGGGTGGTGAATCGAAAGACACCTCTCTTAGGAATTGAGTTTGATATCATTCTTGGCTAAGCCTCAAAGAACTTTATACCTTTGAGAAGTGAAGGAGGATATTTGGGTTACCGTCTCCCCCCGGCTGTGTGATTTTGGATTCTTTTCATCTACAAATTTGGGCCTCACGTACCTTACGTATATCAAGGACTCCTTTTTAAAAAGCTATGTATATCCTTGTAGATAGCTTGATAAGGTGTTGTTGTGTTCTAAGTGCCTACTAAAACATTTTCAAGAACATACACAAGTAGAATCTTTAAAGAGTAGATATACTAAGTCACTATTCTTGTTCATGTGCAAGGTTGCTTTGCCCCTTGCTCATTATTTGAAGACAACTGCTTGCTTGAACTCCTTGATTGTTGTCTTATGTGCTTGATCCATGATAAAAATCTATTGATATACTTACTTGATCTTTTAAAACACTTCAAAACTAAGATTTTTATGTTCATTGGTCATAGAGTCGTATGACTCTGCAACAGTGTCACCCAAAACCTTTTTGCTGTCTTGTTGCTGTTACAATCTGGAGCTGCTAAACTTGCATTTTAACTGGTCGTAGAGTGTCTTTTTCTATTCTTACCTGAAGCTGGTCTGTTATCTACATGCTTAGACTTGTTCTAGACTGAAACAAATGAGCTAACACTATTGGATTTGAGCTTAACAAATGCTACTCTTGATCACTTGTCACATCACAGTTACCTCTCTAGCTACTTGCTTATTGAGCTTCTTGCTCACTGCTCGGCTTTAGTCAATTGATTGATGTAAGTGCTTGAGCACTTTTGATGAGACATCTCTCTATTTTTCTACTTTGACAAGTGATCTTTATTAGCTTTGCTTATCCCAAATCTGAGAAACTTTGTCTCATTCTATTAGTCAACCAACATCTCTTTTCATGCCGGTTACAACTTGATCTCAATTTGAGCAGGAGAGTCATCCTCCATTCAATTATACATAGTTACCTTCTCCAACTAGACACTCACAAGCGCCCATTAGCAACAATAGTTTTAGTTCTGACCAATCTGAGGATTCTAAGGCTACCCCGTGGTATAAAGGAGGTTTCCTCTTTTCCACATTCAAGACCCCCAAAAACACAGATAGTGTCTCACTCACTTTGATGGAACAAGAAAAATTTCAACTCTTGCAAGAACACTTTGAGCGTAAGGATAACCAAGCATGCTTAGAAAAAGAACACAATCAACAAAGGATGGATGCTGCTAGGTGCATGGCTTATAGAGGGACATTTCATGAGCAACCTGAGACTAGTAATAGTGAGCATAGATCTCTTTTCAATGGAAACAACATGCCACCAAGATCTCCTCCAAGACCCACTTTTGGTATGCCTTCTTCACCTCCTAGACCTCCTCCCTCTCAACATGAGGCAGAGGCTAATGATGAGATTTCTAGTGAGCATCTTATGATATTTGAACAAGATGTGGTCTCTCAATGAATGATGCATAAGCTTTTAGAGCGTAACGGTGATCAGTACTTTCAATATATGACTTCTAGAGGATACAAGCTTCCTCCCAGCTATGATGTCAGACAAATTGTCCAACAAAGAGTACCAACTGAGTTGGAAGTTCTTCAAGAAGAATTACATCAGACAAATCAACACCTTACCCAAATGGCATTAGAAAGAGAGCCTCCAAAGGTCTCTTTTGTAGAATCAATTTGTGCTCTTCCTTTTGATAAAGATCTATACATGGTCCAGTTTCCTAAGGATATTGAGGTTCCTAAATATGACAAGTATGACGGAAATGGTGACCCTCATGACCATGTGCATCATTTTTATGCTCTTAGTATGGAATTTCTTCATGAAGACACATATCTTCTACGCTTATTCTCTCAAAGCTTAAGAGGCCAAGCTTTAGAATGGTTTGTGAAATTGACACCACCTCTTAAGACTTTTGAAGAGTTGGCTCAGTGATTTACCCAGCAGTACTCTTACAACATCCAACAACCTATCACTGTGATAGATCTTAGTAATCTAAGACAACATCAAGGTGAGCCATTTGCAACTTACTTACAACATTGGAGGTCATTGTATTCTCGATATCCTTGTCAGCTACCCAAAAAAGAAAAGATTGACATTTTCGTCAACACACTTGTGCCTGAGCTATTTTATGATCTAAGGAAGCAACTGTTCTCCTCCTTCCATGACATGGTTGAAAGTGCATATCAGATTGAGGATGTAGATATAAGAAAAGGGGATATTGTTATTAATAAAGATGCTAAAGGCAATGGTAAAGACAAGAACAAACCTTGGAATAAGAACAAGTATGTTGTTAATGATGGGGTTGTTGACGCTCCTAAAGTTAAAGACCCTACTTTCAATCTTTCCAATGCTATCTATGTAGCAAAACAACAAGAAGTTGCCAACGCTCATAGTGCTCCTAAACCTCAATATGCAGATAAGCCTAAGAAGTCATTTTGAAAGCGAGTCTATACCAAGTTGGCAGAACCTTACGATGTAATCCTCAAGACTTTGGTTGACAATGGATATCTTACACTTCCTGATAAACCTGGTAACTGGGATCTGATAAATAAGCTTGATTGGTGGAGAGAGGATCATTACTGCCATTATCATAGAAACAAGGGACATCCAACAGACAATTGTTTTAGGCTTAAGGATGATATTCAGGATCTTATTGAGAATGGCACAATCTCCACTGATGGCTTAACTAAAAATTTTGATCACACAGCTTTCAAAGATCCTCTACCTAAGCATGATAAGGGGGAAACCTCTCAAGCACATAAGAAGGATCATGATGCTAAGATCAATTACACGTATCCTTCTGATACACCTATGATCAACATGGTAGAGCCTATTGAGAGCGTTCTAATGATGAGGTCTCAAGATGATAATAAAGCCAATCATGGTAAGCCAAAGTTGATCTTGCAAACACGTGATAGTTCATCTTCCCAAAGTGAGACACCGAATGCTGTTACTAGGGGGCAAGCCAAGATTGTCCTTAAAACTGTGCAAAATCCCAAGCAAGCTTTGCCTTACAAACAAGTGGCTCCTTCAGCAACCCCTAGCTATGATCTTGTCCAACATTTGCACAAGACACTAGCTTAGATATCAATCCTTGAGTTTCTTCGGTTATCCCCTTCACATAGAGAGATTCTTGATAAGGCTCTATGTACAACATGTGTTCCTAATGACATTGATCCAGATCAATTTTAGGCTATGGTCAATGACATTTCATCTCCACTATCTCTCTCCTTTTCTGTAGAAGATGACATATCTATTGCTCATCTGCATAATCTAGCTTTACACATTGAAGTTCTCATCTACAATACCCAAGTCTGCCGAGTCCTGATAGACAATGGTGTAGGGTTAAATATTGTTTCTTTCAATGTCATACAACAATTAGGTTTGTCAAAAATTTTTGTGGATTCTAAAAAGAAGATTACTATAAAAGCTTATGATGAAGTGGAAAGATCTTCCAAAGGTCTTGTCACATTGCCTGTCCGAGTGGGCCCTGTCACGAAAGATATTAGCTTCCAAGTATTGGACATCCCACTCTCATATAAAATTCTTTTGGGTCATCCTTGGATCCATGACATGCAGGCTGTTCCTTCCACTTATCATCAGTGCATCAAATTTCCATACAATGGCACTGAAATTGTGATTCCTGGAGACCATACTATTGCTATTAATGCTCTTGCTGCTACTGAAAAATTTGTTCCTCACAATGAACCTACTGATGATCTTAGTATGTCTCTAGTTGCTGCTGAGAAATCATTTAAGATGATGAGCCTTGGTATGGGTGAATATAAACTGGATTCCTTTGCTTCTTTACCTATTTCTCCTAGGTCATATGGGCAACCTTCCACTTCTGCTATGGTGATCCTTGAAGCTGAAAGAGAAGAACAAGTTGTTCATGAGTGGATCTATAGAGAAGATGCCCAAAATACTCCCATGCTCAGTAATTTAGACACAGATACAGATGACTTGCCAATACACACTATGGCTCACATGGGAGATGATCTTCCCTCTACTTCACTTCTTTGGGGAGAAAAATGTATATCTACTAATGATATGGATGTTGATATGGTTCATTCTTATAGTAACCATCCCGACATGGTTGATGGGTCTTGTGTGGGGTCTGATGAGTTTGTTCCTTGTATTTCCTTAGTGGACCACGTTGGTTCTTCTATGACAAGTCTAGATCTAGCTACTTTTGGAGCTTACCCTATAGGCTCAACCTCTCTTGTTACCAGAGATGACACCCCTCGCATAAATGCTATTGAACCAGTCACTTCATTTCATCTTGCATCAACACCTGTTACTTCTTCCACCAGTGAACTAGCCATAAAAAAGATTGAATCAGCAATCAAACATCACAGTCATCAAGTCAAAAGAAAAGAGCAATGGTCAGATGGTGAAAACCACATTGTGGCACTATTCGAATCTAAGAAAAGTAAAAATAAAAAATATGCTCAAAAATATTGATTATCAAATAAAAGATGACAAGCTGATTCTCTACAAAAAAATGGTGCACTACTTCAAGCATGATCTCATATCTGTTATGTTTCAGCCTATTCCTAAAGCTGAGAACAAAGTTGCTAATACCTTGGTTGCTTTGACATCCATCTTAGAAATGAAAAAACATAAATTTTGCTTCAAGTTCCTGGTGGATGAATTACGCTATCCTGCTCACAAATCTTACAATCCTACCATCTTTTCATATCTTCCACCTCATATTCCTCTTGCAAACCCACCACGCCATTCCTTCTGCCATCCCTTACACTTTGCCTTTGTCTCTAGTGACTTGTATAGGAAGGGTCTAGATGAAACTCTCCTTAAGTGTCTAGAAATAGAGGAGTCAGAAAAAGTGCTAACTGAAATCCATGATGGCATATGTGGATCACATTCTAATGATCCTTCGCTAGCTCAGACATTGCTTAGGGCTGGTTATTATTGGTCAAACTGGTTGAGACCTCCTATCATCATAGTTGTAGCATTTGGGCCTGGGGCCTATCAGTTCTCTACATCAGAGGAAGTAGATTCTTGATGCCCATTTCTATCTGGGGCATTCTTTGTACATATTTTATGATCCTGAAGAAATACCAAAAAATTCATATATGGTGCTGAAAAAATCCTAAAAATCATAAAAAGTACTGAAAAAATGAGCATCCTAGTGAAAACCTAGCAATAGGTGCTTTGATGTCTCACCAAAAAAATAAAAAAATTCAAAACATAAAAAATAAAATTGAAAAAGTGCCTTGGTGAAAACCTGGAAACAAGCTCCTTGGTAGCAAAAATACATAAAAATTATAAAAAGTCTTGAAAAAATTGTAAAAAAATCTATCAAGTGGTGAAAATCTGGAAACAGGCACTACTTGAGACTCTCTGCACCTATGTCTATCAGTCTTGCATGGTGCTCCTTCGCTCCACTTCTCTCTTTGCCTCTCTTAGCCTGGAATTGACTCTTGTCTTAGTCTAGGGGCCATCCATTGTTTTCAGCTTATCTTGGGTCTCTTTGTGCGTCTAGGTTTCTTAGGCACCTTGTAAATGGTGTTTTTCAACACCACCTCAACTGTGTTTTTCAACACTACCCTAGCGTCAAGTGTTTCCTAACACTTATCAGATATCCTTCCCACCGTCTTGGATGATGCAATATTTCTCACTGGCAGATGTGATACTCAAAGTTTGACTCTATGACCTACACACACGCACTTGACTCGCTGAGATTTGTTGACTTTATTTCTTTGCATGCTTTCTATGATGATTTCTTTGCTAAGTGGTCGCTCCCTGAGAAGTTTTCGATGATGCATAGCTAGAAGACTGAGGGTATGAGAACATGTTTTATTTCTTTATCTACTTGTGGGTATATTTTTTTGGTCCTCACTGTCATGAGCATTTATGCTGGTCTTACTTGACACTATGGACCTACAAGGTATTATCCTTGACTATTTTGCAAGTGCATGCTTATAGTCATCTTGACTTTCTTGTGTCTCGATGCGAGCATAATCTTGCTATATCAAACTTAGGTAATCTCACCGCACTAGTCATCTTGACCTGGATGTATTTGATGCTTAGGTGGGATTCCCAAATTTCTATCTGATATAGATCATATTCAGATCCACATAGTTATTTTAATGTGTATTGTATGATCTTATGACGCTACCAATAATGCTCAATGATGAATATTAGATGTCTATTGGCTTTGTAACCTTGCAAGTAAACCACTTTTCATGTAGCTTGCATTCTTAAGTTCATGTTAGTTAGTTTTGCATCTTGCATATGGAGAGAGCTCTCCTTTATCTTTCCTGGACTTGTTAATCAACTGCGCTCACCTTTTGCTTCTTCCCGATCATGTCTTTCACTTCTTGTCTTTCATATCACATCATTTTCCTTTCATTTCGGGATCCAAACACAAATCCAAGTCCACCTTGATCACCCAACTCATCTTTTTCCTTCTTCCATGCAGTTGCTTAACCTTTTGAGGCCTGATCCTTCGATCTTCACTGGGGCATTCTTCACCTCTTCATCCCCATCTCTCTCAACTTCCATCTTTCATTCATTTTCAAATCCCAAGTTTAACTCCTCTCTCTGTGGTGTTTACGGGTTGACGAACCGATAGGTTTAGGCCCCGTGTCTCATGTGTGGGGCATACCCTCACTGCTTCATGGTTATTCTATTCTTTTTCTTTGATTATGATTTCTAGTGATTTGATCATGTTGCTCTTGCTTCTGCATTCCCTCCACCTGGATTTTGCTTTCGATCCCGAGGGGGCAGACACATCATATATTATTGGTTATCTCTTTCCTAAGTGTTCAGTACTGTCACTACCAGGCTGACCATGTAGGATTTGGTATCTCTCTGCGCTTCATTCTTTGGAGTCAAATCGCTATTTACTAGCCTTCTTGGCTATCTGCTTGCCTTCTTGGCTATCTCTTGCCTTCTTGGCTAATCTATTCTTTGACGTAATGTGTTCCCAAATCGATCACACATTAGTCAAAGAGGGGCAAATGTATACACCTAAAAATGGTCATCTAGACTATTAGTCCCTTTTGCTAAATCATCAATTGCTTGTTCTTAATCAAATCCTAGTCCTATAATTTATTTGATTATTTTCTATGGGCTAACCATCTTATCCTAAGTCTTTATTTATTAAAAGGAATATATCCTCCCCTTTTATTAAATAAAAAGCCTCACTTTTCTTCTTATCCTAAGTTGCACAAATAAAGCATTTAATTCTTATTTATAAAGAAAAATAAAATATAAAATAAAAGAAAAGCACTTTTTGTCTCACATGGACATAAAGTAAATGCTCAACATAAAGTAAATGCTTCTAATTTTCCTATTGGAAGATATTTGTGCACAAGGATCAAGTTTCTTTTTTTCTCCACTGTTGATTAAATATTTTGCCTCTTAATCTCCATGCTCCATTGATTTTTCACCTCCTATAAAAGAAGAGCTCTCTTCCTCATTTGCACACATAAATTTTTATCCTATTGTTATGCTAAAGGTTTTCTAGGTCATCTTAGAGCTTTTGGAGATATTCTTGCATCTAAGGTTTGAAGATTTGGAGCATTGTTGGCATTCATCTTGGATCTTCATCAACACTCTATCTTCTTGTCTTCATTCTTGCATCATCATGGATTTCTTGTCTCATAGTTAGATTTCATTTTCATGCATAGTATTTGCATTTTCATAGCTTCATTCTTAGCTTAGATTTCCTTTTATGCAATAGATTAACTTGCATTGTCATATAGATTTGCTTTGCATTGCATACATTTGGCTTCATTGGAGATATTGGCATTCTTGCTCTTGTCTTCCTTGAATCTCCCATTGCATGGTTTACTAGCAAGGTTATAGGCTTAATAGCTCTAGCTGAGAGCATTCTTAAAAACCCTTGCACTCCATGCCTAGGGAGCTATGGATCGATTTGTAAGGGCTCATTCTTGAGTTTTCTTGCATGTAAGGATTCATGGAAGTGTGACAACATTTTAGCACACATTTTTCTTTTCATAAAAAGAAATCTAAGCTAAGAATGAAGCTATGAAAATGCAAATACTATGCATGAAAATGAAATTTAACTATGAAGCAAGAAAGCCATGATGATGCAAGAATGAAGATAAGAAGATAGAATGTTGATGAAGATCCAAGATGAATGCCAACAGTGCTCCAAATCTTCAAACCCTAGATGCAAGAATATCTCCAAAAGTTCCAAGATGACTTAGAAAACCTGTAGCATAACAATAGCATAAAAATTTATGTGTGCAAATGAGAAAGAGAGCTCTACTTTTATAGGAGGTGAAAAATCAATGGACCATGGAGATTAAGAGGCAAAAGATTTAATCAACAGTGGAGAAAAAAAGAAGCTTGATCCTTGTGCAAAAATATCCTCCAATAGGAAAATTAGAAGCATTTACTTTATGTTGAGCATTTACTTTATGTTGAGCATTTACTTTATGTCCATGTGAGACAAAAAGTGCTTTTCTTTTATTTTTTATTTTATTTTTCTTTATAAATAAGAATTAAATGCTTTATTTGTGCAACTTAGGATAAGAAGAAAAGTGGGGCTTTTTATTTATTAAAAGGGGAGGAAATATTCCTTTTAATAAATAAAGACTTAGGATAAGATGGTTAGCCGATAGAAAATAATCAAATAAATGATAGGACTAGGATTTGATCAAGCACAAGAAATTTATGATTTTAGCAAAAGGGACTAATAGTCTAGATGACCATTTTTAGGTGTATACATTTGCCCCTCTTTGACTAATTAGTGATCAATTAAGGAACACATTATGTCAAAGAATAGATCAGCCAAGAAGGCAAGAGATAGCCAAGTAGGCAAGAGAAAGCCAAAAAGGCAAGCAGATAGCCAAGAAGGCAAGCAAATAGCGATCTGACTCCAAAGAATGAAGTGCAGAGAGATAGAAAATCTTGCATGGTCAGCCTGGTAGCACAGTAATGAACACTTAGGAAAGAGATAACCAATAATATATGATGTGTCTGCCCCCTCGAGATCGAAAGCGTAATCCAGGTGGAGGGAATGCAGAAGCAAGAGCAACATGATCAAATAACTAGAAATCATAATCAAAGAAAGAGAATAGAATAACCATCAAGTAGTGAGGGTATGCCCCACACATGAGACACGGGGCACAAACCTATTGGTCCCTCAACCTGTAAACACCACGGAGGGGGATTTGAACTTGGGATTTGAAAGTGAATGAAAGACTGGAAGTTGAGAGAGTTGGGGATGAAGAGGTGAAGACTGGCGCAGCGAAGATCAAAGGATCAGGCCTCAAAAGGTTAACCAACTACATGGAAGAAGGAAAAAGATGAGTTGGGTGATCAAGATGAACTCGGATTTTAGTTTGGATCCCGAAATGAAAGGAAAATGATTTGATATGAAAGACAAGAAGTGAAAGACATGATCAGGAAGAAGCAAAAGGTGAGCACGGTTGATTGACAAGTCAACGAAAGATAAAGGAGAGCTCTCTCCATATGCAAGATTTAAAACTAACTTACATGAACTTAAGAATGCAAGCTACATGAAAAGTGGTTTACTTGGAACGTTACAAAGCCAATAGACATCTAATATTCATCATTGAGCGTTATTGGTAGCGTCGCAAGATCATACAATACACACTAGCATAACTATGTGGATCTGAATATGATCTATATCAGATAGAAATTTGGGAATCCCACCTAAGCATCAAAGACATGCAGGTCAAGATGACTAGTGCAGTGAGATTACCTAAGTTTGTTATAGAAAGATTATGCTCGCATCAAGACACAAGAAAGTCAAGATGACTATAAGAATGCACTTGGAAAACAGTCAAGGATAATACCTTGTAGGTCCATAGTGTCAAGTAAGACCAGCATAAATGCTCATGATAGTGAGGACCAACAAAATATACCCACAAGCAAATAAAGAAATAAAACATGTTCTCATATCCTCAGTCTTCTAGCTATGCATCATTGAAAACTTCTCAGGGAGAGACCACTTAGCAAAGAAATCATCATAGACAGCATGCAAAGAAATAAAGTCAAACAAATCTTAGCGAGTCAAGTGCGTGTGTGTAGGTCATAGAGTCAAACTTTGAGTATCACATCTGCCAGTGAGAAATATTGCATCATCCAAGACGGTGGGAAGGATATCTGATAAGTGTTAAGAAACGCTTGATGCTAGGGTAGTGTTGAAAAACACAGTTGAGGTGGTGTTGAAAAACACCATTTACAAGGTGCCTAGGAAACCCAGACCCACAAAGAGACCCAAGATATGTTGAAAACAATAGATGCCCCCTAGACTAAGACAAGAGTCAATTTCAGGCTAAGAGAGGTAAAGAGAGAAGTCGAGCGAAGGAGCGCCACACAAGACTGATAGACATAGGTGCAGACGGTCTCAAGCAGTGCCTATTTCTAGGTTTTCACCACTTGATAGATTTTTTTGCAATTTTTTTAGGACCTTTTATAATTTTTTTGTACTTTTACTACCAAGGATCCTATTTCCAGGTTTTTACCAAGGCACTTTTTCAAATTTTTTTTTTTTTATGTTTTGAATTTTTTGATTTTTTTGAATTTTTTCAGCATCATATATGAATTTTTTTGTAATTTTTTCAGGATCATAAAATATGTACAAAGGATGCCCCAGACAAAAACGGGCATCAAGAATCTGCTTCCTCTGATGTAGAGAACTGATAGGCCCCAGGCCCAAATGCTACAACTGTGATGATAGGAGGTCTCAACTAGTTCGACCAATAATATCCAGCCCTAAGCAATGTCTGAGCTAGCGAAGGATCATTATAACATGATCCACATATGCCATCATGGATTTCAGCTAGCACTTTTCCTGACTCCTCTATTTCTAGACACTTAAGGAGAGTTCCGTTTAGACCCTTCCTATACAAGTCACCAGAGACAAAGGAAAAGTGTAAGGGATGGCGGAAGGAATGGCGTGGTGGATTTGCAAGAGGAATATGAGGTGGAAGATATGAAAAGATGGTAGGATTGTAAGATTTGTGAGCAGGATAGTGTAATTCATCCACCAGGAACTTGAAGCGAGATTTATGCTTTTTCATTTGTAAGATGGATGCTAAAGTAACCAAGGCATTACCAACTTTGTTCTTAGCTCTAGGAGTGGGCTGAAGTATAACAAATATGAGATCATGCTTAAAGTAGTGCACCATTTTTTTGTAGAGAATCAGCTTGTCATCTTTTATTTGAGAAACTTTATTTTTGAGCATATTTTTATTTTTACTTTTTTTAGGTTCAGATAGCGCCACAATGTGGTTTTCACCATCCGACCATTTCTCTTTTCTTTTGACTTCATGACTGTGATGTTTGATTGCTGATTCAATCTTTTTTGTGGCTAGTTCACTAGTGGAAGAAGTAACAGGTGTTGATGCAAGATGAAATGAAGTGACCGTTTCAATAGCATCTATGCGAGGGGTGTCATCTCTGGTAACAAGAGAGGTTGAGCCTATAGGGTAAGCTCCAAAAGTAGCTAGATTTAGACTTGTCATAGAAGAACTAGCGTGGTCCACTAAGGAAATAGGAAGAACAAACTCATCAGACCCCACACAAGACCCATCAACCATGTCGGGATGGTTACTACAAGAATGAACCATATCAACATCCATATCATCAGTAGATATACATTTTTCTCCCCAAAAAAAGTGAAGTAGATGGAAGATCATCTCCCATGTGAGCCATAGTGTGTATTGGTGACTCATATGTATCTGTGTTTGAATTACTAAGCATGGGAGTATTTTGGACATCTTCTCTATAGATCCACTCATGAACAACTTTTTCTTCTCTTTCAGCTTCAAGGATCACCATAGCAGAAGTGGAAGGTTTCCCATATGACCTAGGAGAAATAGGTATAGAAGAAAAGGAATCCAGTTTATATTCACCCATACCAAGGCTCATCATCTTAAATGATTTCTCAGCAGCAACTAGAGATGTACTAGGATCATCAGTAGGTTCATTGTGAGGAACAAATTTTTCAGTAGCAGCAAGAGCATTAATAGCAATAGTATGGTCTCCAGGAATCACAATTTTAGTGCCATTGTATGGAAATTTGATGCACTGATGATAAGTGGAAGGAACAGCCTGCATATCATGAATCCAAGGATGACCCAAAAGAATGTTATATGCGAGTGGAATGTCCAATACTTGGAAGTTAATATCTTTTGTGATAGGGCCCACTTAGACAAGCAACATGACAAGACCTTTGGAAGATCTTTCCACTTCATCATAAACTTTTATAGTAATCTTCTTCTTAGAATCCATAGCAAATTCTGACAAACATAACTATTGTATGACATTGAAAGAAACAATATTTAACCATGCACCATTGTCTATCAGGACTCGGCGGACACGGGTGTGGTAGACTAGAACTTCCATGTGTAAAGCCAGATTATGTAGGTGAGCAATAGATATGTCATCTTCTGCAGAAAAGGAGAGAGATAGCGGAGATGAAATTTGGTTGACCATAGCCTCAAATTGATCTGGATCAATGTCATTAGGAACACATGTTGTACGTAGAGCCTTATCAAGAATCTCTCTATGTGAAGGGGATAACCGAAGCAACTCAAGGATAGATATCTGAGCCGGTGTCTTTTGCAAATTTTGGACAAGATCATAGCTAGGGGTGGCTGAAGGAGCCCCTTGTTTGGAAGGCAAAGCTTTCTTGGGATTTTTCTCAGTTTTAACGACAATCTTGGGTTGCCCCCTAGTAATAGCATTCAATGGGCTCTACCATGTTGATCACTGGTGTATTAGAAGGATACGTGTAATTGATCTTAGCATCATGATTCTTCTTATGTGTTTGAGAGGTTTCCCCCTTATCATGCTTAGGTAGAGGATCTTTGAAAGCTGTGTGATCAAAATTTTTAGTTAAGCCATTAGTGGAGATTGTGTTGTTCTCAATAAGATCCTGAATATCATACTTAAGCCTAAAACAATTATTTGATGGATGTCCCTTATTTCTATGATAATGGAAGTAATGATCCTCTCTCCACCAATCATGCTTATTTATCGGATCCCAGTTACCAAGTTTATCAGGAAGCGTAAGATATCCATTGTCAACCAAAGTCTTGAGGATTACATTGTAAGGTTCTGCCAACTTGGTATAGACTCGCTTTTGAAATGACTTCTTAGGCTTATCTGCATATTGAGGTGTAGGAGCACTGTGAGCATTGGCAACTTCTTGTTGTTTTGCTACAAAGATAGCATTGGAAAGATTGAAAGCAGGCTCTTTAACTTTAGGAGTGTCAACAACCCCATCATTAACAACATACTTGTTCTTATTCCAAGGTTTGTTCTTGTCTTTACCATTTCCTTTAGCATCTTTATTAATAACAATATCCCCTTTTCTTATAGCTACATCCTCAATCCGATATGCACTTTCAACCATGTCATGGAAGGAGGAGAATAGTTGCTTCCTTAGATCATAAAATAGCTCAGGCACAAGTGTGTTGACAAAAATGTTAATCTTTTCTTTTTCGGGTAGCTGACGAGGATATCGAGAATACAATGACCTCCAACATTGTAAGTAAGTTGCAAATGGCTCACGTTGATGTTGTCGTAGATTACCAAGATCTATCATAGTGACAGGTTGTTGGATGTTGTAGGAGTACTACTGGGTAAATCACTGAGCCAACTCATCAAAAGTATTAAGTGGTGGTGTCAATTTTGCAAACCATTCTAAAGTTTGGCCTCTTAAGCTTTGAGGGAATAAGCGTAGAAGATATGTGTCTTCATGAAGAAAGTCCATACAAAGAGCATAAAAATGATGCACATGGTCATGAGGGTCACCATTTCCATCATACTTGTCATATTTAGGAACCTCAATATCCTTAGGAAACAGGACCATGTATAGATCTTTATCAAAAGGAAGAGCACAAATTGATTCTACAAAAGAGACCTTTGGAGGCTCTCTTTCTAATGCCATTTGGGTAAGGCATTGATTTTTCTGACGTAATTCTTCTTGAAGAACTTCCAACTCAGTTGGTACTCTTTGTTGGACAATTTGTCTGACATCATAGTTGGGAGGAAGCTTGTATCCTCTAGAAGTCATATATTGAAAGTACTGATCGCCGTTACACTCTAAAAGCTTATGCATCATTCATTGAGAGACCACATCTTGTTCAAATCTCATAAGATCCTCACTAGAAATCTCATCATCAGCCTCTGCCTCATGTTGAGAGGGAGGAGGTCTAGGAGGTGAAGAAGGCATACCAAAAGTGGTTCTTGGAGGAGATCTTGGTGGTGTATTGTTGCTATTGTTGCCACTATTAAAAAGAGGTCTATGCTCATGATTACTAGTCTCAGGTTGCTCATGAAATGTCCCTCTATAAGCCATGCAACTAGAAGCATCCATCCTTTGTTGATTGTGTTCTTTTTCTAAGCGTGCTTGGTTATCCTTACGCTCAAAGTGTTCTTGCAAGAGTTGAAATTTTTCTTGTTCCGTCAAAGTGAGTGAGACACTATCTGTGTTTTTGGGGGTCTTGAATGCAAAAAAGAGGAAACCTCCTTTGTACCACGGGGTAGCCTTAGAATCCTCAGATTGGTTAGAACTAGAACTGTTGTTGCTAATGGGCACTTGTGAGCATCTAGTTGGAGAAGGTAACTATATATAATTTAACGGAGGATGACTCTCCTACTCAAATTGAGACTGAGTTGTAACCGGCAAGAAAAGAGATGTTGGTTGACTAATAGAATGAGACAAAGTTTCTCAGATTTGAGATAAGCAAAGCTAATAAAGATCACTTGTCAAAGTAGAACAATAGAGAGATGGCTCATCAAAAGTGCTCAAGCAGTTACAACAATCAATTGACTAAAGCCGAGCAGGGAGCAAGAAGCTCAATAAGCAAGTAGCTAGAGAGGTAACCGTGATGTGACAAGTGATCAAGAGTAGCATTAGTTAAGCTCAAATCCAATAGTTTTAGCTCATTTGGTTCAGTCTAGAACATGTCTAAGCATGTAGATAACAGACCAGCTTTAGGTAAGAATAGAAAAAGACACTCTACGACTGGTTAAAATGCAAGTTTAGCAGCTCTAGATTGCAACAGCAACAAGACAGGAAAAAGGTTTTGGGTGACACTATTGCAGAGTCATATGACTCTATGACCAATGAACATAAAAATCTTAGTTTTGAAGCATTTTAAAAGATCAAGTAAGTATATCAATAGATCTTTATCATGGATCAAGCACATAAGACAACAATCAAGGAGTTCAAGCAAGCAGTTGTCTTCAAACAATGAGCAAGGGGCAAAGCAACCTTTCACATGAACAATAATAGTGACTTAGTATATCTACTCCTTAAAGATTCTACTTGTGTATGTTCTTGAAAATATTTTAGTAGGCACTTAGAACACAACAACACCTTATCAAGCTGTCTACAAGGATATACATAGCTTTGCTAAAGGGAGTCCTTTATATAAGTAAGGTACGTGAGGCCCAAATCTGTAGATGAGAAGAATCCAAAATCACACAGCTGGGGGGAGACGGTAACCCAAATCTCCTCCTTCACTTCTCAAAGGTATAAAATTTTTTGAGGCTTAGCCAAGAGTGATATCAAACTCAATTCCCAAGAGAGGTGTCTTTCAATTCACCACCCGCTATTTATACTCCGCCGGAACAGAGGAGTTAAGGTCATCCCTTGAGGTGGTGTGTCCCCAAGCAGGCCTTCTAAAAATAAAAACTAAGTAATTCACTATCAAAAGTATTTAGAGCACTAAAGGTGGAACACTTAACTCTTCAAGTAAATGCAAAGTGAGTCCAAAAGTGGGACACTTAACCCTTCAAATGAATGCGAAGTGAGTCCAAACGTGGAACATTTAACCCTTCAAGAGAATGTGAAGCGAGTCCAAAAGTGGAATATTTAACTCTTCACACCAACTCAAAGTGAGTCCAAAAGTGGAACATTTAACTCCTCACATCAACTCAAAGTGAGCCAAAAAGTGGAACATTTAACTCCTCACATCAACTCAAAGTGAGTCGACACCTTAGAAAACAAGTGAGTTCCAAAAAGCACAAAAGGGTTGCCTAGTGGAGCAATTAACGCTTCTTTCCTATAGACCCCTCCCCTTTAATGTAGCACTAATCTTGCAACTACGGGGCAGAAATGAGGGGCCGGCGGATTAGCGAGTCCAATAACCTAAGATAGTAATCTAGATCAATCACAAGTAATCTAAAGTTTCTTATCAATGCTACTCACAAATGACAAAGGGTTGAATCAATGGAATATTTAACTTTCCAAGCAAACATAGAGTGAGTCTACAAAGTGGTGCATTTAACTTCTTATGTAAACAAAGAATGAATCCATGCCCTCAATCACTCAATGAGATATTTGATATTGAAACCAAGAATTACTTAAGGTTTAAACACAAATATTCACTTACACAAATTTGTATGAAAGAAAATCTATGTTCATTCATTTCCCATTAAGAGCATCAATTGAAATGTGTTCTATGAAAGCATGTAAACACTTAAGCCAAACATATGAGAGATTCAATTTTAAACTCAAGATCCAAATGTTGTAGAGTTGTAACAAAATACCTCAAGTCCAACGCAACGCGCTTAGTAGATTTCACCCTTTTTTTATTTTTTTTAAGCATTTTTCATGAAAGCAGGTCATGCACCTTCAAATGAAAAAGACAAGAAAATAAGCAAATAAGATATGCAATGTATATCCAACTTATGCAAACTCTAGGGTTAGATCTGAAAATCAATTGTTAGGAGCAATGATAACCAACAAATAATCCAAATGATAACTCAGATCATGCATTGAACAATGAAAAATAAGTGCGTACCCATCACAAAAAAAAAAAAATTTGGCATTTGACCTAGTCAACAAGATCTGATTTTTACCACATGAATTCGGACCCTAAACCCAAAATGCAGAAAAGAGACCTCTGTAAAAAAAAAAAGAGCTTTCCAAAAATATAAAAATTTAAAAAAAATCTCTTCATTTGTGCCCTAGAGACCCATTTTACCAAAATAGACCAGTTTTAATAAATTGACCAAATGAGCTATGATATGATTTCTAATTTAAAAACACAGTGAATGGACCCCCTGTACAATTCCAAGACCTTTCTAGAAATATAAAATTTTTAAAAAAATATGCTAATTTGCGCTAAAATACAAATCACCTTCAAAAATTCTTAAAATTTTTTTGGAGCTTCTCTAATATGTCACCAACCTGCAAAAAAAGTTTCAGACCAAAATACCAAGCCGTTTGGGAGATATGATCAAATCTTTCAAATCTAGGGTTTTTCCATCTCCAAACAAATCTGCACAAGGGTTAGCTTCAAAAATAATAAAAAATCAGTATGTAAAAGTGGGTTTTCCCCACGGTGGGCACCAAAAATATGTGCTAAAATATTGTCACACTTCTATGAATCCTTACATGCAAGAAAACTCAAGAATGAGCCCTCACAAATCGATCCATAGCTCCCTAGGCATGGAGTGCAAGGGTTTTTAAGAATGCTCTCAGCTAGAGCTATTAAGCCTATAACCTTGCTAGTAAACCATGCAATGGGAGATTCAAGGAAGACAAGGGAAAGAATGTCAATATCTCCAATGAAGCCAAATGTATGCAATGCAAAGCAAATATATATGACAATGCAAGTTAATCTATTGCATAAAAGGAAATCTAAGCTAAGAATGAAGCTATGAAAATGCAAATACTATGCATGAAAATGAAATTTAACTATGAAGCAAGAAAGCCATGATGATGCAAGAATGAAGACAAGAAGATAGAGTGTTGATGAAGATCCAAGATGAATGCCAACAATGCTCCAAATCTTCAAACCCTAGATGCAAGAATATCTCCAAAAGCTCCAAGATGACCTAGAAAATCTGTAGCATAACAATAGCATAAAAATTTGTGTGTGCAAATAAGAAAGAGAGCTCTTCTTTTATAGGAGGTGAAAAATCAATGGACCATGGAAATTAAGAGACAAAAGATTTAATCAACGGTGGAGAAAAAAAGAAGCTTGATCCTTGTGCACAAATATCCTCCAATAGAAAAATTAGAAGCATTTACTTTATGTTGAGCATTTACTTTATGTCCATGTGAGACAAAAAGTGTTTTTCTTTCATTTTTTATTTTATTTTTCTTTATAAATAAGAATTAAATGCTTTATTTGTGCAACTTAGGATAAGAAGAAAAGTTGGGCTTTTTATTTATTAAAAGGGGAGGAAATATTCCTTTTAATAAATAAAGACTTAGGATAAGATGGTTAGCCCATAGAAAATAATCAAATAAATGATAGGACTAGGATTTGATAAGCACAAGCAATTTATGATTTTAGCAAAAGGGACTAATAGTCTAGATGACCATTTTTAGGTGTATATATTTGCCCCTTTTTGACTAATGTGTGATCGATTTGGGAACACACTACGTTAAAGAATAGATCAGCAAACAAGGCAAGAGATAGCCAAGTAGGCAAGAGATAGCCAACAAGGCAAGTAGATAGCCAAGAAGGAAAGCAAATAGCGATCTGACTCCAAAGAATGAAGTGCAGAGAGATAGCAAATCCTGCATGGTCAGCCTGGTAGCGACAGTACTAAACACTTAGGAAAGAGATAACCAATAATATATGATGTGTCTGCCCCTTCAGGATCGAAAGCGAAATCCAAGTGGAGGGAATGCAGAAGCAAGAGCAACATGATCAAATAACTAGAAATCATAATCAAAAAAAGAGAATAGAATAACCATCAAGCAGTGAGGGTATGCCCCACACATGAGACACAGGGCATGAACCTATCGGTCCCTCAACCCATAAACACCACAGTGGGGATTTGAACTTGGGATTTGAAAGTGAATGAAAGACTGGAAGTTGAGAGAGATGGGGATGAAGAGGTGAAGAATGCCTTAGCGAAGATCAAAGGATCAGGCCTCAAAAGATTAACCAACTACATGGAAGAAGGAAAAAGATGAGTTGGGTGATCAAGGTGAACTCGAATTTTGGTTTGTATCCTGAAATGAAAGGAAAATGATGTGATATGAAAGACAAGAAGTGAAAGACATGATCAAGAAGAAGCAAAAGGTGAGCGCAGTTGATTAACAAGTCCATGAAAGATAAAGGAGAGCTCTCTCCATATGCAAGATGAAAAACTAACTAACATGAACTTAAGAATGCAAGCTACATGAAAAGTGGTTTACTTGCAAGGTTACAAAGCCAATAGATATCTAATATTCATCATTGAGCATTATTGGTAGCGTTGCAAGATCATACAATACACACTAGCATAACTATGTGGATCTGAATATGATCTATATCAAATAGAAATTTGGCAATCCCACCTAAGCATCAAAGACATGCAAGTCAAGATGACTAGTACAGTGAGATTACCTAAGTTTGATATAGCAAGATTATGCTCACATCAAGACACAAGAAAGTCAAGATGACTATAAAAGGAAATCAAAGACATGTAGGTCAAGATGACTAGTGTAGTGAGATTACCTAAGTTTGATATAGCAAGATTATGCTTGCATCGAGACACAAGAAAGTCAAGATGACTATAAGCATGCACTTGCAAAAAATAGTCAAAGATAATACCTTGTAGGTCCATAGTGTCAAGTAAGACCAGCATAAATGCTCATGACAGTGAGGACCAACAAAATATACCCACAAGCAGATAAAGAAATAAAACATGTTCTCATACCCTCAGTCTTCTAGCTATGCATCATCGAAAACTTCTCAGGGAGAGACCACTTAGCAAAGAAATCATCATAAATAGCATGCAAAGAAATAAAGATAAACAAATCTCAGTGAGTCAAGTGCGTGTGTGTAGGTCATAGAGTCAAACTTTGAGTATCACATCTACCAGTGAGAAATATTGCATCATCTAGACTGCAGGTAGGATATCTGATAAGTGTTAAAAAAGACTTGATGCTAGGGTAGGGTTGAAAAACATAGTTGAGGTGGTGTTGAAAAACACCATTTACAAGGTGCCTAAGAAACCCAGACGCACAAAGAGACCCAAGATAAGCTGAAAACAACGGATGCCCCTAGACTAAGACAAGAGTCAATTCCAGGCTAAGAGAGGCAAAGAGAGAAGTGGAGCGAAGGAGCGCCACACAAGACTGATAGACATAGGTGCAAAGGGTCTCAAGCAGCACCTGTTTCCAGGTTTTCACCACTTGATAGATTTTTTTGCAATTTTTTTCAGGACTTTTTATAATTTTTTTGTATTTTTGCTACCAAGGAGCCTATTTCCAAGTTTTCACCAATGCACTTTTTTAATTTTTTTTTATTGAATTTTTTGATTTTTTTGGTGAGACATCAAAGCACTTATTGCTAGGTTTTCACTAGGATGCTCATTTTTTTAGTACTTTTTATGCTTTTTAGGATTTTTTCAGCATCATATATGAATTTTTTTTTGGTATTTTTTCAGGATCATAAAATATGTACAAAGGATGCCCCAGATAGAAATGGGCATCAAGAATCTTCTTCCTCTGATGTAGAGAACTAATAGGCCCCAGGCCCAAATGCCGCAACTATGATGATAGGAGGTCTCAACTAGTTCGACCAATAATAACCATCCCTAAGCAATGTCTGAGCTAGCGAAGGATCATTAGAATGTGATCCACATATGCCATCGTGGATTTCAGTTAGCACTTTTTTCGACTCCTCTATTTCTAGACACTTAAGGAGAGTTCCATCTAGATCCTTCCTATACAAGTCACCAGAGACAAAGGCAAAGTGTAAGGGATGGTGGAAGGAATGGCGTGGTTGATTTGCAAGAGGAATATGAGGTGGAAGATATGAAAAGATGGTAAGATTGTAAGATTTGTGAGCAGGATAGCGTAATTCATCCACCGGGAACTTGAGGTGAAATTTAAGCTTTTTGATTGGTAAGATGGATGTTGAAGTAACCAAGGCATTACCAACTTTGTTCTTAGCTCTAGGAATGGGTTGAAGTGTAACAGATATGAGATCATGCTTGAAGTAGTGCATCATTTTTTTGTATAGAATTAGCTTGTCATCTTTTATTTGATAATCAATATTTTTGAGCAGATTTTTATTTTTACTTTTCTTAGGTGCGGATACTGCCACAATGTGGTTTTTGCCATCCGACCATTGCTCTTTTCTTTTGACTTGATGATTGTGATGTTTGATTGCTGATTCAATCTTTTTTGTGGCTAGTTCGCTGGTGGAAGAAATAACAGGTGTTGATGCAAGATGAAATGAAGTGACCGGTTCAATAGCATTTATGCAAGGGGTGTCATCTCTTGTAACAAGAGAGGTTGAGCCTATAGGGTAAGCTCCAAAAGTAGCTAGATCTAGACTTGTCATAGAAGAACCATCATGGTCCACTAAGGCAATACAAGGAACAAACTTGTCAGACCCCATACAAGACCCATCAACCACGTCGGGATGGTTACTACAAGAATGAACCATATCAACATCCATATCATCAGTAGATATACATTTTTCTCCCCAAAGAAGTGAAGTAGAGGGAAGATCATCTCCCATGTGAGCCATAGTGTGTATTGGTGACTCATCTGTATCTATGTCTGAATTACTGAGCATGGGAGCATTTCGGGCATCTTCTCTATAGATCCACTCGTGAATAGCTTGTTCTTCTCTTTCAGCTTCAAGGGTCACCATAGCAGAAGTGGAAAGTTTCCCATATGACCTAGGAGAAATAGGTATAGAAGCAAAAGAATCCAGTTTATATTCACCCATACCAAGGCTCATCATCTTAAATGATTTCTCAGCAGCAACTAGAGATGTACTAGGATCATCAGTAGGTTCATTGTGAGGAACAAATTTTTCAGTAGCAGCAAGAGCATTAATAGAAATAGTATGGTCTCCAGGAATCACAATTTTAGTGCCATTGTATGGAAATTTGATGCACTGATGATAAGTGGAAGGAACAGCCTGCATGTCATGGATCCAAGGATGACCCAAAATAATGTTATATGCGAGTGGAACATCCAATATTTGGAAGTTAATATCTTTTGTGATAGGGCCCACTCAGACAGGCAATGTGACAAGACCTTTGGAAGATCTTTCCACTTCATCATAAGCTTTTATAGTAATCTTCTTCTTAGAATCCACAACAAATTCTGATAAACCCAACTATTGTATGACATTGAAAGAAACAATATTTAACCCTGAACCATTGTCTATCAGGACTTGTGATGAAGGGTGCTCCCCTTAATACCACAAACACATAACAGAAATAGAGAAACAACAACAATATGCAAGAACAGAAAATTGGCTTCTTATTATCTCCACAAATGTGGAATTACAAACTTTTAGAATTACAATATGCAAAGCCCCATGGGCATTCCCTTACAATATTCTATAGGACAAAGCCTCGAATTATTGCCCAGATCTACTACTCAGAACTATTCTGAACTGCCTAAGACAATAATACAGCCTTCCTTATATAGGCAATTCCCCACCGCCTGGGAAGGTTCCAGAATTTTAGCCAATAAGGCCGACCAAACTTAGAATTATTTTATTTTACATTTCATTACATCATAGTCGGCTCAAGATAACCTTTGAAACCCGAACAAAAATTTTAAAGAAAATTATTTTCTGCCATTTCAGGTGGCCCAACTTCCGAAGACCATAAGTCATCACCAGTTAACCCGATCGGCTATTATAACCCCATTTCGGAAATGCCACGAAGTGCTCTACAGGCTTGACTAGCACAAGTGCCTGTCACCCAAATTTTTGACCTCATTTGGGGCCTCTAAAGCCTTCAAAACTGAGTTCAAAGTTTTTGTACCCTGCTGCCAATACCAAAAATCTTCAATATCTTCCAATATACACTTGATCTGGCAATGAAACTTTACTGGCAGACTTCTATGACCAAAATGAACCTCCAAGAAATAAATCAGATCATTCTGAGCACATATGAAAATTACCAAAAATAGTAACTTTCCATAAATAGCAGCTCTGCACTAAAATAGCCCTTATTGAATATAAAACAAAAATATTTTTGGGTGATGCAAGATTGCTCTTACACCCAGGATGCTCCTGCATCAGACACCCGGGGTAATTTGAGTAGTGACCCTGTGACGACTCAGGTGTGCAGAGGAAAACCAAGATGTCTAACCTCCTCCTTTGTCAGCCATGATGAATCTTCAACAGGTCATCCTTTCCACTTGACCAGATATTCTTCATATGTCTTGTTCCTTGTGCTTCTGCCAACATGACTGTCCAGTATATCTTCGATCTCCTTAGTGTCTGCACTAGTCGCTGGAATACTCCACTGTGCTGTTGTGATCTCATCTTCAACACTTCCTTCATGATACTCTGTCAGATCTAAAATGTTAAACACTGGTGAAATATTTAGCTCAGTAGGCAATTCTACCTCATATGCGTTTCCTGAATCATGTTTCTTCATTATCCTACACGGTCCAAACTTCTTCATTTTCAGCTTGTTATATGTACCAACTGGAAACCGCTCCTTCCGCAAATGAACCATGACTTCATCACCAACCTGAAATTCCTTATACCTCCTTTTCTCATCTGCCTTAGCCTTATACTATGCGTTCATCTTGGTAATATGCTTCCTCACCTCCCCATGGATGTTCTTCAAGTGTTCTGCAAAATCCTCAGCTTCAGCACTACTTATTTCTCCTTTATCTATCTTCCTCAATTCAGATGCATTTCTTGGACTACTTCCATATACAATCTGGAATGGTGATTTGCCAGTGCTCCTATTGACAGAATTATTGTATGCAAATTTTGCCTGTGGTAAAATCAAATCCCATCCTGTTGGCTTATCTCCAACCAAACATGTCAGCAAATTTCCCAAACTCCTATTCACCACCTCTGTCTGTCCATCAGTCTGTGGATGATGTGATGAACTGAACTTCAAATCTATCTTCAACTTCTTCCACAATGTACGCCAAAAATATCCAACAAACTTACTGTCCCGATCTGAAACTATGGTCTTTGGCAAACCGTGAAGTCTCACTACTTCTCTGAAAAACAATTCTGCTACATGAACAACATCATTAGTCTTCTTGCAGGGAATGAAATGTGCCATCTTTAAAAATCTGTCAACCACTACAAAAATTGAATCATGTCCCCGCTGAGTCCTCGGTAAACCAAGAACAAAGTCCATGCTGATATCCTCCCAAGGCTTCTCTGGTATAGGTAATGGCTGATATAACCCTGTATTCTGCTTCACTCCTTTCGCCATTTGACATACTCTGCAACTCTGTACAAACTTCTTCACATCTTGCTGCAATTGTGGCCAATAATAATTCTCACCAACCAAAGTAAGGGTTTTATCACGACCAAAATATCCAGCCAAACCTCCACTATGCTTCTCCTTGATGAGATTCTCCCTCATAGAACTTCGTGGAATGCACAACTGACTCCCTCTGAATAGCATATCATCTTGGATGATAAAATCCAACCATTTCATCCTGTCTAGAGTAACAAGTTCTGTACAAGCTTTCCAAGCTTCACCAAAATCAGGATCCTCTGGATATGAATTCTTGAGTTCCTTGAACCCAACCACTTCAATCTGCATTTCTGTCAGCAATAGTTGCCTTCTGCTAAGAGCATCTGCAACCCTATTAGACTTTCCACTCTTGTGTTTCAAAACAAATGTATAACTCTGCAAAAACTCAACCTATTTCAAATGCCTCTGATTCAACTTTCCTTGACTATTCAAATATTGCAAAGCTTGATGATCAGTATACAAAACAAACTCCTTAGGAAGCAGATAATGTCTCCACTTCTTTAATGCCTGAACTATAGCATAAAATTTCTGATCATAAACAGAATATTTCCTCTTAGCATCATTTAACTTCTCACTGAAATAAGCAACAGGTTTACCTTCTTGGCTCATAACAGCTCCTATTGCAGTACCACTAGCATCACAATCTACTTGAAACACCTTATTAAAATTTGGAAATGCTAAAATAGGTTCTTCTGTAACTTTTTGTTTCAACAATTGAAAACTCTTTTCTACCCCATTAGTCCACTTAAACTCTTTTCTATCCCCTCTCATTGTTTCAGTCAAGGGTCCACAAATACTACTAAAATTTTTGATAAACTTTCTGTAAAAGCTAGCCAAACCATGAAAATATCTTACCTCAGTAGCACTCATTGGAGTAGGCCATTCAAGGATAGCCTGTACCTTCTCTGGGTCCATTTTTAGACCTTCTGCTGAAACTACAAATCCTAAATACACTAACTCTTTCTTCACAAAACTGCACTTCTTCAAATTAATCAGCAATTTCTCTTCTCTCAACTTCTCAAATACCATACGAATATACATCATATGCTCATCCAATGTCTTACTAAAGATCAAAATATCATCTAGGTAAACAATGAAAAACTTACCCAGAAATTCTTTCAGAACCTTGTTCATGAGCCGCATGAAAGTGCTCGGTGCATTGGTTAGCCCAAAAGGCATGACTAACCACTCATATAGTCCTTCCTTTGTCTTGAAGGTAGTCTTCCATTCATCTCCTTCTCTGATTCGAATCTGATGATATCCACTCTTCAGATCTATCTTTGAGAAATACACAGCTCCACTCAAACAGTCCATAATATCATCCATTTGTGGCAATGGAAACCTGTACTTGATTGTGATCTTGTTTATTGCCCTAGAATCTGTACACATCCTCCATTCTCCATTCTTCTTTGGTGCTAATACCATAGGTATAGCACAGGGACTCAAACTCTATCGAATCAATCCTTTTTGCAATAACTCGTGTACTTGTCTGTTCAACTCTTCACTTTCTGCTGGTGTCATTCTATGTGCTGCCTTGTTTGGAAAACTGGCTCTTGGAATCAAATCCATCTGATGACTGATCTTCCTTACTGGTGGTAATCCATCAGGTACATTATCAGATACAATATCCTGAAACTCATTCAACAAATCTACAACCTCTACAGGTACATCCTCTACTTCTTCTTTACCAACTTTTGGAATTAAAGCAAAACACACATGCTCATGCCTCATACCATCTAAGAATTTTCTTCCATCAACAAATGTTATTCTTGCGTTACCACATACCTTTTCTTCAGTCTCCTTCAATGGCTTTAGCTTGTGTCGCACTCCATCCTTTGTCAGGGAATAGGTATTCGCACGACCATCGTGTATAGCACATCTGTCAAACTGCCACGGTCTACCTAACAACATATGACATGCATCCATAGTACCTCATCTTGGTACCCGCCGATCTTAAACTTTACCAGGAACTGTTCACTGACCATGACCTTGTGGTCATCCTGCACCCAGGAAATCCGAAATGGATGTGGGTGTTTCTGTCTCTTGAGCTTCAACTTTGTCACCATCTCTTCTGACACCAAATTGTCAGTGCTTCCACTATCGATAATCACATCACAGCATTTACCCTCACACTTGCATCTAGTGCGAAATAGGCTCCTCCTTTGCTCAGGTTCATTCTCACCACTCAACAGGACTCTTCTGTTAATCAACGTTTCTCCTCTTTCAGCATCTTCAGAATTTGATGATCTGGCATCTTCATCTACATGTGCAACTCTGGCCTGGCCTTCATTTCTCCTGTCTGTTCTGCCTTGGCGCTGAGGACATTCAAATTCCCTATGACCTTCTTCTCCACAGTGAAAACATGTTCCACGGAAGCCACCTCTTCCAGATCCTTGTCCTCTTCCTCTTCCTCTCTGATCTCTATTATTCTGATCCTGGAAGTGATTGGAATTATTTCCTCGCTGATTCTGACTGCTACTGGCCTCATCCTTCTTTTTCAGATCTTCATTTCGGCCACCATATGACCGTCCACCAGATCGTCCACCGCGACCTCTTCCATTTTGTCTGCTCTCAAACTTCTTGTTCATCTTTTCCTCTACTTTTAGGGAAAACTGGTATGCCTCTTCAATACTGTTCATTCGAACCAGATTCAGCTCCTCCTGAATGCTTGGCCTTAACCCATTAAGGTATCAGGAAACTTTCTCTTTATCAGCTTCTACATGGCCTGTTCTGATGAGAAGTCGATAGAACTCCTCTGTATACTCCTAAACAGATCTTCCCGCTTGCTTCAAACTTTGCATTTTCTTCAGTAGGTCAAGCTCATAATCAACAGGAATGAACTACCGCTTCAATTTATCCACCATCCGATCCCATCTCATGATTTTCTCCTTTCCCCTTCTATTTCGCTCCAACTGAATCTCTTGCCACCATATCTTCGCATGACCTTTCAGTCTGGCCTTCACAAATTTGACCCTATCAGGATCCTCAACATCTTCATACTCAAAATATTCTTCACATTCATTGATCCAGTCGATCAATTCCTCCGGGTTAAGATTTTTAGAAAATGTAGGAACCTCAATCTTAGGTCTTTTCCCAATCTTGGAAATCGCCCGAAAAAGTCTTTCTTCCTCCTGGTTCACAATTTCAACTTCTCCTTGATATTCTTCTTCGGCTTCATCCTCGCTTTCGTCGCTGACATTAAGATTCATTCCTTTGTGAATCTCTTCTTGCAATGCTCGCACTTGTCTCTGCAGCTCTCTAACCTCAGGTGTCACAGCACCAGCTCTTCTGCCCTGTTCTCTTCGTGGAGGCATTTTTGCGATGCGCGCTGAAACCCTAACCACGGTCCTGGTACAAATTGTCTCACAGTCGGTGATCTGTTTACACACTCAAGAACTCCTGCTCTGATACCACTTGGTGAAGGGTGCTCCCCTTAATACCACAAACACATAACATAAATAGAGAAACAACAACAATATGCAAGAACAGAAAATTGGCTTCTTATTATCTCCACAAATGTGGAATTACAAACTTTCAGAATTACAATATGCAAAGCCCCATGGGCATTCCCTTACAATATTCTGTAGGACAAAGCCTCGAATTATTGCCCAGATCTACTACCCAGAACTATTCTGAACTGCCTAAGACAATAATACAGCCTTCCTTATATAGGCAATTCCCCACCGCCTGGGAAGGTTCTAGAATTTTAGCCAATAAGGCCGACCAAACTTAGAATTATTTTATTTTACATTTCATTACATCATAGTCAGCTCAAGATAACTTTTGAAACCCGAACAGAAATTTTGAAGAAAATTATTTTCTGCCATTTCAGGTGGCCCAACTTCCGAAGACCATAAGTCATCACCAGTTGACCCGATCGGCTATTATAACCCCATTTCAGAAATGCCAAGAAGTTCTCTACAGGCTTGATTGGCGCAAGCGCCTGTCACCCAAATTTTTGACCTCATTTGGGGCGTCTAAAGCCTTCAAAACTGAGTTCAAAGTTTCTGTACCCTGCTGCCAATACTGAAAATCTTCAATATCTTCCAATATACACTTGATCTGGCAATGAAACTTTACTGGCAGACTTATATGACCAAAATGAACCTCCAAGAAATAAATCAGATCATTCTGAGCACATATGAAAATTATCAAAAATAGTAACTTTCCATAAATAGCAGCTCTGCACTAAAATAGCCCTTATTGAATATAAAACAGAAATATTTTTGGATGATGCAAGATTGCTCTTACACCCAGGATGCTCCTGCATCAACTTGGGGGACACGGGTATTGTAGACTAGAACGTCAATGTGTAAAGATGGATTATGCAGGTGAGCAATAGATATGTCATCTTCTGCAGAAAAGGAGAGAGATAGTGGAGATGAAATGTGGTTGACCATAGCCTGAAATTGATCTGGATCAATGTCATTAGGAACACATGTTGTACATAGAGCCTTATCAAGAATCTCTCTATGCGAAGGGGATAACCGAAGCAACTCAAGGATTGATATCTGAGCCGGTGTCTTGTGTAAATGTTGGACAAGATCATAGCTAGGGGTGGCTGAAGGAGCCACTTGTTTGGAAGGTAAAGCTTGTTTGGGATTTTGCGTAGTTTTAAGGACAATCTTGGCTTGCCCCCTAGTAACAACATTCAGTGTCTCACTTTGGGAAGATGAACTATCATGTGTTTGCAAGATCAACTTTGGCTTACCATGATTGGCTTTATTATCATCTTGAGAGCTCATCATTAGAACACTCTCAACGGGCTCTACCATGTTGATCATTGGTGTATTAGAAGGATACATGTAATTGATCTTAGCATCATGATTCTTCTTATGTGCTTGAGAGGTTTCCCCCTTATCATGCTTAGGTAGAGGATCTTTGAAAGTTGTGTGATCAGAATTTTTAGTTAAGCCATTAGTGGAGATTGTGCCATTCTCAATAAGATCCTGAATATCATCCTTAGGCCTAAAACATTTGTCCGTTGGATGTCCCTTGTTTCTATGATAGTGGCAGTAATGATCCTCTCTCCACCAATCAGGCTTATTTATTGGATCCCAGTTACCAGGTTTATCAGGAAGCGTAAGATATCCATTTTCAACCAAAGTCTTGAGGATTACATCGTAAGGTTCTGCCAACTTGGTATAGACTCCCTTTCGAAATGACTTCTTAGGCTTATCTGCATATTGAGGTTTAGGAGCACTGTGAGTGTTGGTAGCTTCTTGTTGTTTTGCTGCATAGATAGCATTGGAAAGATTGAAAGCAGGCTCTTTAACTTTAGGAGTGTCAACAACCCCATCATTAACAACATACTTGTTCTTATTCTAAGGTTTGTTCTTGTCTTTACCATTGCCTTTAGCATCTTTATTAATAACAATATCCCCTTTTCTTATAGCTACATCCTCAATCTGATATGCACTTTCAACCATGTCATGGAAGGAGGAGAACAGTTGCTTCCTTAGATCATAAAATAGCTCAGGCACAAGTGTGTTGATGAAAATGTCAATCTTTTCTCTTTAGGGTAGCTGACAAGGATATCGAGAATACAATGACCTCCAATGTTGTAAGTAAGTTGCAAATGGCTCACCTTGATGTTGTCTTAGATTACCAAGATCTATCACAGTGACAGGTTGTTGGATGTTGTAAGAGTACTGATGGGTAAATCACTGAGCCAACTCATCAAAAGTCTTAAGAGGTGGTGTCAATTTTGCAAACCATTCTAAAGCTTGGCCTCTTAAGCCTCAAGGGAATAAGCCTAGAAGATATGTGTCTTCATGAAGAAATTCCATACTAAGAGCATAAAAATGATGCACATGGTCATGAGGGTCACCATTTCCATCATACTTGTCATATTTAGGAACCTCAATATCCTTAGGAAACAGGACCATGTATAGATCTTTATCGAAAGGAAGAGCACAAATTGATTCTACAAAAGAGACCTTTGGAGGCTCTCTTTCTAATGCCATTTGGGTAAGGCATTGATTTGTCTGACGTAATTCTTCTTGAAGAACTTCCAACTTAGTTGGTACTTTTTGTTGGACAATTTGTCTGACATCATAGCTAGGAGGAAGCTTGTATCCTCTAGAACTCATATATTGAAAGTACTGATCATCATTACACTCTAAAAGCTTATGCATCATTCATTGAGAGACCACATCTTGTTCAAATCTCATAAGATCCTCACTAGAAATCTCATCATCAACCTCTGCCTCATGTTGAGAGGGAGGAGGTCTAGGAGGTGAAGAAGGCATACCAAAAGTGGTTCTTGGAGGAGATCTTGGTGGCGTATTGTTGCTATTGTTGGCACTATTAAAAAGAGGTCTATGCTCATGATTACTAGTCTCAGGTTGCTCATGAAATGTCCCTCTATAAGCCATGCGCCTAGCAGCATCCATTCTTTGTTGATTGTGTTGTTTTTCTAAGCGTGCTTGGTTGTCCTTATGCTCAAAGTGTTCTTGCAAGAGTTGAAATTTTTCTTGTTCCATCAAAGTGAGTGAGACACTATCTGTGTTTTTGGGGGTCTTGAATGCGGAAAAGAGGAAACCTCCTTTGTACCACGGGGTAGCCTTAGAATCCTCAGATTGGTCAGAACTAGAACTGTTGTTGCTAATGGGCACTTGTGAGCATCTAGTTGGAGAAGGTTACTATGTATAATTGAACAAAGGATGACTCTCCTGCCTAAATTGAGACCGAGTTGTAACCGGCATGAAAAGAGATGTTGGTTGAATAATAAAATGAGACAAAGTTTCTCAGATTTGAGATAAGAAAAGCTAATAAAGATCACTTGTCAAAGTAGAAAAATAGAGAGATGTCTCATCAAAAGTGCTCAAGCACTTACAGCAATCAATTAACTAAAGCCGAGCAACGAGCAACAAGCTCAATAAGCAAGTAGCTAGAGAGGTAACTGTGATGTGACAAGTGATCAAGAGTAGCATTCGTTAAGCTCAAATCCAATAGTTTTAGCTCATTTGTTTCAATCTAGAACAAGTCTAAGCATGTAGATAACAGACCAGCTTCAGGTAAGAATAGAAAAAGACACTCTATGACTAGTTAAAATGTGAGTTTAGCAGCTCCAGATTGTAACAGCAACAAGACAGCAAAAAGGTTTTGGGTGACACTGTTGCAAAGTCATACGACTCTATGACCAATGAACATAAAAATCTTAGTTTTGAAGCATTTTAAAAGATCAAGTAAGTATATCAATAGATTTTTATCATGGATCAAGCACATAAGACAGCAATCAAGGATTTCAAGCAAGCAGTTGTCTTCAAACAATGAGCAAGGGGCAAAGCAACATTGCACATGAACAATAATAGTGACTTAGTATATCTACTCCTTAAAGATTCTACTTGTGTATGTTCTTGAAAATGTTTTAGTAGGTACTTAGAACACAACAACACCTTATCAAGCTATCTACAAGGATATACATAGCTTTTCTAAAGGGAGTCCTCGATATACATAAGGTACATGAGGCCCAAATCCATAGATGAGAAGAATCCAAAATCACATAGGCGGGGGGAGACGGTAACCCAAATCTCCTCCTTCACTTCTCAAAGGTATAAAGTTCTTTGAGGCTTAGCCAAGAGTGATATCAAACTCAATTCCCAAGAGAGGTGTCTTTCAATTCACCACCTGCTATTTATACTCCACCGGAACACAGGAGTTAAGGTCCTCCCTTGAGGTGGTGTGTCCCCAAGTAGGCCTTCTAAAATAAAAGCTAAGTAATTCACTATCAAAAGTATTTAGAGCACTAAAGGTGGAACACTTAACTCTTCAAGTAAATACAAAGTGAGTCCAAAAGTGGGACACTTAAACCTTCAAGTGAATGTGAAGCGAGTCCAAAAGTGGAACATTTAACTCTTCAAGAGAATGTGAAGCGAGTCCAAAAGTGGAATATTTAACTCTTCACACCAACTCAAAGTGAGTCCAAAAGTGGAACATTTAACTCTTCACATCAACTCAAAATGAGCCCAAAAGTGGAACATTTAACTCCTCACATCAACTCAAAGTGAGTCCACACCTTAGAAAACAAGTGAGTTTCAAAAAGCACAAAAGGGTTGCCTAGTGGAGCAATTAACGCTTCTTTCCTGTAGACCTCTCCCCTTTAATGTAGGGTTGATCTTGCAACTATGGGGAGGAAATGAGGGGCCGGTGGATTAGCGAGTCCAATAACCCAAGATATAAATCTAGATCAATCACAAGTAATCTAAAGTTGCTTATCAATACTACTCACAAATGACAAAGGGTTGAATCAATGGAATATTTAACTTTCCAAGCAAACATAGAGTGAGTCCACAAAGTGGTGCATTTAACTCCCTATGTAAACAAAGAATGAATCCATGCCCTCAATCACTCAATGAGATATTTGATATTGAAACCAAGAATTACTTAAGGTTTAAATACAAACATTCACTTACAAAAACTTGTATAAAAGAAAATCTATGTTCATTCATTTCCCATTAAGAGCATGAATTGAAATGTGTTCTATGAAATATTTTTCGTCTTCAAACAAATCTGCACAAGGGTTAGCTTCAAAAATAATAAAAAATCAGCATGTAAAAATGGGTTGCCCCACGGTGGGGCACCAGAAATGTGTGCTAAAATATTGTCACACTTCTATGAATCCTTAGATGCAAGAAAACTCAAAAATGAGCCCTCACAAATTGATCCATAGCTCCCTAGGCATGTAGTGCAAGGGTTTTTAAGAATTCTCTCAGCTAGAGCTATTAAGCCTATAACCTTGCTAGTAAACCATGCAATGAGAGATTCAAGGAAGACAAGGGCAAGAATGCCAATATCTCCAATGAAGCCAAATGTATGCAATGCAAAACAAATCTATATGACAATGCAAGTTAATCTATTGCATAAAAGAAAATCTAAGCTAAGAATGAAGTTATGAAAATGCAAATACTATGCATGAAAATAAAATCTAACTATGAAGCAAGAAAGTCATGATGATGCAAGAATGAAGACAAGAAGATAGAGTGTTGATGAAGATCCAAGATGAATGCCAACAATGCTCCAAATCTTCAAACCCTAGATGCAAGAATATCTCCAAAAGCTCCAAGATGACCTAGAAAACCTGTAGCATAACAATAGCATAAAAATTTGTGTGTGCAAATGAGGAAGAGAGCTCTTCTTTTATAGGAGGTGAAAAATCAATGGACCATGGAGATTAAGAGGCAAAAGATTTAATCAACGGTGGAGAAAAAAAAAGCTTGATCCTTGTGCACAAATATGCTCCAATAGGAAAATTAGAAGCATTTACTTTATGTTGAGCATTTACTTTATGTCCATGTGAGACAAAAAGTGTTTTTCTTTTATTTTTTCTTTTATTTTTTTTTATAAATAAGAATTAAATGGTTTATTTGTGCAACTTAGGATAAGAAGAAAAGTGGGGCTTTTTATTTATTAAAAGGGGAGGAAATATTCCTTTTAATAAATAAAGACTTAGGATGAGATGGTTAGCCCATAGAAAATAATCAAATAAATGATAGGACTAGGATTTGATCAAGCACAAGCAATTTATGATTTTAGCAAAAGGGACTAATAGTCTAGATGACCATTTTTAGGTGTATACACAAACTACCTAAAACAACACTACGGACCTTTCCTATATATGTAATTTCCACCACCCGAGAAGGTTCTAGAAATTTAGCCTTTAAGGCCAACTACACATAGAATTATTTTATTTTTCACAATTATTACAATAGGGTCGTCTCAAAACAAATACAAAATATGTTTTTAGGTAACCCAACTTCTGGAGGCCCTAAATTCTTAACCGTAGCTCTATTTTTCTATTATAACCACTTTTCAAATATTTCAGGACATGATCTATAATGCCTGACTCATGCAATCTCCAACCAACCAGGGGTTGATCGCAATCCAGAGCCTCTAAGGCCTTCAAAATTGAGCTCAAAGATCTCGTACCCAAAAACCTCAATAACTTCACTAATACAGATAATATGACAATGAAACTGAACTGGAAGGCTGATATGACTAAGATGAACCTCCACATGTGAAATTAGAACATTCTGAGATTGTATGACCAACTTACTAACAATAGTAAGTTTCCATAATAGTAGCTTTCCACAAGATAACCCTTATTGAAGAAGAAACTAGAAATATTTTTCGATGATGCAAGATTGCTCTTACATCCAGGATGCTCCTGCATCAACATAAGTGAGCAGATAATTATAAATTGATGAGTCAGAACAGTGATTGAAATGTATAAACACAATTTTGTAAAAAATGATAGAAAATGAATAAGATCTTAGCTTTGTATATGAATTGATGATGTTTAATTAAATATTATTGCTTAGAGACTTAAGTTATGCTTTAATGTCACATTTGATGTGATGCTTTAACAAATCATAAATTAATATTTGTTATGTGTTGGGTTGAATCGATCTCCATAAAGATGATCATTGGTCCATAAAACTGAACATTGCTACTATAATCTTCTTCTACACACAAAAAACTAATTGTGAAGTTCTAATTGTCTAAAAATTATTTAGATTGCACCTTAGCACATGAGATTAACACATCAAATAATGTTCATGAACACATTTGAGTAGTTTTCTAACGATCACCTCTTTTGGTTAAACCCTTAGGATTTGATTTAACAATTTAGAACAAAGGTTAAAGACAACAAAAAATCATACAAGATGCCTAATTTATTAGTAGAATAAAGATTAAAGACAAGAAACAACCATACAATATGCCTAATTTACTACCAAGTACATATACTAATGTAAATTATAATAAAAGCTTATGGATGATAAAAAGTGAATTGGGTTTATCCTTTTATCTTACATCCTAACATGCAATTTAAAATGTTTCAAGTTCAAGATGATAGGTAACAACCAGTTAAGAAAGAGTTTACTTAGATTCATAATAAAAAAATTGGACTCAAAATTTCTTAGATCACATTTACAAACTTTGATAGCATCATGTTTGCCTGTGCTAAAATGAGGGTTTTGGTATAGGGTACGAAAATCTTTGAAAGCATAATCCACGTGAACTACTTAGTCAAGTGAATCCCTGATTTGACTAGACCACCTCATTTTTTTAATATGCATAATATCTTTGTTCCTTTCAATGGCATGTTATGATTGTAATTGGAGTTTGGAAAATGTACAACATTATTCAGTCTATGTCTAGTGTCTATGGCATTTCCAGTGTCATGTCTGGAAGCACTTGCACTTTCACCAACGTATTTCTTTAATTTATAAGATGATTGCAAATCCAATTATTTATTTAAATTTAAAAGCAATTGTTCATTACAACTTATTTGATTGGAAACTAACTATTAAACAAGATGCCCAGGATTGAAAAATGAACTTCTTGAGGAAACCATAGTTTTTCTCAAATACAAAGACGAAACCATAGTTTTTTAATCTCGTGTCTTTGCATGTTTACTGTTGTCTTGTCACTCTATGATGGCTGCAATATAAATCTTATCGAATATGAATATGGTTTATGGATAAAAACTATGCTATTCAAGATAATAACTGTTAATTAATTGGTTTCATTCTGTCATCTGAACATTTTTGGTTCCATTTTGAAAAAATTCATAATTTCAGTTTTCGTCTAAGCTTTTTCTTTTAATGTTGTTTTGCATTTGAAGGAAAACATGCAATAGATTGTCTATGTCTTTGTTTCATATTTATTTAAAAGATTGAATATGTTCATTCTAGAAGATAATAAATTTTTATTTTGTTATTGTGATATCAGTGTTAGTAACATGACAAAATTTAGAGTTGATGGGATTCTTTGGATTGTATTACATATTCTTTATTCTATGGAATGAATTTCCTATTTAGTGCACATTAATACTAATATGGTGTGTATCACTCTTGGGATTTGGTGCATTTATATTTGCTTGGGGTTTTTGTAATGTCTTCAAATTAATGGAGATTGAATTAATTAAATTAATTAATTAGGTGGTCTCAAAATCTAAATAATATTATAAAGGACTTATTTAGTTATAAAATAAAAAAGGAGCTCAAATAATAAAATAATAAATAAAGTTATGTCAGTCCATTGTAACTTTCCAAAGACTTCTTGGAGGCCTTTATAAGGCATTGACTAGCACTGTAGGTAATCATCGTGGAGTTTATATTTCTTGTTTATTTACTATTCCAGATGGGATTGAGTCTTTATTTGTAATTTCAAATGTGCACAACCCTCCATAGTCTATAATTGCAATTTTGGTCATTAGCAACCACACTAGTCTATTATTGGAGATATCACATCAAATATTTCACTTTGTACTTCCTTGTCAACTTTGTGAAATTAAAGATATTATTTGAAATTCTTATTATTCTATTGGTGTGGACTCATTAGTGTTATATTTATTGTGTGTTGATTCATTGGCAATAACATAACCATTAGTTGAAGTAACCTTTGTACAGTGGTGTACCAACTAGTACGGTTGAAGTGCACAAACTGGTGTGGTGAAAGTGTGCTAGTGGTATGGTGGAAGTGTGCTAGTGGTATGGTATAAGTGTTCCAATTGTACAATGGAAGTGTGTTGACTAGTATGGTGGAAGTATGATGACTAGTGTGGTAGAAGTATGCTAACCAGTATCATGGAAGTAAGTTGATTGGTACGGTGGAAGTGTGTTCAGTGGTACAATGGAAATGTGTTGACTGGTATGGTGGAGGTGTACCATCCAGTACGATGGAGATGTTTTGTTCAGTATGGTGGAAGTATTTTGTATGGTTGAGGTGTTTCGTCGACACATTATAGTGGTATCAGAGCTGGTAATTCTCCTAGCCTGTTAGATAAGCATGGCGTTAAGTGATGGAATGAGAAATACACATGTGGATATGATTGGTTTATCGAGGGATTTGACAAGAAGTCAAAAAAATCTCAACGAGACCCTAGAAAGAGGAAAAGAACAAATGGAGGAGATGCTCAATCAATTGAAAAAAATAAAGGATGAAGGGAGCTTCACATCTGTTCAATACAAGGCCAATGATACCAGCCATCCTTCCCAAGATTGAGAAATAAGAAATGCAAACATCCCCTTTAGTTGAGTTACTGAAGCAATTCAAGTAGGATTGGGTTGATGGTGGATGGAAGATAGTCATATCTCTTAAGGACTACATAGACCTATCAATGAAGTATCCATCCTCTAAGGGTAATTAAGTAGAGAGGTTTCCTACAGTGGCATCAATTTTCAATGTAAACAATTGAGCTTTTGAAAAAAAATTGACAGGCAACTCTAACTTTAAAAAAATAGCTTTGTTGTTAAATAAAATTGAAACCTAGATAGTTACAAAGTTGGACTGAAGAATATCAAATGCATGCATTTCTTTAAACATTTCATCTATGCTTTAGTTCCCCACTCACGGTGAGATGGTTCATCTATGTTGTACCTCTCCACACACCGTCACTTTAAAAGAGAGGAATCCTCACACAAAATGCCTTACTCTAGCCAAATGCAGTGCACAACCAGTTGGGGAGGCAGACATTTTGTGCACACTCCTATTTGTTATATGTCTGTCCATACAAGAAGATTCTAACAAAGACTGCAAATGTATGAATGTCCATAAAGATCTCATCTTCCATATTTTATTTACACTATTTCTTATTCATTGTCTGGTATTTTCCATCTCGGTTATTTTTGTTTTGGGACTCACTGATTACATTGATTTGCCATTTCTCATAACGAATGCAGGAAAATCAGAAATAATGAAGTCTTTAGTTTTCTTCCTTTTCTTCATTGTGATCAATCTCTGTATAATATCAACTCAAGATGGTAAGAAGAAGACACTTGTTATTTTCTATTTTTAACAATTTGAAGACTTTTGCTCTTTATAAGCTTCTCTAACCACTTGACGATTACTATGCATTTAATTTATACACAGATGGGGTTTGAGAAAGAGTTGTGATCTTCCTCCATGGGTCACAACCTCTTAGGTACATCCACCATGGTCACAGATTAGTTAAGATTATGGTTTTACATGACATTTTAGACTGACATAGAAGCTTTTTAGTGATGAAATAATTTTTTAATTTTTTCTATTTTAGGGTATTTTTGTGAACATGTATTGTCATAGTTGTAGGACTTAGATTTTAAATTTTTTTATTCATGTTGAATGTGGGCTACACAACACCTTAAATCCTAAAGAGGATAAAGACATGCTCACAGATCTACTTCAACAATAGAAGGATATGGAAAATAAAGAATCAATAATTGTCCCTTCAAATGGAGATCACCCAAATCTTTAAGATAGGCACAAGGGTGAGGGAGATGCTTGCACTAAGTTTGTGAAGCCAACATTTCTCAATCAATTTCATGGAGATGGGGACTCTACTAATGAACATTTGAATGAGTAAGCCCTTCATTTGTTTGAACATGAAGCTTTTCCTTTGATTGGGCATGAGGCATACATGATTGTCACATCTCCTTGTGAGTGGCATCTATATGGAGAAATAAAGTTGGATTTTGATGAGTTTCTCCTTATCTCCAAGAAGGGCAATGTTTATATCAAAGTGGGGAAATGGTGAAAGTTTTTTTGGGATTTGTAGATGTGCTCACAGTCATTGTCTGGCATAGATTTTAGTGGATATGACTATCAAAACTCATGCTTGGTTTTGTATCCTGGAGCTTCATAGTTGGGAAACAATTTGACGACAAATTTCTTGAGGGTAAACAATCTCTGGGCAACGAGGACTGTAATGTCCCCAAGTTAGTGGAGAGTGAATTAATTAAATTAATTAATTATGTGGTCCCCAAATCTAAATAACATTATAAAGACTTCTTTAACTAATTAATTAGTTTATTTATAAAATAAAAAGGGGAAAAAATAATAAAATAATAAATAAAACTATGTCAACCTATTGTATCTTTCCAAAAACTTCTTGGAGGCCTTTATAAGGTGTTGGCTAGCACTGTAGGTAATCAAAATTGCACTTCATTAAAACATATAAAATATTAAAAAATTAGATTTCAATATTCTCCCAATTCCATCGCGGACTATGCTCTGATCATATTTCTTTAATTCTACCAAAATGTCATGCTTAACCACTTTATTCAAAATCTTATCTACAAGATTCTCACCTTTTCTTACACTGATGGTTATAACTATTGCTTTGGTATCTCCTTCTATCCTCACTTCCTTCCTTGACTGGTCAAATTTAGTAGATGAATCACCATCATGCTCTTGAACTCTTTTCTTTGTCGACTTGGTACTCTTTTGCTTAGTTATTTTCTTTATCGGTTCTGAATAGGTCCTCTTCACTTCTGGTCTAGATGCATTTGGTGAAGAAGTTGGTGTTAGAATGATTTAGAATAACTGAGAGGGGGGGTGAATCAGTTATCCTCAAGTCCATATGTACCAATTGAACTTTTCATTACTTCAACAACTTAGATCTAATCAACAATTCAACTCGATCTCTATAGCATATATTAGAAAGATATAACATGCAGTCCACTGTCGAAAAGTAATTAACTTGTACAATATAAAGCTTTCAACAACATTCACATCTAAATCATTCAAAGAAGTATAACACTAGGATTTATAGTGGAAACCCAATTTGAGAAAAACCACTTTGTAACATGCTACTGATTTTCACTCTTTTGAAGTGAGCTCTGTGAGAAGCTAACATGGTTAAAGGTTTACATACACACTATTAGGTTTGACCTTGTTAAAAGATTTAAAACACTTTGTCAAAAGTGGCCTGGTTAAAGGACTTAAGAATATCCCATTAGAATGTCACCTTGATTAAAGGATTTATAAAATGACTGTTAGGTCAACCTTGATTAAAGGATTTAGACTGATACAATGGTTATAAAGTAACAGTAGGTTCTGATCTAAAAAACATACAACTCACTTTCCAAATATATATCTACTTCACACAAATGTTGATTTACTGAATGACCTTCATTTTCATTTCCATCTCTAATTTGCTCATAATTTTCTTCAAGCAACCACCACAATTTTGTTTATCTCTTCATAGTTTCTCCTTTAGCCTTCTACTTAGACTTATCAACCAATAACATCAACTTCTTCCTCATCCTTAGTAACCTCACAATTAGGTTTTCCTTTATACCTATTTGATCAGGTAGATCAATATTTTGCCGCTTAATCTCCTCTGTAGATCTTAGGTTTAGGTCAGATTCATCGAATCATTCCATCATTATGTTCTCCATCTTTTCCTTCTAGATACATCTCCAAAATTCTTTTTGAATCCATAAGAAAATAGTTTACCACTCATTAAATGCTCCATAAAATTCATTAATAATGTTAACACATTTTACATATCCCAAGAATTCAACTATGTCGGCTGGGATTAATTGTTTCTCCAAATGTAAATTACTAACACTCAGTCAATACTGTGTTTATCTCCTCGGTCATCACTATGTATCTCGGTCATCACTACAAACTGTCTTCCTCGACAAACACTATCCTTTCTCAGTAATTTCCCATCGCTTGAAAATTACTGATGTTTGGTCAACACTAGATTTACTCAGCATATACTAGCGCTCGGTCAACACTAACATCACTCGGCTTAAACTATATTTCTTCACTTTTGCTCAATTAAGCCTACCTTTCCAATCTTTCTTCTTACTAGATAAACAACACATTATCTTGTCAATGTGCCAACTAATTAAGTACCCATTTAAGTACCACATAACTCAACCTTTCCTTAGGTCCTCTTGTTATCTCCTCTTTTAAAATCCTCTTCATCAATCAAAAGATATGGTACTCTCCTAGATAGAAATTGTCTTACCAATTAAGGCTTGAAATCAATGAAAATATAACAATTGTTTCAATTGTAGTTTCCAATAATCTCCCTCTTTGGCATTGATGGCAACACCATATGAATAAAACATGATTTACCAAACAATCTAAAATATATGTGCATTAGATTTTTATAATATCCTTAGCTTCATTCAGATTCACAACTTTTTCTTTTCCTGACCTCTTGCTCAATTACTTCCTCTGAATCTTTTTCTGTATCTCTCCCTCAGGTTTCATTGAATCTTCTCCCTCCGTGTTTTCATTGAATCTCTCCCTCTTTGACAACAATACCAAAGATTGTATCTATCACTTACATCTTTTCCATGTAGATGTCTTCATGTTAGTTCTGTGTGCTATATACTCCCTTTGTCATCTTTCTTATGACTGATTATCATCTCTGCTTCACTTCTCACAACTCTAGGAAACACCTAAAGTGTGACCTTTTCTGCATCAATTTGTCAAATATTTTGTTCAACACATTTGATGCAGTTCTCCTATTTTACTAGGTAGCCTCAGTTAGGGGAATCACCCCTACTTTACCTCTAAGATATTCATTAGCATCTTTAGGTAAGGCCTTTGTGAATATATCTACTAATTGTTCCTTTGTATTCACATATTCCAATCTCACTTCTTTGTCTTGAACTAGCTCTCTCAAGTAATGATACTTGATAAAAATATGCTTAGTCTTAGTGTGCATCACTAGATTATTTGATATATTAATAGCACTTGTGTTATCACAGAAAATAACAACTAGCTCAGTGATTTCCTCCTTCATTTCTTTTAACAATTGCTTGATCCACACTAAATTTGAACAATTTACTGCTGCTACTACATACCTAGCTTCTGTTGTAGATTGGGAAATGCAGTTATGTTTCTTGCTTGTCCAGGAGACTAATCTCTTTCCTAGAAAGAATGCTCCATCACTTGTACTTTTTCTGTCATCAACATTTCTAGCCCAATCTGCATCAGTGTAAAATCTCAGTTCAAATTTGTCATTCTTCTTGTAGTATAATCCATAGTCCTTTGTTACTTTTAGATATCTTAGTATTCTTTTCACTGCCATCATATGTTTCTCCTTAGTATTGGTAGAAAATCTTTCCACAATCCCAACTGCTAGGGCAATATCTGGTCTCTTGTGAACAACATATTGTAGCTTTCCAATCATAGATCTATACAACGTTTGATTCACTTCATTTGTATCATCAATTTTAGATAGTTTCTATGCAGTAGCCATAGGAGTACTTACTAGTCTAGAATCCTCCATACCAAAAGTTTTCAATATCTTCTTAACATATTTAGATTGAGTAATATAGATACCTTTCTTCAACTGATAGACTTGAAAACCAAAAAAGAATTTGATCTCACCAAACATGGACATTTAAAATTTAGTTTGCATCTCATTTGAAAAGTTTTGACATAGGGCATCTTGTCCTCCACATATGATAGCATCAACAAATATTTGAGCTAACAAAATCCCTTTACCTTTCTCAATCTTCATATATAGATTACTATTGTCATTTTTCTTTGTAAATCTAGTCTTTATCAAATAATTATGCAATCTCTCAAACCATGCTCTGGGTGCTTGTTTCAATCCATACGACACCTTGTTCATCTTGCAAACCATATTCTTCTTACTCGATTCAACAGATCCTTTAGGTTGTTCAATGTATAGCTCTTCTTCCAATATCCCATTCAGAAATGTAGATTTAACATCCATCCGATATACTTTGAATCCTATATATGAAGAATATGCAAGTAGAGTCCTCACTCCTAATCTTACAACTATGACATATGTCTCCCCATAATCAATTCCTTCTTCTTGTGCATATCCCTTGCATAAAAATCTTGCCTTGTTTCTTGTGACCTCTCCATGTTCATTTAGCTTACTTTTGAATAGCCATTTTATTCCAACAACATTCTTATCTTTTGGTCTTGGCACTAGAGTCCAGGGATTATTCTTTTTTATCTGCTCTATTTCTTCATTCATGTCTTGTATCCAATCATCAATCTCTAAGGAATCTTTTACCGTTTTAGGCTCAAATTCACATAGTAAGCATGTATGATCTTTCAACTTACTTCTTGTCATGACTCCAAATTTTTTATCTCCAATGATTTGTTCAGGCTTGTGATGTCTTCTCACATACTTAGCCAATGTAGGTTCATATTTATTTTCTCCTTGTTCTGGATCTTCAGATTCATCTTGCAAATTATTTGCTTCTTCTTCTGATTGCTTGGCAGCATCCTCCTGATGTTCGAAATTTCTGATTTGTGACTGTACATATAGTTTATGTGTATTACTTTCCCCTCCTTCTTCCATGTATACAAAAGATGTATAATCTTTAGGTTCTTTCTTGCACTCAACCTCATTTCTTTCTGCATATTCATCAACTCTAACATTTGCACTTTCTACAATTTTTTTAGTGTTAGAATTCAAACACTTATAAGCGTTGCTCTTAGTGGAATATCCTAAGAATATGCCTTCATCACTTTTTGTATCAAATTTTCCATTCCTATTATCTTTTAGTATATAGCATTTACTCCCAAAGACTTTAAAATACTTCACATTAGGTGCATAACCATGCCATAACTCAAAAGGTGTAGCATTTGTACCTTTCTTGATTTGTACTTAGTTCAAGGTATAAACAGTTGTACTTACATATTCTCTGTAGTAATTTTGTGCAACATTCTTCTCTATCATTAGTGTTCTAGCACAATCCATAATTGACATGTTTTTTCTCTTTGCTATGCCATTCTTTGGAGGTGTTCTCGGTGCAGACATCTGTCGCTTTCTTCATCTATCATTGCAGGATAGATTGAATCATTTGATATAAACTCTCCACCTCTGTCAGATCTCAAATATTTCAAGCTTTTACCTGTCTCTTTTTCAACTTTTTCCAAATACCACTTAAACAACTGAAATGCATCAGATTTCTCCTTTAAAAAACATTACAGTCATCATTCTAGTATAGTCGTCAACAAATAGAATGAAATACTTATCACCACAATAACTTTGTACACCCATAGGTCTACAAAGGTCAATATGAACCAATTCCAAAATATTATTAGAAGTATATGTCTTGCTCTTAAAACTAGACTTTTTCATCTTTCCCAATTGACACTATTTACACATCACATTATCAGGTTTCTTCAATCTTAGCAAACTTCTAACTTTCTTCTTTTTACTAATATTTACCAAATTATCAAAATTCACATGACACAACCTCTTATGCCATAACCATACATCATCAAATTGTGAAAACAAACATATTTCTTCAGATAGGTTTAGATAGAATAAATTACCTCTTGTCTATTCTCCAATTCCAATTAGTTCACCAGTGGAATTAAATATTTTATCCTTTCTATGATGAAATTGCACTCGGTAACCAATGTTGTTCAACTGTGCAACACTCAACAAATTATAGTTAAGATCTTCAACCCAATAATCATTTTCACATGTGATCTTATTAGTTAATCTAATTGATCATTTTCCTCTCACAGGACATGGTGCAACATTGCCAAACTTAACACTTCTACCTTTGTAATAATTTGGGGCCTCAAACTTACTTTTATCACCAGTCATGTGATGTGATCAACCACTATCAATAATCCATTTATCATCTTTACTCACATAAGAAATAAGTGCAATTCTCTCATGTTCATTAGAATCATCTTTCATAGCAACATAAACAACTTCTATATCACATTCATCAGATTCACTAGTTTCACTTTTAGTTTCCTCTTTAGCAATATTTCAAGATTTCTTACCTTTGTCTTTGTAGTCTTTGTACCTTCGGTTATCTCTATCATTTCTCTTGTCTTTATACTTGATTTCCCTTCTCTCATCCTTTTCAGTCTTGTTAGGGAATCTTGCTACAATATGGCCAACTTTATTACATGACAAATAGATTATAGAAAGTTTACCTTTATATTTCCCTTTTCCTCTTTTTAATCTTCTAGCCATAAGTGCCTCAAGGTTATCTAGATCTTCATCAGAAGTGTCACTATCACTATCACTATCACTTTTCACACATTTTTCTTTTTCTTTCTTAGACTTATGTAGAACCATTTGTGACTTGAATGTAGATTGAATATTATGAACAATGTAGTTATCATAATTAGACAACTCAAAAGAAGTAAGCTTACAAATAAGACTTTCTAGAGTTAAAACATTACCAGGGTTACATATTAATTCTTGTATTGCAGAAATTATGATAACATAGATAGGAAGAAAAGATCTCAATACTTTACAAATAACAGTTTCATCATCAATGTTTCCATTAGCTCCTCTAATAGCATTCACTACCTCTTTAATTCTACCACAATACTGAGCAATATTTTCAACTTCTTGCATTTTCATTTCATCAAACTTACCTCTCAAACTTTTAGATTTTTCTCTCATCACATTTGTATCTTCACCATAGATGGTTGCAAGAGTCTCCTACATTTTGTTTGCATTAGTGCAGTTCTTGATATCTTCACATTCAAGATAGCTTAGGGAAGATGCAATCTCCAACATTGCTTGATTGTGTTCTTGTTTTTATTTCATCTCATTGGTAGTCAAAGGTACAACAGGTATAACATTGTCATTTTCTACATAGTACTTTGCTTAATCACCAATACCAACTAGATATAATTTCATCAACCTTTTCCGTGTAGGGAAGTTATCTTTGTTCAACTTCAGTACCTCTTTTTTGTACATCTTGATCATTAGCTTCAAGTACCTTTAAAATTTTCTCTGTAAGCACCAACAACTCTTATACCAATTGTTAGAATGATTTAGAATAACTGGGAGGGGGGATGAATCAGTTATCCTCAAGTCTAGATGTACCAATTTAACTTTTCAGTACTTCAACAACTCAGATCTAATAAGAAATTCAACTTAGTCTCTATAGAATATATCAAAAACATATAACATACAGTCCATTGTCCAAAAGTCATTAAGTTACAAAATATAAAGCTTTCAACAACATTCACACAAGTATAACACTAGGATTTATAGTGGAAACCTAGTTTGGGAAAAACCACTTTGTAACATGCTACTAATTTTCACTCTTTTGAAGTGAGCTCTATGAGAAGCCAACCCAGTTAAAGATTTACATACACACTGTTAGGTGTGACCCTGTTAAAAGATTTAAAACACTCTATCAAAAGTGGTATGGTTAGAGGACTTAAGAACATCCCATTAGAATCTCACCTTGATTAAAGGATTTATATAATGACTATTAGGTCAACCTTGATTAAAGGATTTAGACTGATACAATAGTTAGAAAATAATATTAGGTTCTGATTTGAAAAACATACAACTCACTTTTCAAATATAGATCCACTTTGCACATATGTTGATTTACTGAATGACCTTCATTTTCATCTCCATATCTGATCTTCTCAGAATTTGCTTCAAGAAATCACCATAATTTTGTTTAGCTCTTCACAATTTTTCCTTCAACCTTCTGCTTAGAATTAGCAGCCAATAACACCAACCTCTTCCTCATCCTTAGTAACCTCACAATTAGGTTTTCCTTTATACCTCTCTGATCAAGTAGATCAATCTTTTGCTACTTAATCTCCTCTATAGATCTTAGGTTTAGGTCAGATTCATCGAATGCTTCCATCATTATGTTCTTCATCTTCTCCTTCTACATACATATCCAAACTTCTCTTTGAATCCATAAGAAAATGGTTTACCACTCATTAAATGCTCCATAAAATTCATTAATAATGTCAACACATTTTACATATCCCAAGAATTCAACTATGTCAGTTGGGATCCTCAATTCTTTCTCCAAATGTAAATTAGTGACACTCGGTCAATACTATGTTCATCTCCTCAGTCATCATTATGTATCTTAATCATCACTAAAAACTGTCTTCCTTAGCAAACACTGTCTTGTTTGATAATTTATTGTCACTCGACAATTACTGATGTTCGGTCAACACTAGATTTACTCGGCATATACCAACACTCGGTTGACACTAACATCACTTGGCTTAATCTATATTTCTTCACTTTTTCTCAGTTAAGCTTACCTTTCCAGTATTTCTTCTTACTAGATAAACAACACATTATCTTCTCAATGTGCCAACTAATTAAGTACTCATTGAAGTATCACATAACTCAACCTTTCCTTAGGTCCTCTTGTTATCTCCTCTTTTCAAATCCTCTTCATCAATCAAAAGATATGGTACTCTCCTAGATAGAAACTATCTTACCAATTAAGGTTTGACATCAATGACAATATAACAATTGTTTTAATTGTAGTTTCCAACAGTTGGTTTCTTCACAGGTCATGTAGATGATGGTCTACCGTACCTTCTTTGCATAGAAATCAGGGGAGGTGGAGTTGCCTCTTCAATATTAATTGGTTTTACTTGAGTCTGTTGTTGTATGCTAATTTTTTCCATTTCATCCTTGTTAATTATTTCTTTCTCTTCTGCTATATCAACAATTTTCATGATTTTTTTTGTTCTTTTCCTTTTGTCAACTATAAATGAAACTCTCAATACTTCTCCATATAGGTTTTGAACCTCTGTACATTTGGATTAGTGGGGATTTTGAGGATTTCTTCCATATACTTCTCAACTACCTCTAGTATTACTTCATAGCCAATCAGTTGAATCCATATTATCTAGGTTCTACTACCTCTATGCAACATTGATCTATCTCAATTATGAAACATATTGAATCTGCAAAATTCTCCACTATATGTTTTGGAATTCTTTCTCTTTTTTGCATTTTCTTCTAAAACATCTGAAGGTGTCTTGAGATTAAAGAATCTATGTCATTTTTATTCTAACTCTGGTACATTTTAGATATGTATAATGCCATAGGACTGGAAGATCCTTCTATCAAGCTACATTCATGACTCTAGAAAATAAATTCATCAAGTAGAAAAACATATGTACAATCAAGGAACCATACTTGAATATCTGTGATTTGTCCCTTTTTATCTTCTCAGGGTTCTTTAGTAGTTTCTGTTGCATTATGAAGATTGCGGGGTGGGGTGAATCAGTAATCCTAATCACAAAATACCTTCAAAACTTTTCTCTGATTAACTCGGTAACACCACAGTTTACTATTTACTGATAATAGTAAATAAACTATAACTTTCAATAAATCATTCACACAAATCATTCACAATGTATAACACCAATATTTAACATGGAAACCTAGCTTTGGGAAAAATCAATGTGGGAATTGTCACCCACTAAAAAAATACTTTTTTGAAGTACACCTGACTAAGAGCTAATCTGGTTAAAGATTACAAAACATAGTGTTAGGTGTGACCCGGTTAAGGGATTTACCTCATAATTTTTAGGATCTTCACCCTTTTAGGAGTGGCCTTGTGAGAGGGCTTTAAACCCTCTTTAGAATGTCACATTTCTCAAGGATTTTACAATAACACTGTTAAGTTCACTCTGTTAAGAGATTTGACTATTACAAATGCTAGTAAGCAACAGTAATAAAATTGACCTGTTCATTTGCAACTATCTTTTCTAAATCAGATCCTTGTGTTCTCTTTTGTCTTCATTTCAATTCTCCATCATCCACTGGCATCAACACTTCATCAAATCCTTCTTTTCCCACTCAAAATCTCTTTGTTCCTTCTTCTCTACAATAGTCGGTAACCCTTCACTTATTCAATTTTCTAGCCATTTTTCCATATAAGATCATGCTTTAAATAGACATATTTTGCCTCTTAATCTCATCTATTATATTTTCCTTTAATCAAACTTGACTGTTCAATTCATTATACATCAAATCTGGATCTTGGTAACACATTTTATTTTCACCTAGGAACTTAAAATTTTTCTACAAACTTGTTCCATCTCTTTTTCTGCTTAGATCTTTTCATAGATCTCCATCTTGAATTTTTATAATCATATATCCCTTGTAACTAACTTTCCTTAGTATCATGATCATCCCGCTCATCATAGATAATCATAAAATGTTGCTTCAATCCTTATTTAATATTGTTCCTCGCTTGGTGTCCTTCATTAGAATTTTGATAACATCACTCGGTGCCTAAACCTTTCTGCTTTACTGAGTGACCTATCTTGATGAAGGGTGCTCTCCTTAATACCACAAACACATAACAGAAACAGTGAAACAACAACAATATGCAATAACCAAAAATGGGCTTCTTATTATCTCCACAAATGTGGAATTACAAACTTTCATAATTACAATATGCAAAGCCACATGGGCATTCCCTTTGCAATATTCTATAGGACAAAGCCTCAAATCATTACCCAGATCTACCCAGAATTGTCCCAAACTACCTAAGACAACACTACAACCTTCCTTATATAGGCAATTTTCCACCGCCTGGGAAGGTTCCAAAAATTTTAGCCAACAAGGCCGACCAAACTTAGAATTATTTTATTTTACAATTTATTACATCAAAGTCGGATCAAAATAACTTTTGAAACCCAAACAGAAATTTTGAAGGAAAATCATTTTCTGCTATTTCAAGTGACCCAACTTCCGAAGACCATAAGTCATCACCAGTTGCTTTGATTGACTATTATGACCCCAATTCGGAAAGGGCACAAGGAGCTCTACAACATTTAAATTAAGCAAGCTTCATTCAACCAAAAATTAAACCTCATCTGGGGCCTCTAAATCCTTCAAAACTAAGTTCAAAGTTTCTGTACCCTGCTGCCAATACTGAAAATCTGCAGTATCTTCAAAACTAGACTTGATCTAGCAATGAAACTTTACTGGCAGGCTGATATGACTAAGATGAACCTCCACCCGTGAAATCAAAACATTTCGAGATCATATGACCAACTTACTAAAAATAGTAAGTTTCCATAAATAGTAGCTCTACACAAAGATAGCCCTTATTGAAAAGCAAACATAAATATTTTTGGGTGATGCAAGATTGCTCTTACACCTAGGATGCTCCTGCATCATATCTTTTTCTCTTTACCTTACTGAGTGACTTTTCCATCTCGATAGCCAAAACAACTTTACTTATAGAATTCTCAAAAATTTATCACCATGCTTTACCAACTTAACATACTCATATATGTTAGATAGAAAAAAATCACATTAACATAATCAAATCATTATTTGATCTATATCAGTCTCACAATTAAGTTCTTCAACTTCTCAACTTCTTGTTTCTTCTTCTCCTTAACTCATTCGTCTTATGTCATTATCAAATGATATGGCAACATAATAGAAATAAAAAATCAATTGCTTGACATCAATGACAAGACTATAATTGGTCTAAACTTTCTACTATCATGTATTCCTCTGATCTTGATTAGTCTTCATCATGAGCTCCATAAGATAATCAATCTTCAACATTGTTATCAGTTATGGTAACAATCTCCCTCTTTGGCATTGATGGCAACACTAAATAAATTTAGTGTCCAATTGACGATGGTATCTTTTTACGGTCATTCATATTCTGTACTCCTTCTGAGTTGTAACTTCTTCTTTTCTGATCTTTCATATGTAGTCTTCCTTTTTCTATTAGTAACACTATCCATTCTAATTCCATCAGCAACATACTCTCTTATTCATCGGTAGTACTCTCCCTCTGGAGTTATTTATCTCTTTTAGATAATATTCTCCCTCTTACTGTATTCTTTTGATTTGTCTATCTCCCTCTTACTTCACTGATCTTCTCCCTATATCAATTGACTTATTCTCCCTCCTAATCTCATGTTCTTCTTCAATAATCTTCTTCCTCTTTGACAACAATGGAAAAGAAACATAAACTTATGAGATATACCTCTAGTATATAGATTTTTCATTGCAGTCATAAACATCCTTTTCACAACTTCAAGCTTCACCTAAAGAGTGAACACTAGCATCAACTCATAAGATAGATATTCTATCAAGTCCTTGAATTGATGCAGAATGCATGTTTCCTTAATGTACATTGGATAGGGGAAGAACCCCTAACTTACCTCAGAGATACTCAAAAGCATCCTTCAGTAATGGTATTATAAAGACATCAATTATCTTCTCTTTAGAATTCACATACTCCAATGTCACATGCTTATCTTGTACTTTCTCTCTCAAGTAATGATACTTAACATATATATGCTTGGTCTTTGAATGCATCATAGGGCTCTTTGATATATTAATAGCATTGGTATTATCACAATAAATTGTAATAGGATTAGTAATCTTGAACATGCATACCTTCCAGTAGTTGTTCGATCCCTACAATGTTAGAACAACTCATAACTGTTGCCACATATTTAGCTTCGACAGTAGATTGTGAAATATAACTATATTTCTTGCTTAACCATGTCACTAGCCTTTGTCCCAAAAAGAAAGCTTTACCTCTAGTGCTTTTCTTATCATCAATATTTCTTTCCCAATCAACATCAATATATACTTTAAGATCAAAATATCCTTTCCTTGTGTATAATAGACTGAAATCTTCAGTCCCTTTCAAATATCTAAATATCCTCTTAACTACAAAAAAATGTGTCTCCTTGGGGTTTGCAGAAAACCTTACAAAAATTTTAACTAAATGTGCTATATCAGGTCTACTATGTACCACATATTGTAGTTTACCAATCATAGATAGGTAAAGTCTCATTCACTTCCTTATGTTAGAAGAACTGAGAGGGGGGGTGAATCAGTTATCCAGTGTCCGAAAACAAAATGTATAATTCAAAACAACTTCTTTACTTTCTGCTCGTCGGTAAACAAAAATAACTATCACTGTTTGTGCTTTTACCTATTACCAGTCTAATACTGTAATAGATTACTGATCAAATCTAACATGTAATATGCAAAGTATGATAACAAACAAATATCACAATCAACACATAACACAAGAGATTTAACGTGGAAACCCTGTAAAGGGAAAAACCACCTGGGACCGACAACCCAAAATTGTTCACTCTTTTGAAGTGAGGTCGGTTAAGACCCAACCCTGTTAAAGGTTACAAACACACTGTCAGGTGTGACCTTGTTAGAGGATTTTAGACTAGAATTTATCATCCAACCAGCATTCACTATGGGGTTGATAGGATAACAATGTTCATTCTATGAATGATACATCATAAGACTTTCAGAGTCCACTCAGTTAAGAGATTTTAACTGTATACAATGGTTAAATATGTAACAGTAAATGACCTTCCTTAATACAACTTCAATTGCAGATTACAGATCAATATTTAGTCCATACAAATCATTCTAATAAATATTTCACTTCAGATTTAATACTGTATCAACTTACTATCTATTGGTAATTGCTCTTTGTAGCTCGATAACTATTCTACAACTCGGTTCTTACAAACCAGTATGATTAGAATACATGAAATCTTGTTCACGCAAAATTCCTATAGCTTCTTCTTCTTCCGAATTTTCTTCATAAAGAAATTCTATTCACTTATATAGATGAGTAAATCATTTTTTTCTCCACCATCAAATTTTGCCACTTAACCACATTCATAGATTTTTCCACTTCAAACTTTCTCGGTACTTGTGTCAATAATACATTTCAATCTGCTCCGTTAGATCTTCCTGAATTTTGTCAGTCGTTGATCTATGTAACAAACTTTATCTATTACCTCAATGTTATACTATTGTCAGCTCATCAATCTTATTGGCTAAACTAATCATTTAATTCATTCTATCCTGCTCGGTTAACAAAGAATGTGTCGATGAACACTGCTTGGTTAATACTGCGATCGGTATACACTACACTCCGTCGGTGTATACTAGAAATGCTTCATTTAACGACAACACTACTTTGTGTCTTTCAACTCTATACTTCATCATAGATGAATGCAACATAATAAAGTCAATATCATCAAGTCATAGACTCATCAACAAGTTACTCAATGTGTTCCTTATCCTCATCTGTCATGTACATCTTTCCTCATGTAGATTTCTCTATTCTTCATCTCTTTTTCACCTTTCTTCAGATGTCTCAGTATAGTAACTTACAAGATAAGTGTTGTCAAACTAGTTGACATCAATGACAACATAATACTGATTTAGTCATATTACATATCTAATCAACAACTTCTTAGTGATCTTTAATCATAGATTCTTCAATCAGATTCCAAATCAGTTGTAGTCCAACAATCTCTCCCTTTGGCATTGATGGCAACTCAAGTAATATGAAATGTACCATACACATACCAAACATATATTCTACAACTTTGTGAACAAAATGATGTAAGTCAAATAGACTTAATATGTTTAATCACTACATTACTAAACCATCATTTAAATAATACAGCTTTACCATTCTGTAGTTGTAATCTTTTTAGTTCTTCTGTTCCATTCAGATTGTCTCTCCCTTTCATAGTTCTCATCGGTGCTTGTTCCCTTTTTAAAACCTTTCATATTGTTCATCTCTACCTTTAACATCAATGCCAAAGAAATAAATAAACAATCAGCTTTGTAGTAGCCAAGTAACTCTCTAGTGTCTAGTGCTTCCTGTGTATCTCTGTATATTGATATCTCATCGGTTCAAGTTCTCAAACTTAATCACAACCTTGAACATGATTCAAAGTGTGAACTATGTTGCATCAACATGAATGATCTTTTGATAAAAGTAGGCTGATGCAACAACCAAATCACCTTAGTGACCGATAGATAGGGGATGGACCCCAAGTCTAGTTCTCAAGTATTCAAATGTGTCCTTCGGTAGAGGCTTTGTAAAAATATCGATAAGTTGTTCTTTAGATGTAACAAATTCTAACTTTACTTTCTTCTCTTGCACTTGTTCTCTTAAGTAATGATACTTAATAGATATATGCTTTGTCTTAGAGTGCATCATAGGATTCTTTGAAATATTAATAGCACTAGTGTTGTCACAATATATAATCACCGGGTCAGTGATTACCTCATTCATTCCTTCCAACACTTGTTTGATATATGCAATGTTTGAATAGTTAGTAGTAGCAGCAACATACTCTACTTTAGCTATAGACTAAGAAATACAAGCCTACTTTTTACTTGTCTAGGTTACAAGTCTTTCACCAAAGAAAAATGCTCCTTCGGTGGTGCTTTTTCTATCATCCACATTTATAGCCCAATCAGCATCAGTGTAAACTTTCAGTTCAAACTTCCCTTCCTTAGGATACCATAATCCATAATTCTTTGTTTTCTTCAAGTATCTTAAGATCCTTTTTGTAGCTATCATGTGTGATTCTCTAGGATTAGCAAAAAATCTTGCAACTATACCCACAACATGTGCTATATCTGGTCTACTGTGAACTACGTACATTAACTTACCAATCATGGATCGGTAAAGTGTCTGATTTACTTAGGTAGTTTCATCCTCCTTTGTCAGTTTGCATTCATTAGCCATCGGTGTTCCCACAGGTTTAACATCTTCCATGCCAAATGTCTTCAGTACTTCCTTTATGTATTTAGATTGTGTGATGAATATGCCATCACTCTGCTGAATCACTTGTAGTCCAAGAAAGAACTTAATCTCTCCAAATATAGACATTTCAAATTTCTTTTAAATTTCATCAGCAAATGCCTTGTAGACAAGATCTGAGCCCCCAAAGATGATGTCATCAATAAATATTTCAGCAATGATAATAGTATCATCAGTATCACCTTTCACATATAGATTGTTGTTTTCACTTGTTCTAAGAAATCCAATACTTAACAAATAAGTATGCAGTCTTTCATACCATGCTCTTGGTGCTTTTTTTAGACCATATAAAGCTTTATGTAATCGACATACCATGTTTTTATTGTCGGGATCAACAAATCCTTTAGGTTGTTCAATGTAGACCTCTTCTTCAAGTATACCAATCAAAAATGTTGACTTCACATCCATTTGATAGACTTTGAATTTCTTGTGTGCAACATATGCAAGTAGCATTCTAATTCCTTCTAATCTAGCAATAGGTACAAATGTTTCACCATAGTCAATGCCTTCTTCCTATGCATATCCATTGCATACCAATCTAGCTTTATTTCTTGTGACTTCACCATTTTCATTCAATTTATTCCTATATATCCACTTAGTATCGATAACATTCTTATCTTTTGGTCGAGGTACTAAGGACCAGGTTTTGTTCTTTTCTATTTTCTCTATCTCCTCTTTCATTACATTAACCCATTCTTCATTCTCTAATGCAACTTTCATAGTTTTAGGTTCAAATTCACAAATTAGACATGTATCTTGTCTTGTTTTGCTTCTAGTTTGCATTCTAGCATGTCTGTCTCCAATGATTTGTGTTTCAGGATGGTGTCTTCTGACAAAAATAGCTAAAACTCAGTTTCTTCTTTCTTGCTCATCCTATTCAGGGTCATTTTCTTGCTCGGAAGCTTCTTCATGTTCATCAGTTTGTGAACCCTGTTGTACTGCATTATTTCCCTACTGATCGGTTGTCACTGCTTGCTGTGTCGATAGATACTCTAGATGTTCAATGTAAGTGAATCTACCATAGTCTTCCAGTTCCTTTGTACTTTCCTCTATGTACTTGTCATCAAACTCATCAACACAAACATTAGTACTTTCAACTATCTTATTTGTAACCTTATTCAGACATTTATATGCTTTACTTGTAGTGGAATATCCCAGAAATATTCCTTCATCTCCTTTAGAATCAAATTTCCCATTTCTCTCATCTTTCAAAATAAAGCATTTACTTCCAAAAATTTTGAAATAACTTACAGTAGGTTTGTATCCAAACCACAGTTCATAAGATGTTCAGTTGGAGTCCTTCTTTAGTTGTACTCGGTTAAGAACATATACAACTGTGCTGACAGCTTCCCTCCAATATGTCTGAGCAACATTCTTCTGTATCATCAATGTCCTAGCACAGTCAATTATAGACCTGTTCCTCCTTTTAGCAATGCCATTTTGCTAAGGTGTCCTCGGTGCAGATACCTGCCTTTTGATTCCATGCTCATTACAAAAGTTAGTAAATTCATCAAAGATAAATTCACCTCCTCTATCAGATCTTAAGCATTTTATTTCCTTTCCTATTTCTTTCTTTACCTTAGCTTTATACCACTTAAACATTTTGAAGGCTTCAGATTTCTCTTTCAAGAACATAACAGTCATTAGTCTAGTGTAATCATCAACAAAAAGAATAAAATATCTATCACCATAATAACTATGAGTTCTCATAGGACCACACAGATCGGTATGAACCAACTCAAGTATCTTCTTTGTTGAGTAGTCTTTTCTTTTAAAACTAGACTTAGTCATCTTACCTCTTTGACATTCATGGCACATGGCATGATCAGGTTTTGAAAAGTTAGGTAGTCCTCTAACTCTTTTCTTTCTACTAATTTTGATCATGTTGTCAAAGTTCACATGGCATAACCTTCGGTGCCACAACCAAGCATCTTCATCCTTTATTAGCAAACAAGAAGATTGATCCATATCAAGATAGAATAGATAACCTCTAGATTGTGTACTAGTCCCGAAAAGTCTTCCTCCATCATCATAGATCTTTGCCTTTTTTCTCTCAAAAGCCATTCGGTAGCCTGAGTTGTTCAGCTGAGCCACACTTAATAGATTATAGTTTAGCCCATCTACCCAGTATGCATTTTCACATTGTAGTCTATCATTGATCATTAGTGAGCCTTTACATCTTACCACACAAGGTGCATCATTTCCCATTCTCACAGATCCTCCATTATATTCAAAAAGATGATCAAACTTCTCTACATCACCGGTCATATGATTTGTGTAGCCACTGTCTATGATCCATGTATCATTTCTACTTTAGAGATCAGTGTTGTCTCTTCATGTTTCTCTTCCTCTTCTGAATCATCTTTCATAGCAACAAATAAAACTTCTATGTCATCATTAGAATTAGATTTAGTTTCAATATCTTTAGCTATGTAACATACCTTTTTGCCTTTTTCATCTTGGTTGTCTCTGTTGTTGTGTCGGTAACCTCTACTGACTCTTCTCCCATAGCTTCCTTCAGATCAGTCTTTGGATCTATCATCATCTTTCTTATAAGGACATCTAGTAGTGATGTGACCAACTTCTTTACAATTAAAGCATGCTAAAGGTAGCTTGCCTCTATACCTTCCTTTTCTTTTGGGCAATCTTCTAGCCATAAGTTCTTCAAGCTCATCAAGTTCATCATTGATATTGTCATCACTATCACAATTCTTACCATTCCTGCTAGACTTTCCAATCTTTAGAGAAGACATGAAAGTGGATTCAACAGAAGGAACAATATTGTTATCAAAGTTGTTTAGTTCAATGGTTGTAAGTTTACCAATCAGAGTGTCAAGAGTAAGGTTGGATGTAGCTCTTGTTTCATGAATTGCAGAAATCCTGATTGCATAAACTGGTAGCAAAGTTCTGAGAATCTTGCTTATCACTGTTTCATCATCAATTAATCCATTAGATGCTCTAATAGCATGTACCACCTCTTTGAGTCTATTTTAATATTGGAAAATGTTCTCACCTTCTTTCATTCTCATATCATCAAATCTGCCTCTCAGACTTTCAGCTCGGGCTCTTTTGACATTTAGATCTCCACTATAGATTTGTGTTAATTTATCCCACATTTATTTAGCAGTCGTGCAAGTCTTGATATCTTCAAATTCAGCATCAGTATAGGAAGCAGCAAGTTCCATCATAGTAACATTGTGTTCATGCTTGTCCTTCAGTTGATCAATAGTTAAGGGACCAGTGGGCGGTTGTATGTAGCCATTTTCCATCAGATCTAGTGCTGAGTTCCCAATTCCAGATATGTGTAGCTTTATTCTACTTTGCCATACTGTGAAGTTCTCTTTGTTCAATTTTAGTACTTCCCTCTTATACATCTTGAGACCTTTATGCTTAAGTCCTTAAAACACTGTTCCAAGCAACCACTACTTTGATACCAATTGTTAGAATAACTGAGAGGGGGGGTGAATCAGTTATCCAGTGTCCCAAAACAAAATGTATAATTCAAAACAACTTCTTTACTTTCTACTCGTTGGTAAACAAAAATAACTATCACTATCTGTGCTTTTACCAATTATCAATCTAGTACTGTAATAGATTACCGATCAAATTTAACATGTAATATACAAAGTATGATAACAAAAAAATATCACAATCAACACATAGCACAAGAGATTTAACGTGGAAACCCTGTAAAGGGAAAAACCACCTAGGATCGGCAACCCAAAATTGTTCACTCTTTTGAAGTGAGGTCAGTTAAGACCCAACCCTGTTAAAGGTTATAAACACACTATCAGGTGTGACCTTGTTAGAGGATTTTAGACTAGAAGTTATCATCCAACTAGCATTCACTATGGGGTTGATAGGATAAAAATGTTCATTCTATGAATGATACATCATAAGGCTTTCAAAGTCCACTTGGTTAAGAGATTTTAACTGTATACAATGGTTAAATATGTAATAGTAAATGACCTACCTTAATACAACTTCAATTGCAGATTACAGATCAATATTTAGTCCATACAAATCCTTCTGATCAATATTTCACTTCAAATTTAATACTGTATCAACTTATTGTGCTTCGGTAATTTCTCTTTGTAGCTCGGTAACTATTCTGCAGCTCGGTTCTTACAAACCAGTATGATCAGAATGCATGAAAGCTTGTTCATGCAAAATTCCTGTAGCTTCTTCTTCTTCTGACTTTTCTTCATAAAGAAATTATGTTCAATTATATAGATGAGTAAATCATTTTCTTCTCCACCAGCAGATTTTGCCACTTAACCACATTCATAGATTTTTCCACTTCAAAATTTCTCAGTAGTTGTGTCAATAATACATTTCAATCTACTTCATTAGATCTTCCTGAATTTTGTCTGTCGTTGATCTGTATAACAAACTTTATCTATTACCTCGATGTTATATTGTTGCCAGCTCATCAATCTTATCAGCTAAACTAATCATTTAATTCATTCTATCCTGCTCGGTTAACAAAGAATGCATTAGTGAACACTGATCGGTTAATACTCCAATCGGTATACATTTCAGTCCATCGGTGTATACTAGAAATGCTTCATTTATCGACAACACTGCTTTGTGTCTTTCATCTCTATACTTCATCATAGATGAATGCAACATAATAAAGTCAATATCATCAAGTCATAGACTCATCAACAAGTTACTCAATGTGTTCCTTATCCTCATCTGTCATGTACATCTTTCCTCATGTAGATTTCTCTGTTCTTCATCTCTTTTTCACCTTTCTTCAGATGTCTTGATATAGTAACTTACAAGATAAGTGCTGTCAAACTAGTTGACATCAATGACAACATAATATTGATTTAATCATATTACATATCTAATCAGCAACTTCTTAGTGATCTTTAATCATAGATTCTTCAATCAGATTCTAAATCAGTTGTAGTCCAACACCTTAGTGTCATCTTCCTTAGATAATTTGCAACCAGTATACATCAGTGTTCCAACTAGTTTTGAGTCTTCCATATTAAATATTTTCAGGATCTCCTTGATATACTTATATTGAGTGATGTAGATCCCATCTTTTACTTGTTGAATTTGAAGTCCAATAAAGAATTTAATCTCTCCTATCATGGACATCTAAAATTCTTTTCTCATCTCCTTAGTAAATGACTTGGACATTATCTCATTACCACCAGATATAATGTCATCAACAAATATTTCAACAATTAGAATTTCATCAAATTTATCACATTTCAAGTATAAATTGTTGTTATCACTAGTCCTTTCAAATCCAATCCTAACTAAACAAGAGTGCAGTCTTTCATACCATGTTCAGGAAACCTTCTTTAATCCATATAAATCTTTGTGTAGTTTGAAGACCATACTCTTATTGTTCTTGTCAAAAAATCCATCAAGATGTTCTATGTAGATTTCTTCTCTGAGTATTCCATTTAGAAATACAGATTTAACATCCATTTGATAGATTTTGAATTCTTTGTATGTTGCATAAGCAAGTAATATTCTAACACCTTCTGATCTAGCAATAAGGGAAAAAGTTTCACCATAGTCAATACCTTCTTCTTGCGCATACCCTTTGCAGAGTAATATTTCTTTATTTCTAATCACATCTCCTTTTTAATTGAGTTTATTTTTGAAAATCCATTTTGTTCTTATCACATTCTTATCCTTAGGTCTTGGTACCAGTGACAATGTGTTATTCTTTTCAATTTGATCAATTTATTCTTTCACAACATTCATCCAATCTTCATTTTCTAGTGCATCCTTTACCAATCTAGGCTCAAATTCAAAAATCAAACAAGTGTTATCTTTCAAATTCCTTCTCGCCATAACTCTTGCATTCCTATCTCCAATAATTATTCTCAGTGAGTGGTATCTTCTCACATAATTTGATAATGCAGGTTCTAGTTTTCTCACCAATGTTCTCATCTCTTGGTAGAGGGTCATCTTGTTCATCAGTTTCTACTTGCTATTTCTTGGTTGTGTCAATTGAATTACCATCTTGTACATTTTTTTTTAATATAATTCTCAAGTTTCTTTTTAGTATCCTCTTCATTCTTTTCTGTAAACTCATCAACTCTTACATTTTCACTTTCAACTATTTTGTTAGAATCCTTGATTAAACATTTATATGATTTAATCTTTGATGAGTAACCAAGAAATATTCCTTCATCACCTTTAGAATAAAACTTTCCATTTCTAAAATCTTTCAGTATATAACACCTTCTTCCAAAATTTTTGAAATAACTTGCATTCAGTGTTTTGCCAAACTACAGTTCATAGGATGTCTTGTTTGTACCTTTCTTTAACTATATTTAGTTGAGAGTGCAAAATACATTACTTATAGATTATCTCTAGAATGTTTGTGCAACTTTTTTACCAATCAAAAAAGTTCTATCATAGTCAATAATAGATCTATTTTTTCTCTTAGCTATCCCATTTTATCATGGAGTTGTCAGTGCAAACACTTGTCTTTTAATTCTATACTCATTACAAAAGACATTAAATTCATCAGAGATAAATTCACCTCCTCTATCAGATCTTAAACAATTCAACTGTTTACCTGTTTCTTTCTCAACTCTAGCCTTATACAACTTAAACATTTGAAATGCCTCAGAATTTTCTTTAAGAAACATAACATACGTCATTCTTGAATAATCATCCACAAACAAAATAAGGTATTGATCTCCATAATATGTTTGAAATTTTATAGGACCATAATGGTCAATGTGAACCAATTCCAAAATACCATTTGTGGATTAAGATTTTCTTAGAAAACTTGATTTGGTAATCACACCAATTTGACATTCCTTGCACATAGCTTTCTTAGGTTTTCATAATCTCAGTAGTCCTCTAACTCTACTCTTCTTACTCACTTTAATCAAGTTATCATAATTCACATGACACAATCTCTTACCCCATAACCATACATGTTCATATTTACCAAATAAGAAACTCTTTGCATCAGTACCAAGATAAAATAAATTACCTCTTGCTTTTCTTCTAGTTCCAATTAGATTTCCGTCAACACCATAGAACTTAACATTTTTTGTTTTGAAATTCTAGTCAATGGCTATTATTGTTCAATTGTGCAACACTCAATAGATTATAGTCTAGTCCTCTAACCCAATATGCATCATTACATTCCATATTATGATTCAACACAATAGATCCTTTACCTTTCATAGGACATGGGACATCATTGCCAAATCTGACAAATCCTCCATCATATTCTTCTAGGTTATCAAATTTGTCAATATCACCAATCATATGGTGTGAACAACCACTATCACTAATCCAAGGGCCAAGTTTACTTACATGAGAAACAAGTTCTTTTTAATCTTCATTATTTCCCTCATCTGATTCTTCCTTTACAACAAAAATGACAACTTAATAGCCTTCCTCAGTATCATCAGATTCATCATCAGTGACACATTCCTCAACAAGGTAGCAAGAATTCTTACCTTTGTCCTTAAAGTATCTGAATCATCTATTTCAGTTGTCTCTTTTGTCATTCTTATCATTTTTGTCATTACCAGGACATCTAGATGCAATATGTCCAATCTTATTATAACTAAAACATTTCAATGGTAACTTGCCTTTATATTTTCCTTTGCCTCTAGGTAGTTGGTTAGGCGACATGGCTTCCAATTATTCTTGTTCTCTCTCTTCATTTAGAATGCTGTCATACTCATTTACATATGATTTTTTGTGATTATCTCTTTCTCTTCTTGATGTTTCAATGCTCACATATGACTTGAAGGATGTCTCAATGGTCGATAGACTATTATCATAATTACTTAACTCAAATACAATCAACTTACCAATTAGGACTTCAAGAGTAATAGTTGTTCAATATAGATCTCAATTCCTGAGTTGTAGATACTCTAATAGCATACTTAGAAGAAAAAATTCTCAAGATCTTAATTACCACTTCTTCATTAGTTAGTGATCCACCAACACCTCTGGTGGCACTAACAACTTCCTTGATTCTGCTGCTATATTGTGTGATGTTTTCTTCATCTTTCATCCTCATTTCATCATATTTTCCTCTCAGAATGTCAACCTTATCTTTTGCACATGTTGATCTCCTCCATAGATAAGTGTGATTCTACCCCACATTTCTTGTGCATTAACACAATCCTTGATATCATTAAATTCAGCATTGGAGAGGGAATAAAGAATTTCTATCATAACCAAGTTGTGTTCCTGCCTTTCTCTCATCTGATCAACTATCAATGGTCCAATATGTGGTGGAGTGTAGCAATTACTAATTAGGTTCAATGTAGAGTCTCAAATCCCAAATAGACACAATCTCATTCTACTTTTCTATGTAGAGAAACCTTCCTTGTTCAACTTAGGTACTTCTCTCCTATACATCTTCATATCTTTAAACTTATCTCTTTAGAGTAATTAGCTCTGATACCAATTGTTAGATTACAGAGGGGGGGCGGTGAATCAATAATCCTGATCACAAAATACCTTCAAAACATTTCCCTGATTAACTTGGTAACAACACAATTCACTATTTACCAACAACAGTAAATAAAATATAACTTTCAGTAAATCATTCATACAAATAATTCACAATAAATAACACCAATATTTAACATGGGAACCTAACTTTGGGAAAAACCACTGTGGGGATTGTCACCCACTAAGAAAATACTCTTCTAAAGTATGCTCGACTAAGAGCCAATCTAGTTAAATGATACAAAATACACTATTAGGTGAGGCCCGGTTAAGGGATTTACCTCAGATCTATTAGGATCTTCACCCTGTTAGGAGTGGCCTTGTTAGAGGGCTTTAAACACTCTTTAGAATGCCACCTTTCTCAAGGATTTTACAATAAGATTGTTAAGTCAACTCTGTTAAGAGCTTTGACTGTTAGAAATGCTAGTAAGAAATAGTAATAAAATTGACCTGTTAATTTGAAACTATCTTTTCTCAATTAGATCCTTGTGCACTCTTCTTTCTTCACTTCATTTCTTCATAATCCACTGACATCAACATTTCATCAAATCCTTCTTTTCCCACTCAGAATCTCTTTGTTCCTTATTCTCTACAATAGTTGGTAACACTTCAACTATTCAGTCTACCATCCAATTTGTCCATATAAGATCATCATTTATATAGACATCTTTTGCCTCTTCTCATATATTACATTTTCCTTTAACCAATCTTGATTGTTCAATTCATTATACATCGAATCTGTATCTTAGTGGTTAACATATTTTCTTTTCACCTAGGAACTTGAATTTTTTATAGAAACTTAGTCTATCTCTTTTTCCACTTATATCTTATCATAGATCTCCATCTTGAATTTTTATAGCTGTATATCTCTTGTATTTAACTTTCCTCAGCATCATGATCATCCAGCTCATCATATCTAATCATTAAATGTTAATTCAATCATTATTTAATATTGTTCCTCGCTTGGTGTCCATTATAATTTTGGTAACATCGCTCGGTGCCTAAACCTTTTTGCTTTACCGAGTGACTTATCTTTTTCTCTTTACCTTACTGAGTGACTTTTCCATCTCAGTAGCCAAAACAACTTTACTTACTGAATTCTCAAAAATTTATCAGCATGCTTTACTGACTTAACATACTCATATGTTAGGTATAAAATAATCATATCAACATAATCAAATCATTTTTTGATCTATATCAGTTTCCCAATTAAGTTCTTCAACTTCTCAACTTCTCATTTCCTCTTTTCCTTAACTCATTCATCTTATGTCATTACCGAATGATATGGAAACATAATATAAATCAGAAATCAATTGCTTGACATCAATGACAAGACTATAACTAATCTAACCTTTCCACTATCATGTATTCCTTTGATCTTGTTCAGTCTTCATCATCATCTCCATTAGATAATCTATCTTAAAAATTGTTATCAGTTATGGTAATAGTTTCTTTCTCATGATCTCAGAAATATCAAACTATACATCTTCCATCAATATTCGGTAAGAAATGTGTATGATGGTTTCCAATATGGAATTCATTCTACTTTTATGATATACTTTGTATCCCAGTATCATGGATGTGAACTTGACATCTAGTTGAATGATGTCATTAATAGTCATAGCTCTTCTACCCCATCATGATTTAGTCAATTTCTCAACCACTTTCTACTTAGATGATTTAAGCATTGGTATTTCTCTGGTAGCATTGAATCCGGTAACTTGGTGAATTAATTCCGTAGTTATCTTTACCGGTTGATCTCCTAAATGAAAGAATTGATCATGAATTCTACTTAAAATAATATTTGTCCATTCAGGATCATCAACTAAAGTGAGATAGGTTAATTTAATTAACCTTCCAGAACTCATCCTTCAACACTCCATTTGAATACAAAGACCCATACTGAATGACTATCTCATAATCACCAATGTATTCCAACTTGAAATGAATATACACACGTACATTCTCAAGGTGAAACACTCCATCAAGCACATGAGAAAATGCACCTTCGGGATCATCTTCCATAGACTTATATGGATGGAATTTAAATTCATAATGCAGATTCTCAAGATTATTAATAATCTATGGAGTATCTGTATTCTCCAATGAAATAGATGGATTTTCGAAGAGATAAATACCTTTTACGTGTCATTTAGGGTTTTTTCATCAAATCCTTTGGTAGGTCAAATCAATAGCCAAATCACTTTTGAGTTATCTCTATTTAGATTCTTCAAGTCACAATGTGAAGAATTAATCATGAAATGTTCCTTTTAACCTATCGATCTGCCTATTTTGATCATTAATTTCCATTTGTACCTTAGGTTTCAATAAAGCTGTTGGAAACTAGTGAACTAAAAAATCTTCTACACTCACTAAAACTTTAATATCTCTACATGCAAACCAAGATGTAGTTGTATTGTCTTAAAATGGAATCACTTCCATGTTAAGAACCTTTAGCTCTTTGAGTAAGTAGTTTGGGGTCATGTTGAATGCCTTGAATGGGTATTTGACTTGGATCTAGCTTTCTCCCCTATTCTACCCCATTTCCACTTCTTCCTGACATAATTCTACCATCCTAAATTGTAAACATGAGATTCTTGACCTCATGGTCAAGGTCGACCTCTTAGGTCAAGGTCAACCTCGATCCTAACCTAGGTCAAGGTCGACCTCGATCTTGACCTAGGTCAAGGTCGACCTCTACCATGACCCTAGGGTCCAGGTGCTCGGGGTTAGATTTCAATTTCAGGGTTTCGTCAAAATCTTGTCTTTTCCCTCTTCGAGGCCACTATTTCTTGGGTTAACTATCAAATTCTCACATTAAAATTTGAGGTGGACATTTCTCAACACTTGTATAGGATTCCTAATTTATTATTAGAGATTATCCTTTCTCGAGTTTTGTGCCTAATGTTCAAATTAACTTTGGGGTTGGCCTTACCTCAAATTTTGTAACAAGGCTCTTAAATAATTATTTTTATTTCTATATTAAGGGTGGTCCCCTTCTAGAGTTTTGTGTCAAGACTTTAATTCAATTTCCTCTCCATGTGCACCTCTCTAGAGTTTTTTTCCATGGGCCCTTAATTATTATTTTCTAGGTAGCCTCTCTAGAAGTTTGTGCCCTAGATCACTATAAAAGGGAGCCTTCCTCTCTCATTTTCTCCATCTTATCTCATAATCTATCAAGCTCTCAATTAAGCAAGAAGATCAAGCATTCAATCCTTCAAGAATTCAAGATCCAATTCATCAAGGAGATCCATTGTTAGCCATTGAAGGATTCAATATCTATGCAGCCCTCTTGTTGAATATTTCTCCTTCCACATCCATCCAAGCCTCTTCCTATTCCAAGATCCATTCAAGATTGGTGTTGAAGATCTAAAGACAATTGATTGGAGACATCCTACATTTGATTCTACATTCATCCATACTTGTGGATTCAAGGATTTGAATCCTCCACAAGGGTTTCACCATAAGAAAGGTGAATTATTCCATTCACTTTGTTCATCTATGAAATTTCAATTTAATTTAAAGGTTAACTCTTAAATTGGGGTTTGACTAAGGCAAACCCATACCCCCAACAAACAAAACCATTTTTCTTGCACTGGATACCCTTTTCGTCAAAACTTTCCATTGGAGCTGTGCAGGTCAAGGTCAACTTCTTAGGTCAAGGTGGACTTTTTGGGTCAAGGTTGACTTTGTCTACCTAGGTCAAGGTCAACCTCTCATCTGATTGGAAAAATATCTCTAGGTTTTTTAGATCTCACAGTTTCAGTTGAAGGTCATAGAAATCAATAGTTTTCGAGACTGTTTCACAAGATTTTCAGTCGATTCTTTTTTAGAGGTAAGTACCTTTATTTCTTCATTTCAATATTAGTTTTCTATATTTACTTTCCATATCCATAAAATTTCATGTATGTATAAAATATTGGTTTTGGGGTCTCTTTTATGTGCAAACCATTGTTCTAGGACCCCATTTATATTTTATATATTACATTTTGGTGAACCTGACAAGCTTACCCCTTTATTTTGTGGAATTAGATGCCCTATTGTGTTTGTTGTATTATCTTGCATGCTCACCTTTATATCTTACATTTTGGCAAACCCATTTATGAAAACTCTTTGTTTTTGGTGTTAGATTTGCATTTTGTGTTAGATCTTACAATAAGAGTAGATTTATTTTATGTTATTGCATTTATATTTCAAAAATACAAAAAAAATTGCAAAATTTCTTCAAAAATACAAAAACATTTACATTGCTTTGTGGAATTAGATGCCCTATTGTGTTTGATTTCCTTTTCATGCTTATAAATTTCATTTGAATGCATTTGGATATATCTAGATCTATTTGTTATCATGTTGCATAAGTTGTTTCAAATGTTTTCCAAAACTTTTGGGATTACACAACATCCTCCTATTACCTTACCATTGCATGGCGTTACACCTAGAAAGACTTCATTTAGTGCATGTGATGTTGCTTTGTCCTCTTTTGAATTACCTTTTAAGGATATATTAGAGAAAGAAGATGACCTTAATCTATATCTCCATCATATTTCCCTTTATGGAGATGAGTTAAGGATTGATGTTAATTCTTCTCCTAATATATGTCCTTTCTACGAGCATACTTTAGAATATAATTTATCTTCTTCCCCCTCTAGGGATCAAGCTTTAGTGAATTATGGTGACCCTACAATGTGATTTATTGATAGGGATGATAATCCTCCTATTTGGGATGAACCTTTGGATGGGGATGTTGATTTTTCTCTTCCTCATGAAACCATTATGAATGATCCCTTGGATAAAGACACTGATTTATCCCCTCCTCATGAAGAAGCTTTGATACAAGAGGGTGATTTATTCATACATGATGATAACTCTTTATCTAAAATACACTCACCTTATGAAGACATTTTAGCTAAAGAAGATGATATTATAGATGATTTACCTCCATTTGGGATTCCTTCTAGTGATGATGCATTAGTGGAGAATGATATGAATTTCCTTAATGCTCTCTCTTTTAGTGATGATCTTATGGAGAATCAAGATCTCACCTCATCTCCTCCTAAGATTTCTTCTATGCTTGCTTCTTGTGAATCTATTTGCAGTGTTGAGATAACTAACATGGTTTATCCAAAACCCTTGTTGACTATCAAAGATTGTCCTCGCATTACTATCAAAGGTAAACCTATGGAGTCCTTGGAGTCTTTCAATGACCAAGATTCTATAGCTCACACATATCATACCAGGAATAACCATCAACCTCATCCGGTGGTTTCTACTTATTTACCACCTTCTCAACCCATTCTTCCTCCATCCCATCTTCCTTCCAAGGAGTATAATTTGATAAACCAATTGCAAAATACCCTTGCCAAAATTTCTTTATGGGAGCTTCTTCAAACTTCACCTACCTACTATAAAACCTTGCAAAAATCTCTAGAAACTCTTTCTACTCCACCTCCTAATCAAGAGAACAACAATAAATTCTTACAATGGATGCATGCTACCCCGGGTCCTTCTGACATTGTATTTACTCAAAAGGATTTACCTTCTAAAGAAGTTTGGAATCAATATGATGCTCTTATGGTTGTTGTTACTATAAAAAAAAGTATCATTCATAGGACTTTGATTGATAATGGATGTGAGCTTAATGTTTGTAGCATGGACATGCTGAAAGCAATTAAAGTCGATCTTTCAACTATTCAACCTGACAATGTTCCTATATGTGGCTTTGATAACATTGCTTAGAACACTTTAGGCATCATTACCTTACCTATCAAAGTAGGTCCGGTCATCCTGAATTCACATATTCATGTTATGCCTGAACCTCTCAATTATAACCTTCTTTTGGGTAGACCTTGGTTGCATGAGATGCATGCTACCCCTTCCACCCTCCACCGTAAAGTCAAGTTTATACATAACAACATGATATATAAACTTTATGAAAATGATGCACCAAATCCTTGCTTAAATATTCAAACCCACACTACTCCTATTCCTAATAGTAATCCTTCTTCCTCTAATGCTCTTCTTGGTGATGATCAGGGAACCTTGGACTTTAAGCCTACCTGTATTAGAGAGTATAAGGTTTTTGATCTTTTTTTTTTTGAAGCAGCAAAGAGAGTTTGAACAACGAGTGTTTTCTTTTAATGCCCTTAATAATAAATTTGTCATTGCTTCTACCCATAATGAATCTATCAAACCTACTAATGATGACATAGTGACTAGTGAACTTCCATTGACTCCTTCTGATATGGTTTCTCGTTATGGTCCTGGTTATCATTTTCTAGTTAAACAAGGATTTACTGCTCACGGATGTGGTAAGCATAAGAAGGGAATTGAAATGCCCTTACAAAATGGGGGGCATGAGAATTCTTATGGATTAGTATTTAATCCTGAATAGAAAGTCAATGTTAACAACATTTCCAATAACACTTCAAAACATGATGAACCTATGAAGGAATTTGACCAAGAAGTTCTTTTGCATAAACTCCATGCTAAGATGATTACTAGACCTAAACGCAAAAAGAAACGTAGTCCACACTTAAAAACTCTTCCTTTTTGTTTATATCATAGATTTCATGATCACTCTACTAATGAATATCAAGCTTTACATAATAAGATTAGGTAGCTCATTGATACTAAGGTTATTTATATATTGTGGCAATGAGTTGTATTTCAATCCCATTTTCACTAAATAACATTTATGTTCCTATTATGGAGGTCCACATTATGTAAACAATGTTAGCCTAACCTTGGGGGCTCATTGTCTTGTATAGTGTTGCGATCAATATAATAGGTCCCCTTCCATCCTTGTTCCTACACTTTGGGGGGCAAGGATGCCATCTCCTTCTTTTCTGTCTTTCTAGGATTCACCTCTTTCCCCAGTTAAATAGTATCTATCTATTATGTGATATCCAATCATACATGAAAATTTTGGCTTGCATTGAGGATCTATGTCCTTGATCATAACCTATTTTTGTTATTTGACATTGGGTTTCCATGGTTGATAAATCTCTCACCTTAGAAGCTGAATAGTGTGCTATCCCTCACAAGGGTTACTTTTTCTCTTCTTCCATGATATCTCTTTGCATTCATCCCTTCCATTGCCTCATAGGAGCTATGAACTTCTTGGCTTGGACTGGATGTTGTCTTTTGATATTGTCTTGATGCTGAAGAAGGTTGTATCCTTGTTCTTTTCTTTCCTTAACATGTCAAAATAGTATGTATTTTTTCCATATTAAGGAGGGGGGCATATATATGGCCTCCCTCATTCTATATTATGCATTTTTGTTCTAAGCTCTTTTTTTGTAGCATGCTAAATCTTGGAAGGTGATGAAGGGTGCTCCCCTTAATACCAAAAACACATAACAGAAATAGAGAAATGACAACAATATGCAAGAACAAAAAATTGGCTTCTTATTATCTCCACAAATGTGGAATTACAAACTTTCAGAATTACAATATGCAAAGCCTCATGGGCATTCCCTTATATTATTCTATAGGACAAAGCCTTGAATGAATACCCAGATCTACTACCCAGAACTACCCTAGACAACACTATGGGCCTTCTTTATATAGGCAATTTCCACCGCCCGAGAAGGTTCCAAAAATTTAACCCTAAGGGCCGACCAAACTTAGAATTATTTTATTTTTCAATTTATTACATTAAAGTCAGCTCAAAATAACTTTTGAAACCCAAACAAAAATTTTGAAGGAAACATATTTTCTGCCATTTCAGGTGACCTGACTTTTGGAGACCATAAGTCATCACTAGTTGACCCGATGGACTATTATAACCCCATTTTAGAAAGGCCATGAAGCACTCTATAGGCTTGACTCACGCAAGTGCCTATCACCCAAATTTTTGACCTCATCTGAGGCCTCTAAAGCCTTCAAAACTGAGTTCAAAGTTTCTGTACCCTGCTGCCAATACCAAAAATCTTCAATATCTTCAAAACTAGACCTAATCTAACCATGAAACTTTATTGGCAGGCTGATATGATTGAGATGAACCTCCACATGTAAAATCAAAACATTTCAAGATTTATGACCAACTTACTAAAAATAGCAAGTTTCCATAAATAACAGCTTTGCACAAGATAGCCCTTATTGAATACAAAAATAGAAATTTTTTTGGGTGATGCAAGATTGCTCTTACACCTAGGATGCTCCTACATCAGACACCTGGGGTAATTTGAGAAGTGACCCCATCACGACTCAGGTGTGCAGAGGAAAGCCAAGATGGTTAACCTCCTCCTTTGTTAGCCATGATGAATCTTCAATAGGTCATCCTTTCCATTTGACCAAATACTCTTCATATGTCATGTTCCTTGTGCTTCTGCCAACACGACTATCCAGTATGTCTTCAATCTCCTTGATATCTGAACTAGTTGCTGGAATACTCCACTGTGCTGCTGTAACCTCATCTTTAACACCTCCTTCATGATACTCTATCAAATCTGAAATATTAAACACTGGTGAAATATTTCAGCTCAGTAGGCAATTCTACCTCATATGCATTTCCTGAATCATGCTTCTTTAGTATCTTACATGGCCCAAACTTCTTCATTTTCAACTTGTTATATGTACCAACTAGAAATCGCTCCTTCTGCAAATGAACCATGACTTCATCTACAACCTAAAATTCCTTATGCCTCCTTTTCACATCTGCCTTAGCCTTATACTGCACATTCATCTTGGTAATATGCTTCCTCACCTCCTCATGGATGTTCTTCAAATGTTCTGCAAAATCTTCACCTTCAGCACTACTTATTTCTCCTTTATCTATCTTCCTCAACTCAGATGCATTTCTTGGACTACTCCCATATACAATCTAGAATGGTGATTTACCAGTGCTCTTGTTGATAGAATTATTGTATGCAAATTCTACCTGTGGTAAAATCAAATCCCATCCTGTTGGCTTATCCCCAACCAAACATCTTAGCAAATTTCCCAAACTCTTATTCACCACCTCTGTCTGTCCATCAGTCTATGGATGATGTGATGAACTAAATTTCAAATCTATCTTCAACTTCTTCCACAATGTACGCCATAAATATCCAACAAACTTAGTGTCTCGATCTGAAACTATGGTCTTTGGCAAACCATGTAGTCGCACTACTTCTCTGAAAAAAAATTCTACTACATGAACATTATCATTAGTCTTCTTACAGGGAATAAAATGTGCCATCTTTGAAAATCTGTCAACTACCACAAAAATTGAATCATGTCCCCACTGTGTCCTTCGTAAACCAAGAACAAAGTCCATACTGATATCCTCCCAAGGTTTCTCTGGTACAGGTAATGGCTGATACAACCCTATATTCTACTTCACTCCTTTCACCATCTGACATACTCTACAACTCTATACAAACTTCTTGACATCTTGCTACAACTGTGGCCAATAATAATTCTCACTAACTAAAGAAAGGGTTTTATCATGACCAAAATGTCCAGCCAATCCTCCATTATGCTTCTCCTTGATGAGATTCTCCCTCATAGAACTTCTTGGAATGCACAACTGACTCCCTCTAAATAGCATATCATCCTGAATGATGAAATTCAGCCACTTCATTCTGTTTAGAGTAATAGGTTCTTGACAAGCTTTCCAAGCTTCACCAAAATTAATTTCCTCTGGATACAAATTCTTGAGTTCTTTAAACCCAACCACCTCAATCTGCATCTCTGTCAGCAATAGTTTCCTTCTGCTAAGGGCATCTGCAACCCTGTTAGACTTTCCACTTCTGTGTTTCAAAAAAAATGTATAACTCTGCAAAAACTCAACCCATTTCAAATGTCTTTGATTCAACTTTCCTTGACTATTCAAATATTGCAAAGCTTGATGATTAATATACAAAAAAAACTCTTTAGGATGGAGATAGTGTCTCCACTTCTTCAATGCCTGAACTATAGCATAAAATTCTTGATCATAAACAGAATATTTTCTCTTGGCGTCATTTAACTTCTCACTAAAATAAGCAATAGGTTTACCTTCTTGGCTCATAACAGCTCCTATTGCAGTACCACTAGCATCACAATCTACTTGAAAAACCTTATTAAAATCTGGAAGTGCTAAAATAGGTTGTTCTGTAACTTTTTGTTTCAAAAATTGAAAACTCTTTTCTGCCCCATTAGTCCACTTAAACTCTTTTCTATCCCCTCTCATTGTTTCAGTCAAGGGACCACAAATACTGCTGAAATTTTTGATAAACTTTCTATAAAAACTAGCCAAACCATGAAAAGATCTTACCTCAGTAGCACTCCTTAGAGTAGGCCATTCAAGGATAGCCTGTACCTTCTTTGGGTCCATTTTTAGACCTTCTGCTGAAACTACAAATCCCAAATACACTAACTATTTCTTCACAAAACTGCACTTCTTCAAATTAATCAACAATTTCTCATCTCTTAACTTCTCAAACACCATATGAATATGCATCATATGCTCTTCCAATGTCTTAATAAAGATCAAAATATCATCTAGGTACACAATGACAAACTTACCCAAAAAAAATTTTAGAACCTCGTTCATGAGACACATAAAAGTGCTCGGTGCATTGGTTAGCCCAAAAGGCATGACTAACCACTCATACAGTGCTTCCTTTGTCTTGAAAGTAGTCTTCCATTCATCTCCTTCTTTGATCTGAATCTGGTGATATCCACTCTTCAAATCTATCTTTGAGAAATACACAGCTCCACTCAAACAATCCATAATATCATCCATTCATGGCAATGGAAACCTATACTTGATTGTGATCTTGTTTATTGCTTTGGAATCTGTACACATCCTCCATTCTCCATTCTTCTTTGGTGCTAATACTATTGGTATAGCACATGGACTCGGGCTCTCTCGAATCAATCCCTTATGTAACAACTCATGTACTTGTTTGTTCAACTCTTCACTTTCTACTAGTGTCATTCTATGTGCTGCCTTGTTTGGCAAAATGGCTCTTGGAATTAAATCCATCTAATGACTGGTCTTCCTTACTAGTGGTAATCCATCAGGTACATTATTAGATACAATATCCTAAAACTCATTCAACAAATCTACAACCTCTACAGGTACAACCTCTACTTCCTCTTTACCAACTTTTGGAATTAAAGCAAAACACACATGCTCATGCCTCATACCATCTAGGAATTTTCTTCGATCAACAAATGTTATTCTTGCATTACCACATACCTTTTCTTCAGTCTCCTTCAATGGCTTTAGCTTATGTCGCACTCCATCCTTTGTCAGGGAATAGGTATTCGCACGACCATCGTGTACAACACATCTGTCAAACTACCATGGTCTACCCAACAACATATGACATGCATCCATAGATATGATATTATATAGTACCTTATCTTGGTACCCACCGATCTTGAACTTTACTAGGCATTGTTCACTGACCATGACCTTGTGGTCATCCTGCACCCAAGCAATCCGATATGGATGTGGGTGTTTCTATCTCTTGAGCTTCAACTTTGTCACCATCTCTTTTCACACCAAATTGTCAGTGCTTCCACTATCAATAATCACATCACAACATTTACCCTCACACTTGCATCTAGTGTGAAACAATCTCCTCCTTTGCTTAGGTTCATTCTCACCACTCAACAAGACTCTTCTATTAATCAACATTTCTCTTATTTTAGCATCTTCAAAATTTGATGATCTGGCATCTTCATCTTCATGCGCAACTCTGGCCTGGCCTTCATTCCTCCTATTCATCCTTCCTTGGCATTGAGGACATTCAAATGCCCTATGAACTTCTTCTTCACAATGAAAACATGTTCCACGGAAGCCTCCTCTTCCTAAACCTTATCCTCTCCCTCTTCCTCTCTGATCTCTATTATTCTGATCTTGGAAAAAATTAGAATTGTTTCCTCTCTGATTTTGACTACTACTGGCCTCATCCTTCTTTTTTGGATCTTCATTTTGGCCTCCATATGACCGTCCACCAGATCGTCCACCGCAACCTCTTCTATTTTGTCTACTCTCGAACTTCTTGTTCAACTTTTCCTCTACTTTTAGGGCAAACTAGTATGCCTCTTCAATACTATTCATTCGAACTAGATTCAACTCTTCCTGAATGCTTGGCCTCAACCCATTAAGGTAACGAGAAACTTTCTCCTTATCCGCTTCTACATGACCTATTCTGATGAGGATTTGATAGAACTCCTCTGTATACTCTTGAACAGATTTTCCTGCTTGCTTCAAACTTTGCATCTTCTTCATAAGGTCAAGCTCATAATCAACAGGAATGAACTGTCACTTCAATTTATCCACCATTCAATCTCATCTTGTGATTTTATCTTTCCCTCTTCTATTTCACTCCAATTGAATGTCTTGCCACCAGATCTTGGCATGACCTTTCAGTCTGGCCTTCGCAAATTTGACCCTATCAGGATCGTCAATATCTTCATACTCAAAATATTCTTTACATTCATTGATCTAGTCGATCAACTCCTCTGGGTTAAGATTTCTTGAAAATGCAGGAACCTCAATCTTAGGTCTTTTTTTGATCTTACAAATGGCTCGAAAAAGTCTTTCTTCCTCTTGGTTCACAACTTTGACTTCTCCTTCTTGATCTTCTTCTTTGGCTTCATCCTCGCTTTCATCTCTAACATTAAGATTCATTCCTTTGTGAATCTCCTCTTGCAATGCTCGCACTTGTCTCTGGAGCACTCTAACCTTAGGTGTTACAACACCAGCTCTTCCACCATGTTCCCTTCATGGAGGCATTTTTGCGATGCATGCTGAAACCCTAACCACAGTCCTAGTGCAAATTGCCTCATAGGCGGCAATTTGTTTACACACTTAGGAACTCCTTCTTTGATACCAGTTGATGAAGGGTGTTCCCCTTAATACCACAAACACATAACAGAAACAAAGAAACAACAACAATATGAAAGAATAGAAAATTGGCTTCTTATTATCTCCACAAATGTGGAATTACAAACTTTCAGAATTACAATATGCAAAGCCTCATGGGCATTCCCTTACATTATTCTGTAGGACAAAGCCTTGAATCAATACCCAGATCTACTACCCAGAATTGCCCTAGACAACACTACGGGCCTTCTTTATATAGGCAATTTCCACCGCCTTAGAAGGTTCTAGAAATTTAACCCTAAGGACCGACCAAACTTAGAATTATTTTATTTTTCAATTTATTACATCAAAGTCAGCTCAAAATAACTTTGGAACCCGAACAAAAATTTTGAAGGAAAATTATTTTTTTCCATTTCAGGTGACCCGACTTCCAGAGACCATAAGTCATCACCAGTTTTACCCGATGGACTATTATAACCCCATTTCAGAAAGGCCACGAAGCACTCTATAGGCTTAACTTGAAAAAGTTCCTGTCACCCAAATTTTCAACCTCATCTGAGGCCTCTAAATCCTTCAAAACTAAGTTCAAAGTTTTTGTACCCTGCTGCCAATACCGAAAATCTTCACTATCTTCAAAACTAGACCTGATATAGCCATGAAACTTTACTGGCAGGTTGATATGACCGAGACGAACCTCCACATGTAAAATCAAAACATTCTGAGATTTATGACCAACTTACTAAAAATAGAAAGTTTCCATAAATAGTAGCTCTGAACAAGATAGCCCTTATTGAATACAAAAACAAAAATATTTTTGGATGATGCAAGATTGCTCTTACACCCAGGATGCTCTTGCATAAGAAGGTAACACACATAAGTTTCTAAATCCTAAAGAGACGCACATTTTCAATTTTTAAATATGCTAAATCCTCTAAAGGTAATGCACATAAGTTCCTAAATCTTGAAGAGACACACATTTTCAATTTTCAAATATGTTAAATCCTCTGAAGCTAACACACATAAGTTGCTAAATCCTGAAGAGACACACATTCTCCAATTTCAAATATGCTAAATCCTTGGAAGGTAAAGCACATAAGTTGCTAAATACTTAAGAGATACCCATTTTACAAATGTATTTTATGGTGATATGAGGATATGGATCCATGGGTACTTCATAAAAGCTATCGAAAGATGCACTACATACATGCAAAAAGCCACCGAAAGATGCACAACTTTATGGGGTGACTATCAAGTGTTTTCTTTGTGGGTCATCCTATCCTTTTTGTGGTTCACAGTGAGATACACACATCTTACTAGGTGAGCTAGCTAGTCCTCTCACCCCTTTTCTCTCTTTTCTCTAGTGATGTCTCTCTTATTGTAATCGTGGAGTTGATGAAGACTTGAGTCTATGGGGGCTTGAGGATTCCTTTTTCCCTTTGATATCAATAAGATTATCTTTTTCTTTGTGATCTCCTTTACCAAGAGTTTGCATCAAGTCCATACTCTTGCTAAAGTGGGGCCTTAATGTATCATCTTAAAATGGAAGCACTTCCATGTTAAGAATGTTTAGCCCTCTAAGTAAGTGGTGTGGGGTCATGTTGAACACCTTGAATGGGTATCTGACTTGGATCTAGCTCTTTCCCCTATTCTGCCCTATTTTCCACTTCTTCCTGACATAATTCTGGCATCCTAAATTGTAAACCTGAGATTCTTGACCTCAAGGTCAAGCTCAACCTTGACCCTGACCTAGGTCAAAGTCTATCTTGACTTTGACTCTAGGGTCCAGAATCCTTAGGGTTAGATTCTGATTTCAGGGTTTCGTCAAAATCTTATCATTTCATTCTTCGAGGCCACTATTTCTCAGGTTAATTGTCAAATTCTCAAATTAATATTTGCGGTGAACCTTTCTCAAGATTTGTATAGGATTCCTAATTTATTATTGGAGATTAGCCTTTCTCAAGTTTTGTGCCTAATGCTCAAATTAACTTTGGGGTTGGCCTTACCTTGAATTTTGTGACAAGGCTCTTAAATAATTATTTTTATTTCTACATTAAGGGTGGTACCCTTCTAGAGATTTGTGTCAAGACTTTAATTCAATTTCCTCTCCATGTACACCTCTCTAGATTTTTGTGCCATGGGCCCTTAATTATTGTTTTCTAGGTGGCCTCTCTAGAAGTTTGTGCCCTAGATCACTATAAAAGGGAGCCTTCCTCTCTCATTTTCTCCATCTCATCTCATAATCTCTCAAGCTCTCAAGCAAGAAGATCAAGCATTCAAGCCTTCAAGCATTCAAAATCCAATTCATCAAGGAGATCCTTTGTTAGCCATTGAAGGATTCAATCTCTATAGAGCCCTCTTGTTAAAGATTTATCCATCCACATTCATCCAAGCCTCTTCCTATTTCAAGATCCATTCAAGATTGGTGTTGAAGATCTAAAGACAATTGATTGGAGACATCCTATATTTGATTTTACATTCATCCATACTTGTGGATTCAAGGATTCAAATCCTCCACAAGGGTTTCAACATAAGCAAGGTGAATTATTCCATTTACTTTGTTTATCTCTGCAATTTCAATTCAATTTCAAGGTTAATTCCAAAATTGGGGTTCGACTAAGGTAAAACCCTCCCCCAACAAACAAAACCATTTTTCTTGCAGGTACAAGTGTGGGATGGTGAATTAAAGTGCAAATCTGGATACCCTTTTTGTCAAACTTTTCATCGGAGCTGTGCAGGTCAAGGTCGGCCTGTTAGGTCAAGGTTGACTTTTTGGGTCAAGGTTGACTTTGTCTACCTAGGTCAAGATCAACCTCTCATTAGATTGGAAAAAGATTTTTGGGTTTTGTAGATTTTGTAGTTTCAATTTGATATCATGTAAATCAATAGTTTCTGAGACTGTTTGATAGGGTTTTGAGCCGATTCTTTTTCAGAGGTAAGTACTTTTATTTCTTCATTTCAATATTAGTTTTCTATATTTACTTTCCATATCAATACAATTTCATGTATGTATAAAATATTGATTTTGGGGTCTCTTTTATGTGCAAACCATTGTTCTAGGACCCATCCATATTTTATATATTACAGTAGCATTATAGAATCTATCTCCAACTATATCTTCTATCACCATCACCTCATGATTCCATCTTTAGAGGTTTCATGATAATCTTCTAATCCTTCCCCATTAGGTGTAAAACCTAATTAGTTTGTCGATGAAGGATTCACACTAGAAACTATTGCGATATGTCTAGAAGCATTAATTTGTTCTTTTTCATCCAAATTTTGTTCATGTTCTCTTTAACATCACTTTCATCAATTTTTTTTCCTTTATCATTATTATATGAACTATTTTTATTAACCAAACTTTTTATTCTTGTTCCATTATCTCTATATTTGTGATCCTTAGCAATATGTCCATAATTATTGCCTTTGTAACAAATAACATTATGTTTTACGTACCTCTAACTATTCTGATCACTCCTCATTCTGGAATTCTTTTCAATATGACCAAAATTGTTGCATTTGTAGCATATAGGGTTACCTTTGTTTGCATTGGGTTTGGATATGAATCTGCACTCCTTAGATCTATGTCCATATTAACAACATGTGAAATAATATCCATAAAAAGTTGTATTATTTTAATTGCTCTGACATTCTTTTTCCCTATGTCCAAGCCTGTTGCATGTGAAACATCTTCCATTGAATTATTGTCCATTTTTATGCTTCAAAGGTGTCTTCATAGGTTACTCAGTCTTATCTATCTTTACTTCATAGATTTGGAACATTGTCCTTGTTCATAACCTAAGCCATTCTTATCTCCATGAGCACTAGTAGAATTTGGCAAATAAATGACTAGGTGACTAAAAATTTTAGTCACGTGACTAAAACTGATCATGTTCTACCATTTTTTTTATCACATGATTAAAAATTTTAGTCATGTGACTAAAATTGATCATGTTCTACAAATATAAATGACTAAATAAATGACCAATTTGGTCATCAGGTCAAATCACAACTAAAATGACTAAATAATTAGTTACCCTAATAAAAATGACTAAATGAATGATTAATAATCTTTTACACATTAACATTTGATAATATCATATACTTATATTCTTAGAAGTTGCATTTCACCAATAATGTGTGTTTGCGAATAGACTTATTGTGCAAACATTATTCCAGCCACTATTTGCCAATATCTCTAAATGGTAACTATATTTAAAATTCATCTAAGCGTTTTGTAATTAGAATTTATATAGCTGATCAAGTGCATATATATAATTCGTAGACATTATCCAGGTTTCTAAAAGTTTTTATATTTGTCGTAGTAGATTGGTTACTATATTGTGGTAGCTATCAAGAGGGGAAGTATTTAAAGCTCTGCAGGGTACTTCAATTAACAACTAAAATTGTGTATAAGCTTTGATTTGATTTTTTTACTTAATATCTCATATCCATCATAACTCCGCAACAACCAATACTTCCAGACAAGCTGCAGACTAGACTCAAGCACCAATTGCAATATCTGATGTCATTTTGCAGGCTTTGGAAAATCCATTTTCTAGTAGTCAGCTACAAATGAGTGAACAAATAGGAGAGAGAAGTCAAAATCTGTCAGAGTTGTACTCAGGTTTACATGGGGAGAATGCCATAGTAGATTATCTGGGACTACTACAACGTTTGATGCCTAACGTATCACATGTAGCTGGCAGGGAATCTGAGGCATCATCTTCTTGTAATGAGGCATTACTACATAATAGAGCAATTTAAGACATTTTTTAAAGACAACTAAAATTGTCTTAAATACTTTAATTATTATTTTAATTATCTTAAATAAAAATTTAAAGTATTTTAATTGTCAGTACAAACTAATACTCTTTATTGTTCACAATAATGTATACTAAATGGTACTCATGTCTAGGACACTTTTCTTTGTATTAATCCAAACAAAACAAACCCATTTGGTTTCATGTTTTTATTCTCAATCTATAAAATGCAATATTTGTCATTTTCACAATAATGCATTTAGTACAAACTACTCCTCTCTATTGTTCGCGATAATGTATAATAAATGGTTCACATGTCCACTGGTAATTGACTAGGAAAGAAGGATGGACATAGTGGGATGCCAGGACAATAATATAAAATAATAAATATTATTTTAAGAATAAAGCTAATGTTTTTTAATAGATTAAAAATAGATATAATCATCCAAAGGAGAGGCACTACTACATAATAGAGCAATTTAAGACATTTTTTAAAGACAAAACTAAAATTTTGTCTTAAATACTTTAATTATTATTTTAATTATCTTAAATAGAAATTTAAAGTATTTTAATTGTCTTTAATTAAAAATTAAGATGAAAGGACATGCATTTTCCAATAGAAGGGCGGGAAGTGACCGAATTTTTCCCCCTTCATACAAGGGTAAACCCTCCAATTCTTTGTTGGCACTCTATTTTGTTTAGTGTTTTCTATGGTGGTTTACAAATTGATTAGGGCACGGATTGGGAATGGAGAGCCGACAGACCTTGGATCTAGCAAAGGGATAAGAGCCTTATTGGAAGGGAAGTTGTAGTGAATCATTGCCGCACAGGGGCCAGGGAAAGATTTGCTTCTTATTGTAACTTCTATTTTGTTTGTTTGATTGCAATTTTTGCAGTAATTCTAGTTTATGTTTTTGTTTGCACTTGAGTATGGTGTTTTTTGATCTACAATGCATGTCGCTTTGAGAGCCAGATACTTTAGAATATCATTTCAAAAGAATATCTAAACTATTGTCCATGCATCATAGGATGGAGTCCAAAGTTCTAGGTGACCAGATTTTAATCTATGTAGCCCCTTATTGTAAATTTTAAATGCATATCATTAGTGCAAAAGAAGAAATCTGCAAGTGTTGCAGGTAGTGCTGAGTTTCTTGAACTGTACCTGCAGGTGGTGTTGAGGTTCTTGAACTATATCAAGAGAATTTTCTATATTAGCATTTTAAAAAATTAATAGCCATCCCAAAATATAGCCTCTCGGCATTGCTATTGAGATTCACATCCTGCCATTTCTTGATATCCTTTTCTTTCCCTATTCCAGGATAGACATAGAACATATGATGACATACTTTTGTGATGGATCATGCCATGAAATAAAACATCATTTCTGCAGCCAAATATATGCTTGATAAATGAATGAGAGTGTTCGTCTCCATGGCTCACTACCTAGTCAGAGGAACTTTCAGTGCTATGCTTAGTTGGAAAATAATTTTAACTAGTAGGAGGTTGTGTTTTTTCTTAATTGAAATATTTCTCCTCTTGAATCTGCAAACCTTGATTATTAACGATCTGGCACTTGCATATGAATACATAGTCATTAGATATTTACATATAATGTAAAAATCCCAATGAAATCTTGAATACATTGTGCTTCTTTCAGATTTATTTATAGTGTTTGATAGGTATCATCTTTTCTATATTTCAGGGCATGTATTGTTGTAGATGATCGACTGTTAGTTATTGGTGGTCAAGAAGGAGATTTTATGGCCAAACCTGGCTCACCTATTTTTAAATGCACTAGGAGACCTAAGGTATGGCTATTATTTATATTGATTAGTTCTTATAAATCTTGTTGCAAAAGGCAAGCATCACCTAGGGTTTTGTTAGGATTACTAGTACATTTGAGAACTTTGTTAAAAAAGGTCTCGTGTGAATTAAAGTAGTTAAAAAATTAAAGGCTAAAAAGCTTTATAAAAGTAGCTATATCATCTATATGTGGTGCACAAAATTTTTCATCTTTTTTTATTTATTAACTAGTTGGTGTATTATTTGTCATTTTTTGCAAACTTAATCAAAATTTTAGCTAAGCTCTTATTTCAACCTTTTAATGAACCTTTCAAGAGAATGTGATCACAAGGATGTAGTAAGTGTCTTGCCATGTTAATAAGTTATATTTGAAATTAGTAACAAAATGAAAGAGGAATTTCAAAAACAAAATATTGCAATTGCAGCTACTCAAACAAAGCACAAAAAATTAGAAACTTGTAGTGAATAGATTGACCATCAAACAGGAAATGGGATAGACCATCAAATGGGACTATCACTATTATGATAGTAAATAGAGAATGAGCTTGAAGCTTTGATAAAGTAACCTTTGGAACCCTTGAAAAATGAAGAAAAGTAATGTAGGATCAATGGAAAATTATATCAAACTCCTAAGTTACTTCAAACAAAAGGATTTATGGAAATTGTTGGCCATCTTGACTGTGATGGTTTATAAGTTAGGATAGTTTGACAATGATCAAGGTGATCAGTCTTATGGAGCAAATAAATACTCCATTAATGAATGTGTAACTGGAAAGACATGGTCTTACACAAGAAGTCATTTTGTCTAGAGATATGTTTCTCTTACTGGTACTTAATGAATAGTTCATAATTTTTAATCCATTAAAATCCTGCCATGGAAAATGTTCAATTGAGTAGAAAGATTAATCAAACAATTATTCTGTTTCTTTCAATTCATGCAATTGGAACCTATAATGGACAGATTTTTAGTGGAAGTGATGAGAGTGCAGTTGGTGTGTCCACCCAATTGGTATTTTCCCAAATTGATGAATCTGTTGCTTCAGCAATGATAATCCTTGGTTGAATCAATCTTTTGAATGACACTTAATTGCAGTTATCCCACTTGTATTTGTTCTTCATGGAACATTTTTGTTCTATCGACTCATTAGTTCTTGTTTATTTTGCTCCATGTCTTTAGTACACAAGATAGCATGCCTACACATTGGATTCCCTTAACTAGGATTGTTTGAAGATGCATAAAGGATTTATTAGTTAATAGCCTAGGATTTTAGTATTTTTTTGTTTGATTGCACACAAAATTAATAGTCTAGAATTTAAGCACTGGTCGTGTATGAAGTTTGTATGCCTCCATAATTGATTCTTGCAAAGTCCTCACTATCTGCAATATTTATATAGCATATGACCTATCTTTATTTTGTTTCTCTATTAAAAGGCCATTTATTAATGATATAATATTATGGTCAAATTACTCAAACATTTTGGCTGTTTAGTGAAAGAAATGTTTTTTTGGTCAATCTCTGTCGCCTATGCAGTTTGGACATTTCAAATTGGGATTATAAAAACGGTTACTATAAATTTTTTTGACCAGTAAAAATAGGTTTTGATTACTTTACTGTAAATATTTTCTGTATGGATCAATGAGAATAAATTCCAAATTTATTGCACTCTTATACTACTAAAATTTACAAGTCAATCTCAAATCAATTTGATGAAACCATAAGGTAGTATAATATGACAAATTTTGTAGATTCTTTCAAGCATTATTTTCTTATATGGAAGCCGGTCCCTATTTTCAAAACTTGCCTACCAACATTTAGCAAGAACTTCACTACAGTGCATTGCTTATTTCACTAGGTTGAGAGAAGCTTGAAGTGGATTTGATTGACTCCCTAGGCAAATGTATGTTTTTACTATGATGTATCTCATTCATTGCTGACATGTGTTGTTGTAGGTTTGAATAGATCCAAATCATGTGTGGGCTTCTATTGAATCTTAGGAATGGAGAAGAAAGTGTGTTCTGCTCAAGCTCTACACTTTGTTTGATATTTCCTTCAGTATATCAAAAAAGATCCATGTAAACTGCAAACATTTCAGTTCTGTCATTCTAAAAATTAAAGGTCATCTTTTGATGAAGGGTGCTCCCCTTAATACCACAAACACATAATAGAAATAGAGAAATAACAACAATATGCAAGAATAGAAAATGGGCTTCTTATTATCTCCACAAATGTGGAATTACAAACTTTCAGAATTACAATATGCAAAGCCACATGGGCATTCCCTTACAATATTCTGTAGGACAAAGCCTCGAATCAATACCCAAATCTACTATCTAGAACTGCTCTAGACAACACTACATGCCTTCTTTATATTTACATTTTCCACCGCCTGAGAAGGTTCCAGAAATTTTAGCCCTTAGGGCCGACCAAACTTAGAATTATTTTATTTTTCAATTTATTACATCAAATTCAGCTCAAAATAACTTTTGAAACCCAAACAAAATTTTTGAAGAAAATTATTTTTCGCCATTTCAGGTGGTCCAACTTCTAGAGACCATAAGTCATCACCAGTTGACTCGATTGACTATTATAACCCCTTTTCGGAAAGGCCACGAAGCGTTCTACAGGCTTGACTCATGCAAGTGCCTATCACCCAATCTTTTGACCTCATCTAGGGCCTCTAAAGCCTTCAAAACTGAGTTCAAAGTTTCTGTACCCTGCCTCCAATATCGAAAATCTTCAATATCTTCAAAACTAGACTTGATCTAGCCATGAAACTTTTCTGGCAGGCTGAAATGACTGAGATGAACCTCCACATGTAAAATCAAAACATTGCAAGATTGTATGAGAAAATTACTAAAAATAGCAAGTTTCCATAAATAGCAGCTCTGCACAAGATAGCCCTTATTGAATACAAAAACAAAAATATTTTTGGGTGATGCAAGATTTCTCGTACACCCAGGATGCTCCTGCATCATCTTTGAATATTCATTTTAACTTTTTATTATTCAAAATTTAAAGCTCTTATGCAAGTAATGGTTGCATTAAGTCTTTGTACCTTTCTTGGATTTTAAATGCCTAAAAATATATAAATTCTCAAAGTTTGGCAAACTTAATTTGGCATAGACCAAGAATACAAATCTAAGACTGTGCATTGTGAACAACTAGCAAACTGGTTGATCTTTTAATTATGTCAAACCTTTTGCATTGGGAAGAGGACTCAAAATACTACTAGATCTCATAATTAGATATTTTTCCCATGGTGCAATCAAGAGATATTGATTATACATTCAACAAACCCCAATTGGTGAGGGTTTTGAAATAGTTTTTAGGAAATCCATTCATTCTCACTCTAGAATTCATGGCTAAAGCGCAAATTTGGTTTGGGGAAAAGTTAATTCACTTCCCTACAACCTAAAATAATTTTTGTAGCCAAACCAATCCAAATCTCAATAGAAATAGGTTTTAGAAATAATACAAATGTACATTTAGCCTATTTCTTGCAATGATAAGGTACACCTTACTGCTTGCCCACACTTAGTTATGGAGTCTAAAATTGAAAATACCACCCAGAATAAATCATTGAATTTTGAAGATATTGAGGATAATCCTGTAACTATTGGTATATTTCTTGAGTACAGTAATATTGAGGATGTATGGATTTTGGATGCCCCTTCTAGGAAGAAATTAGATGGGTATTGGTTGAACCAAATTAAATTGCACGGGCATAAAGCATTCTAGAACTTGGCTTTGGAATATGAATCTTTAGTCAATGAAATGGTGGAGACAAAAAATAGAATTCATCAATATGTATTAAGAAGTGCAAAAATCTTGGGCATGACCACTACTGTAGCAGCAAGGTTCTTTGATATATTGTATCTATAAAACCACAGGTGATGATAGTAGAGGAAGAAGTAGAAGTCTTGGAAGGTCAACTATTAGCTTGCCTGAATCCTGACATTGAGCATCTAATTCTAATAAGAAACCACTTGTTGTTTTTTGGCTAGCAATGATAAGGTACACCTTACTACTTGCTTGCACTCAGTTACAGAGTCTAAAATTGAAAATGGCACCCAAAATAAATCATTGAATTTTGAAGATATTGAGGATAATCCTATAACTATTGGTATATTTCTTGAGTATAGTAATATTGAGGATGTATGGATTTTGGATGCCCCTTCTAGGAAGAAATTAGATGGGTATTGCTTGAACCAAATCAAATTGCATGGGCAGAAAGCATTTTGGAATTTAGCTCCAGAATATGAATCTTTAGTCAATGAAATGGTGGAGACAAAAAGCAGAATTCATCAATATGTATTAAGAAGTGCAAAAATCTTGGGCATGACCACTACTATAGTAGCAAGGTTCTTTGATATATTGTACTCTATAAAACCACAAGTGATGATAGTAGAGGAAGCAATAGAAGTCTTGGAAGGTTAGTTGTTAGCTTGCCTGAATCCTCACATTGAGCATCTAATTCTCATAGGAGATCACTTGCAGCTCTGACCATCTATTGTTTCCCCTCAACTTTCCCTTAAGCACAACTTTGACATTTCTTTGTTTGAAATATTGGTGATAAATGGAATAGAATATAAAACACTAGAAGTACAGAGAAGAATGAGACCTGCATTGCTTATCTTCTGTTAGTTTTTTATCCTACTATTAGAGATCATAGATGTGTTAAAACCTTAGATAATGTTAGAGGGGTTCTGAGAAATGTGTATTTCCTGGATCATTCAAATGTAGAAATTTGCATGGATAATTCAGGTAACAAATTCAATGATGGAGAGGCTGATTTGGTGGTTGAGTTTGCCCTGTATTTAATGAACATATGTGGCTATTCTCCATAGGATATAACTATTCTTAGCATGTATATATCTCAAGCTACTGAGACAATTCAATGTTTCTTGCAGCATTTTTCTAGAAAAAAGAGGGGTTGGGTTAAAGACCACATTGGAGATGCACCAATGGTAAGATCCGTTGATGAGTTTCAGGGAGAAGAAAATAATATTGTAATTCTTTCCTTGGTAAGGAATACAACTCAAACACAATCTTCATATACAAAATCTATAGGTTTTTTGGGGACTCTGAACAAAATCCTTGTTGCTGAGTAGAGCTAGATTGAGACTATATATGTTTGGGAATGCAGAACTCCTTGCAGAGAAAAGTCAAATATGGGCTGATATCATAAATCGTCTAAGTAGAAATGGATGGGTTGGAACTAGGATGAAATTGTGTTGTCCTAATCATGAAGAGGAAGTATTTCAATCTCACACAGTAAAAGATTTTAAGTTTTCCTTTTGTCATTTAAAATGTGAAGCTACACTAAAATGTGGTAAAAAATGCAAACAAAATTTCCATCTGGGAGGTCATGACAACATCACCTATTCTAGGACATGTGGAAAAATTCTTAAATGGTGTTCACATTTTTGTATGAAGCAATGCCATTTCAATTTGGATACATGTCATCCATGTCTTAAATGCAATCATTCCAAGTAATATTAGCATACCTATACACAATGGTTTCTTGTGCCCATTTGAAGTCACAAAGGAGCTAATTGGGTCAATTTTAAAGTGATTTCAAAGCATTGAAAATCTCAATATATTTAGGCTTATATGCCATTGTTATCTCTGCTTACATGGGTCACTCACCATTTAAATTTTTTGAATGCAATGTACACAAGGTTGAAGTCTTAGGTACTACAGTTGTTGCAATTCAACACCAAGAGTAATTCACTTACTACTAGTGAATCTAGCATGGTCAAGCTTCAGGGCATGGTAATGTCTCTCAAAAATTTCATGTCGCTAATCTCTAGTGTTTACAACATTACACATTATTGTTAGTGGGCCTTAAAATGTTAGCTTCCCACATCTAACATTGATGTATTAAAATTTCTCTTGTTGTAATCTAAGTAAAATGAATTGCTAGAAGTTGCTCTTGAGATTTCATATCAACTTTATTAGTAATGACCAATTGAAATAACCTGTGAGTGCAAAGAGAAATTTTTCTTGTTGCCATTGCACATGGGATCTTAGCATCTCTTTTGAAGATTGAATGATCACTTATCTGCAGGTTGAAGAACAACCTGAAATATTAACTTGCTTTTCTTGACTTGGAATATTTTAGATTTGTGTAATTTTTGTATATCTATGAACTATGAATGATTTGCATCTCTGAGAATTACGTTATTAACTACTAAGTTTCTATGAATAATGGCTAAATCAAGCATTTGAATGACATGATGATTTATGGTTTAGAACTTTAGAACATGAATAAAGAAATTCAAGGTTATTGGTTGAAAAGAAGAATGCAGGATGCCTTTTTTTCTTGTTTGATGGAAGATTAGGGTTACAGAGTCCTGGATAGTGTAAAAATAATGTCTTTCTCATATTGATTACATTTAAATTTATTTAAAAAGAGGCATATCAAACTTTAAGCTAGCCTTCTTTCTACAGAAATTATGTCTTTGTTCATATTGATTGCATTTAAATTTCTTTGAAAAGGGGCATATCCAACTTTAAGCTTGCATGCTTTCTCCAAAAGTTAAATGGCTTTGCACTAAGACAACTTGGTTATTGTTAATGTTAAGCAATCTTAAAATGTGATTTCTTTTTCTATACTACTTTAATGGCATCAAAACCTCTTCTATTCAAAGAAGTTTACTCCTATCATGTAGAATTTTGTAAGGGGTTTCTGGTAACCATTTCTATAAAGTTGTTATTTGTTGGCATTAAGTATGATTGTCATTAGTGACAACACTTATTCAGACTCTGTGTGTTTACCAAGCAAAACAGTGTTTACCGAGAAAAATAGTGTTTATCGAGCAGAACAGTGTTTACCGAGCAGAACAGTGCTTACCGAGTAGAACAATGTTTATCAAGCAGAACAGTGCTTATTGAGTTATCTTCACCAAGTGATGAGATGAGCAGCGTTTACCGAGTGCCACCATGGTAAACAGGGAATTCAATCTCTACCGAGTGACACTATATCTACTGAGTCTCCAGTATATACCGAGTTCAAAACTACAACCGAGTGGTTAGTATGGACCGGGCCTCCACTTCTACCGAGTGCATGACGATGCCGAGTAATGCAATGGATGCCGAGTATCAGAAAGTCACCGAGGTAGTTTGCAGTAACCGAGTCACTATATTTGGGCCGACTCAGTAATACTTGTGTTTGCTTGTTTAGAGCCGACTTTGCTATTATTTTGTAATTATTTTGGATTGATATATAAACAATGTTTTGTATCATATCCAAAGTGTGAAAAAGAAAAAGCGAGAAAAAGAGAAGAAGGCAAAGATAATAAAATTACAAAGGGATACAACAGTATAAGAAGCAGCAGAGACATATCTATCACACAAGGTGATCAGTACATCAAAGAATCTCAATCAGCAAGCACAGTTGCAAGTAAGAGATCTACTATTTCATCCTAATAGGTGAATCAGCCCCAAATCCTTTAACCGAGTAGACTTAACAGTCTTTGCAAAAATCTCTTAATCGAGTGCATACTTCTTTGTATGTTTGTAAATCCTCTAACAAGGTGGACCTAGCAGTCCTTATTGCTCCTAACAGGGTAGATCATCAGAAGTGATCATTGTAAGCCTTAACCGACAAACTTTATACTGCAGTATTGAAGTTTAGTGGGTTTCATCCCCACCCCAATTTTACTTTCTATTTGGAAGGTTTCTGGGTCACCAAATCTCTATGTTCAAAGTGTTATGAATGTTTTATTCTTTTTGTTACTCATACATACAGTTAGCTTATCAATCTAATGTCATTGAGAAAATGGTTGAGATCTAAAATTTGTAAAAGTTTTGAAGTTACTGATTCACCCCTCCCCTCTCAGTAACCTAGCTAGTCTTGAATATTTCCAACAATTGGTATTAGAGCTCCATGGTTCTCAGAATAAAGTTTGACAGCTTGAGAAAAGATTCAGTACAATGGAGATATTCAGACTCAACAAAGTAATTGAGAATGAAAAGCTAGATCTGGAAATGGCCATAACTCAACTCAGGGAAGAAAAAGAGCATCTTTCCCTTTCCCTAAAAAGAAGGAAGGAACTTGAAAATTAGATGAATGACCACCAGTATGTTGAAGAAAAGATTGAATACTTTTTCCCTTCAAGCAGCTCAGATGAAGCAAACAATGAAGCAAAAGAACTTCTAGAAAAGAATGGATCTCTGCAAGAAGAAGTAAGAAAATTGAAAAGAGAACAGGAAATTCAGTCAACAAGATTCTGTGAAATCTTGGAACAAATAAAAAAGATGAAAGATGAAATAGATGGAAAGAGCAATGAAATCCAAAATCAAACCCTTCAGCTAGAAAACCTTATTAATCAAGTCTCCAATGCAAATGAAGAAATCTTGACTCTAAGATTAGAAAATGAAAATATAAGAGAGGAACTAAGATCTGAAAAGCAAATCAATTTAAGATTGATAAGTGACCTAGATACTAAAAGGCAAATCAATGAAAGAATGTTGAAATCTCAAGAAGATATGAATCAGGTGTATGAATGAAACCTTCATAAGAAAAAAGGAAAAGTAGGACTTGGATACAAAGAGGAAGGTGAATCCTCTAAACAAGGTACTCAAATGAATCAGAAACCTACTTGTAATCACTATGGAAAAATTGGTCATACTTCAAACAAATGTTGGAGCAATGGAAAAGCAAAATTCAATGGAAAATGCTACAATTGCAATCAGCATGGTCGTAAAGCAAATGAATGCAAGGAGAAACCAAGATTTGAAGGCAAATGTCACAAATGTAACAAACAACGTCACAAGACATCAGAATGCAGAACTAAAACACCCAATCCAGCAGAACAAATTATGAAAGCAATATTTGGTTGGGATTACAACACTTGGTGTAGATGTCATTACTGTGGAGAATATGGACACATTGGCATGAATTGTGTAAGGCATCACTTGAGAAAAAGGGATACTACCATAAGATGTTACAAATGCACTAAGCTTGGTCACATAGCTAAAAATTGCATGAATTTAGGCAAAGTTGAAGATGAAAAGAAAGCAAAAGTAGATAGCATCAAGAAGTAGATAAGACAACAGTGGATCCCTAAACCTACCAAGCAAACCAGTCCAAGTAATGAAGTCACTCATGAAGAGAGTGGCTCTATCAATTCTAACTAAGTCTCCAAGAAAGCACTAGAACTGTATCCTCATAGACATATTCCAAACAGTTCCTGAATTGAAAGGAATAAAGATCCAAATTAGTATGCAAGATACAAGAGGATCACAGGAAGGTCAGTATCAATTTCAACCGAGCAAGGTCAGGAGTAACATAATTTCATTCAATTACCAAGTAAGGTCAGAGCAGTATGTTCCCCGAGTTACAGAATCTTCACCGAGCAATTAATGCTTAGTGGATGACAGTCTGTCAAATTCTATACCCTAATTCCTACGGAGCATTAATGACAAATTTTTAACAAAAAGCATGAAATCAAATTCATTCTTCACCACGAATATCAGCATATTGAGTAGAAAAATTTCTAAGTGCGATCAAGTGATTCAAAGCAAAATTTTGCAGCAAAAATTTTTCAAAGAGCTACCATGGCATCATCTAGCACCAAAGTAAAGAAAGGTTCAGAAATGCTAGTTCATGGAGAATGGAAAGCACCGGATTTCAAACTCCTACCCGCGATTGCAGAAACCCTAGATTCGAGTGGAGCTCAGTCTCAAATTCCTCCAAAGGTACTTCTTGTAAATGACATTCGCAGTCATTTTAGAGGTACAATTCAAGAACTTGGAACCCTAGAGATAGATGTTGTTCGTGATGAACTATTTTTTGATGGTGTTCTCAAGTTGGAACATAAACATTTGGAAGATAAGGGTTTGACACATATCACCCACTTGCCTCAGAGTTTCCAGATAAAATGGATAAGATATATTCTAAGCCGAGTGCATGAAGGTAAAATTTGGCTTGAGCAACTAGTGGAAATATCAAAGAAAATGATTCACTGAATCACTGGTCTTCCCATGCTTGCCAAGGCAAAATCTACAAAAACCCTAGGTCAAGTAGAGCTGGAAAAGAAAACCCTAGCCAAATGGGATGGTAGAGTTATGAGAATAAACAACATTACCGATGTAGAGCTAAAATTTGGCACATATGTAATAGCTCACAAGATATACAGTTCAAGTCGGCAGAATAGTGTTCCGTGTGAAGTAGTTGACCTAGCCTATAAAATTGTGAAGAACAATCTATGATTTGACCTAGCAGATCTATTGTTGAAATAGTTCAACAAGAATATGGAGAGCATCCAAACCTCAAATAACAATCCATGTAAGTTTGGCTCACTGTTGGTTTGTTTATTTTTCTATGCTCAAAATTTTTTCCCATCTAAAGGCACAGCAAAATGGAGAAAGGATGTGCCTATTCTTTATCAGATAAATGAGTATATTGCAGAAATGGGTGAGAATTTTACAAGCATAATGGATAACTATTTTGAATCTTTTAAGGAGAAGATGAATAATAGATTTCGGATTCCACTAAATTTGGTGGAAGATTATAAAGATGATGTTTGTTTTATGGTTGATTGTGATAGAGTATATATTCAAGCAGTAAGGCCTAGGATTGTATGGGTAAAACCTCTTCCTTATGAGGTAAACATTGATGAGACAAAGGATATAATTGAAGCCCTAGTAAATCAACCCGTTGATCCAAAAGCTCCATACTTTGGAAGATATGATGAAGATAAGGTAAGAATTTAGCTAAGCATAAAGCTTCCACAGGTGGTTAACAAAGGCAGAAAGAGGATGGCCAAGATGCAATATAGCACACCTCTAATGTTAACCAAGGAAAAAGGAGAGGATATTGTAGAAGAAGAAGAAAAGGATGAGAGTAAAGAAGAACAAGTGCCTGTAAAGAAGAAAGGAAAGGTAACTATGACCAAGGAACCTGAGCAACCCACTGCAGTATTCACAAGGAAAAGATCAAGGGACAAGGCAGGAAAAGTCAAGGATGATATAGTACTCAAAAGGCCTCCTCCCTCTTTTGAAGAAAAGATTAAGGATTTGAGAGAAGGATCTGGAATTGCAAATTTCAAATCTCTCAAATATGAAACAAGGTCAAAGGCAGAGCAGTAGGAAATTGAAGATGTTGTTATTGAGAAAATGGGAAGATGGAAATACTCACCTGAAGAATTAGCTTCTCAAATCCCAGGAGCTTTATTAAACCCAATCAAGATGAGATGGTCCAATGCAAGGAAAACTTTCAAGGACATCTATGCTCAAACCTTAAGGCAATTGATGCCAAGTTTGAAAAATGCTGAAATAAATAACGCATTGATAGATAATGAGTCCAAGATGACACTAAAATTCAATAGTTGCTTAATTTTGATCAAGGATATAGAGTCAGTTGTGAAGAGTGCAAAATCTACCTAGAAAAACATTTATCATCTTCACAAATCAAGTACTGAAACTGTGATAATTAAAGATATTGAAGATGATAGTGATGAAGAAGATGAAGAAATAGTTCAGATTGATAATGTTGAGATAGAAGAAGCAGGAAAAGAAGCTACCGAGGAAGCTGAGAAGAATGTTGAGGAAGATGATCTAGTTTAGATAGCTACAGAGGTAATTGCCTCACTTCCTCACTCTCCAGTAAAAATTGTTACATCTAGCCCGGAGAAAACTACAAGTGTGATTGTAACAACTCCCTCAGATACATCAAATGTCCAATCATCACTAGCATAGCTCAATGAATCAATGATAGAAGTGGCTACCACTTCATCTACCGAGCTTCGGCCTCCTTCCACCGAGTTGCAGTCTTCTGTACCTTCTTCAATTTTGAGTTTTTCAGTAGTAAGTACTTCAGATTCTACAATTGTAAATACTTCAATTTTTGGTTTATCAAATATTCCAGTTAGCATCCCACCAATTGGAAGTTTATCAGTTTTCACTACAAGTCCTACTGTGTCTACCATAATTTATACTACAAAGGCATTAAGTATAAAGACTCAATCGAGTACAAAAATTTTGAGCAAGAGTGTAGTAGAAGGTATAGATCTAGATGAGGAGATAGAAATTCCCTAGTTAGATTTTGCAAACCTCACTGCAGATCAAATGCAAACAGTTGGTGAACTCCTCCAAAAGAAAGCAAAGTAGAAGAAACTAAAAGAAGAAAGAGATAAGGAATATAAAATCATTGAGGATGCCAAGATCATTTTGACAGAAGCTATAGGTGTTGAAGTTGATTCCTCTCAACACAGTTTGTTGTAGTTGGCAGAAGCAGTTAACAAGTTCAATGATGATTCCTCTGGAATAGACAAGTTTCTTGAGAAGGCTGAGAAGAAGTTTGATAATGAAGTTCTTGAGCACATTGCTTAGCAAATAGCTATCAATCAGGCAAGGTTATCTTCAGTTTTGACTAGCATTGAGTCCTCCCATTCCAAGGTAACATCTCTTTTTGTCAAAGTCTGTATGCCGAGTTCTCAAAGGAGATAAAAGACAAAATAAATAAGATTGATGAGGATCTGAAGATCAGTGCACAAAAGTTGCAACTCGAACCTAGTTCAAGCTCTGCACATCATATGAAAGTTAGATTCCTATCTAATAAGTAGTCAGAATTATTGAGAGAAGATGCAAGGATCAGATCAACATTAATAGATATTTAGAACATGATACTTCCCATCATGGATACAATGCAAAAACATATTGCATACTCAAAAACATTGATCCATGACAATCAGTTTTCAATTGCAGATCACATGATTGAACTCTCTGCAGAAGTCCAAGTTGCACTCCATACATGCAAGATTCTGCAAGAGAATTGGGATAGAACTCTAGCATTAATAAGTAAGGTACACTCTGATTTTCTCTCACATTTTGGCATCTCCATGTAAAATATTTGTATATACACCTTTGGCATTATTGTCAAAAAAGGGGAGAACGTATATAAGATATATGAGATATGAAAGGGGGAGAAAGTATAAATAGGAGATATGAGTATGAGGTGATACAAGATATTTGTATATATACTGTATGAGGAGACATAAAATATATATACAATAGTATGACAAAGATAAAAAAAATAAAAATGAGACAGATTCAGCATGATTTTTTTTTTTGGGCAATAAGTGTTTTTGTCACTAATGCCAAAGGGGGAGATTGTTGGCATTAAGTATGATTGTCATTAGTGACAACACTTATTCAGACTCTGCGTGTTTACCGAGCAGAACAATGTTTATCAAGCAGAATAGTATTTACTGAGTAGAACAGTGTTTATCAAGCAGAACAGTGTTTACCGAGCAGAACAGTGCTTACCGAGTTATCTTCACTGAGTGATGAGATGAGCAGCATTTACCGAGTGCTAGCACGGTAAATAGGGAATTCAGTCTCTACCGAGTGATACTATATCTACCAAGTCTCCAGTATATACCGAGTTTGAAACTACAACTGAGTGGTTAGTATGGACCAAGCCTCCACTTCTACTGAGTGCATGAGGATGTTGAGTAACGCAGTGGATGCCAAGTATCAGAAAGTCACCGAGGTAGTTTGCAGTAACCGAGTCACTATATTTGGGCTGACTCAGTAATACTTGTGTTTGCTTGTTTAGAGCCGACTTTGCTATTATTTTGTAATTATTTTGGATTGATATATAAACAATGTTTTGTATCATATCCAAAGTGTGAAAAAGGAAAAGTGAGAAAAAGAGAAGAAAGGTAGAGATAAGCAAATTACAAAGGGATACAACAATATAAGAAGCAGTAGAGACATATCTATCATAGAAGGTGATCAGTACATCAAAGAATCTCAATCAGCAAGCACAGTTGCAAGTAAGAGATCTACTGTTTCATCCTAACAGGTGAATTAGCCCCAAATCCTTTAACCGGGTAGACTTAACAGTGTTTGCAAAAATCTCTTAACCGAGTGCATACTTCTTTGTATATTTGTAAATCCTCTAACAAGGTGGACCTAGCAGTCCTTATTGCTCCTAACAAGGTAGATCATCAGAAGTGATCATTGTAAGCCTTAACCAAAAAAATTTATACTGTAGTATTGAAGTTTAGTGGGTTTCATCCCCACCCCAGTTTTACTTTCTATTTGGAAGGTTTCTAGGTCACCAAATCTCTGTGTTCAAAGTGTTATGAATGTTTTATTCTTTCTGTTACTCATACATACAGTTAGCTTATCAATCTAATGTCATTGAGAAAATGGTTGAGATCTAAAATTTGTAAAAGTTTTGAAGTTACTGATTCACCCCTCCCCTCTTAGTAACCTAGCTAGTCTTGAATATTTCCAACAGTTATTTGGCATTGCTAGTTCAGAGATTTTGTAGGGGTGGAGGTCTCTACAATCACTCAACTAGAGATTGATTGCTGGGCTAGGCTGCCTCATTTTAGCTTTTGCTAGAGACCATTTGACCCAATTTCCTAGCTTGAAATAGCAAGGTTTTGTCTTTCTGTGTTTGAACTTTGACCTTAACACATTTGATTACTTTTGGACACCCTACAGTATTCTATCTAATTATGTTTTTGAGAAGTTTCTTTGTTTCAATATATTGCCCACTTTGAAGCTCTAAATATAGTTAATACTATTAATTTTCTTAAACTTATTTATTCTGTGCTTTTCTAACATTCAATTTTAAATTTGTTTGAGCAGATTTTGCTTCTATCAGAAAGGTCACATCCTCTTGTAATTTTCTCTTTTACTTATTTGAGAAATCCCTTTGATAGTGAAATTGGCCTAGCTAGAATCTTGCTCAGTTTTTTACAGCTTTGCTTTATTATCTCCCATAAGGTAGAATATTATCTGGGATGTGATATCATCTTCAATATAAATCTTGATTTCCAATTCTTGTTTTATTACCTTCCCAACATATGTAAATGTTTTCTCCTTTTCCCTTTTATCCTTTTGAGAGTCATTGGTCTTATGTGAAAACTTTGGATTCTTGGATTTTTAATTAATCTGTGCTACATTGGCTCTATTGTTTTGAAAATATTATGCTTTAGAGATAATGTTGCCTACTTGAAATGATTGTTTTTTATATTTTATAATTTATTCACTGGCTTTTAGGGTTAATCAATAAATATAATCTACCATGGAGTTTGTGGTCTTCTTACTCCCAATTCTGATTTTAGGTTCGATGGCAATCCTAGTTATTTTTAGGTCTCGATTATTTTTTCACATTAATAATGCAAAACACTTTTCATTAAGCAAATTTCTAAAGATAATGTATAGCATTATGTACGGACTAAACATTGGAAATTATTTTGGTGTGCACTATGTATATTGATTTTGGAAACCATATATTGTTACTTCAAGCTCATACCAAAGATGATGCAACAAGATCATTCAATAATGTATCCCTTTATTCATTTGGCTGTTATGGTTTTTGTGGGATTTTCTTATGAACTGGATTTTAAATATATTATTTTTGCTGATGTAATAGATCAGTTTCAAACATGATTAAAATCCTATTCAATGATGTTCTATAAAGTTCTATTTTAATTTGGCCCTTTCTATGCAAGGGTAGCTAACTGGTTTGGGTGTTTTTGGTGAAGTTTTGTGTAATATTTGTGAATTGATTTTCCAAATTTGAGAATAATATTATATGTTGGGTTGAGGACATTACATCACCCTAGTACTGTAATGACCTCTACAATGTATCTGTGAAGTTGAGTGCAATTCCTAGCATTGTATGTGGATATTGATTTTATATAGTCTTATACTATTTTCTGATTGAAACTGGTGCATTCTGATGAAATATCCTTTGTCTTTAGCTTGAATCCCATGATTGAGGCATATCTATAAATTAAAGTCAACAATAAGCTATTCTTGGCCCATCTTGATTGAGATGTTGCAACCATTGGTCAGCAAGCTTGGTCAAGTTTTTAGAAAGTCTTAGGGTTAAATATTTTGTGCCTACCATTTGAGGTTCAACCTGGGTTGTTTGTGCAGCAACTACTGCAAGATATTCTCAGTGGTGGTCCAAGACCATAGTGAATAGAGTTATTGTTCTAGGTCAAGGAAGTCTTCTCATTTCTTATGATCTAGAAGCACCAATCTTGGTTTTACGTGTATAAATGAATAAGGTTGTATGCAGGAGCTTAATGATTGACTCTTTTTTCTAAGTAGAAGATCTTAAAGGTTGTAGGTATTCTATAGTAAACTGTTGTATGGAATGGATCTTTACTAGTTTGATGGGTTTGGGTAGTCGGTATAACTTCATTGGGTGTGGTTTGAATAGGACACTCTATTTGTTAAGAAAAAAGGGCTGAAGTAGTTGCTACTATAACATTTTGTTTGTAGGTTCAATCAGATTTTGAGATGTTATTGCTATTAAAAATGATTTACCTTTTCATTTCATTAACAGTGTTTCATGTTTGTAAATTTTCTTGTGATGGTTAATCTTACCCAAATAACTTTTGCAATTTGTAACCTTTGCTAGATATCCATGTGTTTTGCAATTTGCATCATAGGTTCATAGTGGGCAGCTAGCAGCAGGAACTGGTGATGGATTTGTCAAACTCTATGATATACAGACAAGGGAAATGTAAGTGCAGATAATTTAATGAATTGATAAATGAAGTTCATTAATGCAAAATTTTAAGGGAGCCATGCTGGTGCCAATGTTTGATTTGCCTTCCTTTATTTAAAGATCTACAAAGAATAAATTATTTCTTTCAAATAAATTGCATAATCCCACAATTTTTAGATTTTTTATTTTTTTTGAAAATTATGAACATATGTAGAACAAAATTCAACTATTATTCTCCTCTTCAACAGTTCTTTTCTAGTTATATTATAGGCTAGTTTGTGCCATGCGGCCTCATCCTCAGAGAGTTGTAGGAATTGACTTTCAACCAGGCTTGGATCCTACAAAGGTTAGAATGCCTTCATTTTTCTTTGATTCTTGTGTAATTTAAAACATCTATTTTCTTTAGATGAAAAGAGGAAAAAGTAATGGATCAAAATACCATCTTTTAATTTTATGCTAATAACTGATTTGGTCCTAGTTGCTACTATATTGACATAATATATTCATTGATCCAAATAATGTTAGGAAAATATTAGTTCTTTGATACTTAGTTTTTTTATTATTTTGTTATCAATTTTGAGATTTTTTGGTTCATTGGAAAATATATCTAAAGGCTCAATGCTTATCCCATTAATTGCAGTTAGGTAATTTTGTACCTAAAATTATCTTAGAATGTAGAATGAAAAAATTGTTTATCACATCTAAAGTTTTTTTAAAACATAGATTTTCTTTTCTTATGGAAAACAATAAGTTCTGGCAAATTATAGCCTTTTTAAGTTGGAAACATTCAATAATTTTCATAGTATTTGCTTGCATTAATGGATTTATATTGGCAACAGAGTGACATTGATTGCAGTTAGGTATTTGCACCTTAAGTTAACTTGAAATGTAGAACATATCATTGCTTATTTATTATTTGAATTTCATTTTAAACTCGCTTAGATGGAAAATAATGAGTTCTAGAAAATTATAGCTTTTTAAAGTTGGAAACATTCAATAATTTGCTTAGTATTTGCTTGTGTTAATGGATTTATATTGGCTACACAGTGGTATTGATTGTAGTTAGGTATTTGCACCTTAAGTTAACTCGGGATGTAGAACATATCATTTCTTATTTGTTATTTGAATTTCATTTGAAACTTGCTTAGAATAATTTAGATCCAGCAAAATATGGCTACTTTTTTTTTAATTTGGGAGTTCTGTAAGCTGTACAATGTATTACTGAGTTCTTACACAATATAAATAGAAGTGTAATATGACACAAAAAGTGTAATGGGTGATAATTGTTTGTCTGCAAGTGTTTAATGCCTTTTTCTAGATACCAATTGTGTTTAATTACTTATTCTAGTTTGGAAATCCATTGAGAGACTTTTAATAAAAATTTGGTAGACAGGTTTTCACTTCTTTGTTTGGCTATTACTCAAGTGTAGTGAAATTATCATATCCATCATGAAGAGTATTGGCTACATTTGATGGAGATCCTTATAAAAGAGCTCAAACAACCTTTCTATGGTTTGCATTTTATGTGTTGATAATACCTTGATAAATCAAAATCATTGGTCTGGAAGAAAAGGAATAGTCACATTCAAGTATAGTGCATGTGTGGCTTAGCATTTTTAGTGTTGCTATAATATTATTTAAGTATTTTAATGGATTTTTCTTTTATGTATTAATTGATTTCATATAACTTTAAGTTTCTGTTCCAATTGCTTTTATAGTCTGATCTTTTCACTGTGCATTTGGTGATGTTGTTTCTTGTTAACTAAACATTAAAATAATATTCAATATTTGGAATTCTCTTTTGTTTGGTGTCTGGGTTTATTAATTTGTAGTCTAATCTAATATAAGTAAAGCTGTTTATTTTTATTTTGCTTGAATGAAACAATTTTTTTCTTATAAAAAGTGTATTCAAGTTCTAATTACTTTTATAGTCTGATCTTTTCACCATACAATTGATGACAATGTTTACTATTCATCAAGTAATATTTACTCTTGCAAATTCAATTTTGTTTGTAAGGTGATTGAGTTTTTTAGACTTACTCTTGCTCTTATAATTTAAGATTGCTTTGTGGTGTGCTAGTTTTTTTGACATTTTGATACCTTAATATATATTAGTTTAATATTCTGCATGTCTGTTAACACATCATTTTAGCAATATTAATTTATCATATACTAATTTTAAGATCAGGATTTTCTGCAGATAGTGAGTGCTTCTTTGTTATATTTTGACAGCTTAATATGCAAGTTTGACATTTTGGATGTCTATTAACACTTTTCCTTTATTTATCTTTATTTAGTATACATCAATTGAAGATTAGGTTTTATTGCACATTGAATAACTTCACCATTGAGTTTAAAGTATCACTAGTGATCCTCCCCTTAAGCTTTGCTACCCTTGAACTATAGATGGAAAAACTTGAAATCATGCTTAGTGGAAAGTACTAGTATACATGGTATGATTATTCTTTAAAGGGTACTAGCTCAATGGAAGAGCACCTACTTTACAAGTAGGAGGATGATGGTTTGATTCCATCATGCCCTAATTTGACTAAATATATGACTAAATTAATGACTTATAAATAAACGACCAAATAAATGACCAAATAAATGACCAAATAAATGACCAAATAAACAACCAAATAAATGACCAAATAAATGACCAAATAAATGACCAAATAAATGACCAAATAAACGACCAAATAAATGACCAAATAAATGACCAAATAAACTACCAAATGACCAAATGAATGACCAAATAAACTACCAAAGGACCAAATAAATGACTAAATATATGACCAAATTAATGACCAAATAAATGACTAAAATAGTATAGTCATAAATTTGGTCACGAGAAAAATGACTGGCAATAAACTACCAGTGGTCACGTGACCAAATTTGCTCATTTATCTACAATTTTTGGTAGTTTATTTGGTCATATATTGCTATTTATATATGTTGAATGCCTTGAATGGGTATCTCACTTGGATCTAGCTTTTTCCCCTATTCTGCCCCATTTCTACTTCTTCCTGACATAATTCTGGCATCCTAAATTATAAACCTGAGATTCTTGACCTCAGGGTCAAGGTCGACCTCGACCCTGACCTAGGTTAAGGTCAACCTCAAACCTGACCTAGGTCAAGGTCGACCTCGACCTTGACCCTAGGGTCCAGATCCTCAAGGTTAGATTCCAATTTTGGGGTCTCATCAAAATCTTATCTTTTCCCTCTTCGGGATCACTATTTCTCAGGTTAAGTGTCAAATTCTCAAATTAATATTTGAGGTGGACCTTTCTCAACATTTGTATAGGATTCCTAATTTATTATTGGAGATTATCCTTTCTCAATTTTTGTGCCTAATGCTCAAATTAACTTTGGGGTTGGCCTTACCTTGAATTTTGTGAAAAGGCTCTTAAATAATTATTTTTATTTCTATATTAAGGGTGATCCCCTTATAGAGTTTTGTGTCAAGACTTTAATTCAATTTCCTCTCCATGTGAACCTCTCTAGAGTTTTGTACCATGGGCCCTTAATTATTATTTTCTAGGTGACCTCTCTAGAAGTTTTTACCCTAGATCACTATAAAAGGGAGCCTTCCTCTCTCATTTTCTCCATCTCATCTCATAATCTCTCAAGCTCTCAAGCAAGAAGATCAAGCATTCAATCCTTAATTGAAGAATTCAAGATCTAATTCATCAAGGAGATCCATTGTTAGCCATTGAAGGATTCAATAGCTATGGAGCCCTCTTGTTGAAGATTTCTCCATTCACATTCATCCAAGCCTCCTCCTATTCCAAGATCCATTCAAGATTGGTGTTGAAGATATAAAGACAATTGATTTGAGACATCCTACATTTGATTTTACATTCATCCATACTTGTGGATTCAAGGATTTGAATCCTCCACAAGGGTTTCAACATAAGCAAGGTGAATTATTCCATTTACTTTATTTATCTCTACAATTTCAATTCGATTTCAAGGTTAATTTCTAAATATGGGTTTGACTAAGGCAAACCCCTCCCCCCCCAAAAAAAAAAATCATTTTTCTTGCACTGGATACCCTTTTCATCAAACTTTCTGTCGGAGCTGTGCAGGTCAAGGTCGACCTCTTAGGTCAAGGTCAACTTTTTGGGTCAAGGTCAACTTTGTCTACCTAGGTCAAGGTCAACCTCTCATCTGATTGGAAAAATATTTATGGGTTTTGTAGATCTCACAGTTTCGGTTTAAGGTCTTAGAAATCAATAGTTTTCGAGACTGTTTCATAGGGTTTTCAGCCGATTCTTTTTCAGAGGTAAGTACCCTTATTTCTTCATTTCAATATTAGTTTTCTATATTTACTTTTCATATCAATACAATTTCATGTATGTATAAAATATTGGTTTTGGGGTCTCTTTTATGTGCAAACCATTGTTCTAGGACCCCATTTTTATTTTATATATTACATTTTGGTGAACCCGACAAGCTTACCCCTTTATTTTGTGGAATTAGATGCCCTATTATGTTTGTTGTATTATCTTGCCTACTCACCTTTATATCTTACATTTTGGTGAACCTGTTTATGAAAACTCTTTCTTTTTGGTGTTAGATTTGTATTTTGTGTTAGGTCTTACAATAAGAGTAGATTTATTTTATGTTCTTGCATTTATATTTCAAAAATACTAAAAAAATTGCAAAATTTCTTCAAAAATACAAAAACATTTACATTTCTTTGTGGAATTAGATGCCCTATTGTGTTTGATTTCCTTTTCATGCTTATCAATTTTATTTGAATGCATTTGGATATATCTAGATTTATTTGTTATCATGTTGCACAAGTTGTTTCAAATATTTTCCAAAACTTTTGGGATTACACAACATCCTCCTATTACCTTACCATTGCATGGTGTTACACCTAGAAAGACTTCATTTAGTGCATGTGATGTTGCTTTGTCCTCTTTTTAATTACCTTTTAAGGATATATTAGAGCAAGAAGATGACCTTAATCTATATCTCCATCATATTTCTCTTTATGGAGATAAGTTAAGGATTGATATTAATTCTTCTCCTAATATATGTCCTTTCTATGAGCCTACTTTAGAATATAATTTACCTTCTTCCCCCTCTAGAGATCAAGCTTTAGTGAATTATGGTGACCCTACAATGTACTTTATTGATAGGGATGATAATCCTCCTATTTGGGATGAAACTTTGGAAGGGGATGTTGATTTTTCTCTTCCTCATGAAACGATAGTGAATGATCCCTTGGATAAAGACACTGATTTATCCCCTCCTCATGAAGAAGCTTTGATAGAAGAGGGTGATTTAGTCATACATGATGATAACTCTTTTTCTAAAATACACTCACCTTATGCAGACATTTTAGTGAAAGAAGATGATATTATAGATGCTTTACCTCCATTTGGGATTCCTTCTAGTGATGAGGCATTAGTGGAGAATGTTATGAATTCCCTTAATGCTCTCTCTTTTAGTGATGATCTTATGGAGAATCAAGATCTCTCCTTATCTCCTCCTAGGATGTCTTCTTTTCTTGCTTCTTGTGAATCTCTTTACAGTGTTGAGATAACTAACATAGTTTATCCAAAACCCTTGTTGACTGTCAAAGGTTGTCCTCGCATTACTATCAAAGGTAAACCTATGGAGTCTTTCAATGACCAAGATTCTATAGCTCACACATATCGTACAAGGAATAACCCTCAACCTAATCCGGTGGTTTCTACTTATTTACCACCTTCTCAACCCATTCTTCCTCCACCCTATTTTCCTAGCAAGGAGTATAATTTGATAAACCAATTGCAAAATACCCTTGCCAAAATTTCTTTATGAGAGATTCTTCAAACTTCACCTACCTACTATAAAGCCTTGCAAAAATCTCTAGAAGCTCTTTCTACTCCACCTCCTAATCAAGAGAACATCAATAACTTCTTACAATGCATGCATGCTACCCCAGGTCCTCTTGACATTGTATTTACTCAAAAGCATTTACCTTCTAAAGAAGTTTTGAATCAATATGATGCTCTTATGGTTGTTGTTACTATCAATAAAAGTATCATTTGTAGTATCTTGATTGATAATGGATCTGGGCTTAATTTTTTAAGCATGGACATGCTCAAAGCAATTAAAGTCGATCTTTCAACTATTCAACCTGACAATGTTCCTATATGTGGCTTTGATAACATTGCTAAGAACATTTTAGGCATTAGTACCTTACCTATCAAAGTAGGTTTGGTCATCCTGAATACACCTATTCATGTTATGCCTGGACCTCTCAATTATAACCTTCTTTTTGGTAGACCTTGGTTGCATGAGATGCATGCTATCCCTTCCAACCTCCACTATAAAGTCAAGTTTATACATAGCAACATGATATATACACTTCATGCAGATGATGCACCAAATCCTTGCTTGAATATTCAAACCCACACTACTCCTATTCCTAATAGTAATCCTTCTTCCTCTAATGCTCTTCCTGGTGATGATTGGGGAACCTTGGACCTTAAGCCTACCTTTATTGGAGAGTATAATGTTTCTTATCTTTATTTTATGAAGCAACAAAGAGAGTTTGAACAATGAGTGTTTACTTCTAATGCCCTTCATAATAACTTTGTTGCTGCTTCTACCCATAATGAATCTGTCAAACCTACTAATGATGACATAGTGACTAGTGAAGTTCCATTGACTATTTCTGATATGGCCTCTCGTTATGGTCCTCGTTATCATTTTATAGTTAAACAAGGATTTAATGCTCAAGGATGTGGTAAGCATAAGCAGGGAATTCAAATGCCCTTATAAAATGGGGGGCATGAGCATTCTTATGGATTAGGATTTAATCCTCAACATCAAATAAATGTTAACAACATCTCCAATAACACTTCAAAACATGATGAACCTATGAAGGAATTTGACCAAGAAGTTCTTTATCATAAGCTCCTTCATGCTAAGATGATTACTAGACCTAAACACAAAAATAAATGTTGTCCACACTTGAAAATTCTTCCTTTTTGTTTATATCATAGATTTCAAGATCACTCTACTAATGAATGTCAAGCTTTACATTATAAGATTAGGCAGCTCATTTATACTAAGTTTATTCATATATCATGTGGCAATAAGTTGTATTTCAATCCTATTTTCTCTAAATAACATTTATGTTCCTATTATGGAGCTCCACATTATGTAAACAATGTTAGCATAATTCTTGGGGGCTCATTGTCTTATATAGTGTTGTGAGCAATATAATAGGTCCCCTTCCATCCTTGTTCCTACACTTTGGGGGGAAAGGATGCCATCTATTTCTTTTCTATCTTTCTGGGATTCACCTCTTTCCTCGATTAAGCAGTATCTAGCTATTATGTGATATCCAATCATACATGAAAATTTTGGTTTGCATTGAGGATCTATGTCCTTGATCATAACCTATTTTTGTTATTTGACATTGGGTTTCCATGGTTGATAAATCTCTCACCTTGGAAGCTGAATAGTGTGCTATCCCTTACAAGGGTTACTTTTTCTCTTCTTGCATGATATCTCTTTGCATTCGTCCCTTCCATTGCCTCATAGGAGCTATGACCTTCTTGACTTGGACTAGGTGTTGTCTGTTGATATTGTCTTGATGTTGAAGAAGGTTGTATCCTTGTTCTTTTCTTTCCTTAACATTTCAAAATAGTATGTATTTTTGCCATATTAAGGAGGGGGGCATCTATACGGCCTCCCTCATTCTATATTATGTATTTTTTTTCTAACCTTTTGTTTTGCACCATGCTAAATCTTGGAAGGTAATGCACATAAGTTTCTAAATCCTGAAGAGATGCACATTTTCAATTTTTAAATATGCTAAATCCTCCGAAGGTAACACACATAAATTCCTAAATCCTGAAGAGACACACATTTTGAATTTTCAAATATGTTAAATCCTCCGAAGCTAATGCACATAAGTTGCTAAATCCTGAAGAGACATGCATTCTCCAATTTGAAACATGCTAAATGCTCGGAAGGTAACACACATAAGTTGCTAAATCCTAAAGAGATACGCATTTTACAAATGTATTCTATGGTAATATGAGGATATGGGTTCATGGGTACTTCATAAAAGCTGTCGAAAGATGTACTACATACATGCACAAAGCCGCTAGAAAGTGCACAACTTTATGGGGTGACTATCAAGTGTTTTCTTGGTGGGTCATCCTATCCATTTTGGGGTTCATAGTGAGATACACACATCTTACTAGGCAAGCTAGCCACTCCTCTCTCCCCTTTTCTCTCTTTTTTCTAGTGATGTCTCTCTTATTGTAATCTTGGAGCTGACGAAGACTTGAGTCTTTGGGGACTTGAGGATTCCTTTGTCACTTTGATTTTAATAAGATTATATTTTTCTTTGTGATCTCCTTTACCAAGAGTTTTCATCGAGTCCATACTCTTGCTAAAGTGGGGCCTTAATGTATCATCTTAAAATGGAAGCACTTCCATGTTAAGAATGTTTAGTCCTCCGAGTAAGTGGTTTGGGGTCATGTTGAACACCTTGAATGGGTCTTTGACTTGGATCTAGCTCTTTCCCCTATTATACCCCATTTTCCACTTCTTCTTGACATAATTCTGGCATCCTAGATTGTAAACCTGAGATTCTTGACCTCAAGGTCAAGGTCAACCTCGACCTTGACCCTAGGGTTCACGATCCTTAGGGTTAGATTCTAGTTTTAGGGTTTTGTCAAAATCTTGTCGTTTCCTTCTTCAAGGCCACTATTTCTTGGGTTAAGTGTCAAATTCTCAAATTAATATTTGCGGTGGACCTTTCTCAAGATTTGTATAGGATTCCTAATTTATTATTGGAGATTAGCCTTTCTCAAGTTTTGTGCCTAACGCTCAAATTAACTTTGGGGTTGGCCTTACCTTGAATTTTGTGACAAGGCTCTTAAATAATTATTTTTATTTCTATATTAATGGTGGTCCCCTTCTAGATTTTTATCTCAAGACTTTAATTCAATTTCCTCTCCATGTGCACCTCTCTAGAGTTTTGTGCCACAGGCCCTTAATTATTGTTTTCTAGGTGGCCTCTCTAGAAGTTTGTACCCTAGATCACCATAAAAGGGAGCCTTCCTCTCTCATTTTCTCCATCTCATCTCATAATCTCTCAAGATCTCAAGCAAGAAGATCAAGCATTCAAGCATTCAAGCATTCTAGATCCAATTCATCAAGGAGATCCATTGTTAGCCATTGAAGGATTCAATCTCTATGGAGCCCCCTTCTTGAAAATTTCTCCATCGACATTCATTCAAGCCTCTTCCTATTCCAAGATCCATTAAAGATTGGTGTTGAAGATCTAAATAAAATTGATTGGAGACATCCTACATTTGATTCTACATTCATCCACACTTGTGGACTCAAGGATTCGAATCCTCCACAAGGGTTTCAACATAAGCAAGGTGAATTATTCCATTTACTTTGTTTATCTCTGCAATTTCAATTCAATTTCAAGGTTAATTCCTAAATTGGGGTTTCACTAAGGTAAACCCCTCCCCCCAACAAACAAAACCATTTTTCTTGTAGGTACAAGTGTGGGATGATGAATTAAAGTGCAAGTCTGGATACCCTTTTTATAAAACTTTCCATCAGAGCTGTGCAGGTCAAGGTCAACCTCTTAGGTCAAGGTCAAGTTTTTGGGTCAAGTTAAACTTTGTCTACCTAGGTCAAGATCAACCTCTCATTAGATCGAAAAAATATTTTTGGGTTTTGTAGATTTCGCAGTTTCAATTTAATAGCATGAAAATCACTAGTTTCTGAGGCTATTTGATAGGGTTTTCAACCGATTCTTTTTTAGAGGTAAGTACTTTTATTTCTTCATTTCAATATTAGTTTTCTATATTTACTTTCCATATCAATACAATTTCATGTATGTATAAAATATTGGTTTTGGGGTCTCTTTTATGTGCAAACCATTGTTCTAGGACCTCATCCATATTTTATATATTACAGTAGCAATATAGAATATATCTCCAACTATATATGCTATCACCATCACCTCATGATTCCATCTTTAGGGGTCTCATGATAATCTTCTAATGCTTCCCCATTAGGTGTAAAACCTAATTAGTTTGTTGATGAAGGATTCACACTAGAAACTATTGTGATATGTCCAGAAGCATTAATTTGTTCTTTTTCATCCAAATTTTGTTCATGTTCTCTTTAACATCACTTTCATCAATTTTTTTTCCTTTATCATTATTATATGAACTATTTTTATTAACCAAACTTTTTTTATCTTGTTCTTTTATCTCTATATTTTGTGATCCTTAGCAATATGTCCATAATTATTGCCTTTGTAACAAATAACATTATGTTTTACATACCTCTAATTATTCTAATCAGTCCTCATTCTGCAATTCTTTGTAATATGATCAAAATTGTTGCATTTATAGCATATAGGGTTACCTTTGTTTTGCATTGGGTTTGGATCTGAATCTACACCCCTTAGATCTATGTCCATATTAACAACATGTGAAATAATATCCATAAAAAGTTGTATTATTTTAATTGCTCTGACATTCTTTTGCCCTGTGTCCAAGCCTATTGCATGTGAAACATCTTCCATTGAATTTTTGTCCATTTTTATGCTTCAAAGGTGTCTTCATAGCTTGCTCAGTCTTATCTATCTTTACTTCATAGATTTGGAACATTCTTCTTGTTCATAACCTAAACCATTCTTATCTCCATGAGGTATCTGACTTTCAATATATTCATCAAGTTTCTCAGAGCTAGATCTAAATCTTTCTTGAAATTCTCTGGCATCAACTAGGTTTCTCCTCAATAGGTCATTGATTCTTTCCAATTCTTGCTCATTATGTTTGGACTCTTCAAGAAAAAATTGCAGTTGTCTAGATTCACTATTTGTTTTGTAGCATTCCTTAGTCTTAGCCTTTAGGGATTCTTCAAGAGTCCTTTTGGCTTCAATTTATTTAGTGATCTTGATCACCATGAATTCTATTTCATTCTTTAGGTTGTTTCTCTCTTTCACAATCTGCTCATGGTCACTGTTAGAAGTAGATTTAGTGCCTTTTTTTGATAAATGATCTACAAGTCCTTTTCTCCTATATCTGGATTTCCTTAATTTCTCTTGTAAGTTGTCAATGAATCCATTAGCTTGTTTTATTTTTTCTTCCAAGATAACAATGTGAGAATTTGATTTGTTTAGGTCCTCAAGTGAATTTAAAAGATAAATCTAAATACTGCTAGGTGTTGCCATCAGGATCTTCTTCAAGTGATTAAACTTATTCTAAGGAACTATGCTCTGATACCAATTATTAGGACTAGGGAGCACTGGGAGGGGGGTTAATCAATGCAACAATATTATTTAATCTTTTAAATTGAAAACATAGCTTAATAATGAAAGTAAATGCAAGTAAACAAAAAAAACACATAACATAAACATCACAACACCATCATTTATTTTTGAGGAAAACTTGGTTTAGGGAAAAAGCTTGGCAGGGATGATACCCACGAATATCTTACTACTACAGTAATGAGTGTCTGATTAAAGGCATAAGTGTAAAGAGGGGAAGGCACTTGCATTCATGCTTACATTGTAGATCTCACTACTCAATTGTATAATCAAAATACATCAAGGCGTCCATCCAATTACATAATCAAGAAATGGACATACAGTCCTATACCGAACTGACTCGTAGCACCAATAATGCCTATATAGTTCCAATGAAGCTCTGAACATAGATCTGCACATAAAAATAGTATCTTCTTACTACCCTATCATAATATCATCATCTTATCATAAATTACTTCTCTTACCTTCACAATCAAAACTCGATCTTAAATATAAGATCATAACCTCAAAACATAAACTATATCGGTCCAAATAGGAGTAATGAAATGTGTAAATGTATATGCACCAAAAAAAGATCAAAACATAAAATCAAAGCTTGCTAACCAAACCAAGTAACCTTTGATGTCATCTCTATCATGAACAATCATTAAACCAATAAAATAAGTGATTTACCAGGTATACTGATTCAATTTCTCCCAACTATCCTATTCTTCCAAAAAGTTTCAACCCGATATTCCATATTGAATATCTCATGCATCTGATGTCTTTAGGATCTGCAATTTCTATATTAGACATAATAGTATGTCTACATTCATACCTTACAATCACATACAATAATACTCAAACTTTTGTCTGAACCAAACTAATCTATCAGATTGGTCACTATCCTACTTCTGGTACTCAAATAAATATAGGTAACAAATCCTCTAGTAAATTAACTTGCCTGCATCATGGCTAAGAGTAATGATGATTAAATCTTTCCAACAAATACATTTTCTACAATTAATGGGTTGAACTCTATATTTTATTTTCTCTCAATATATTTTTGCTATGCAAATGCCCTTTAAATTTTTTTTAAAATGTTGACTATTTGTCTTCAATTTTTTATGTTTTTTTTTTAAATTTAGTTTTTGTCATTTTTTTTCCAATTTTTTCCACAAAATCCTACTCTAGTTTGTCATTTTTTCCCCAAATGATTTATTCTTATATGCAATATACTATAGAGTATCAAAAAACTCCAACAATGCGATGGGATGTTGATCTTGAAGATATTAGGAAGATTGATGAGGAGGTACAACTTGGACTAGTTAAGATACCATTGGATGATCCACTTCTGCTAGAGGGAGATAGTAACTCAGATGGTTCTGAGTTTTAATACTGATAGCCTAAATGAGCTTAGTTTCATAGGTTTTAGCCTATTATATTTTGATGTTTGAGGTTTTTGGATACATGTGTTTTAGACATTTGGATATTGATAGATTGGTAGTTTTGATTTTTAATAATATTGTTATAATTTAATTGTACTATTTCTCTCATGATTATGTTATACTAATGCTCTTACAATTTATTTACATATTGTCTTATTATCAATTATTAACATCTCTCTCTCTCTCTCTCTCTCTCTCTCTCTCTCTCTCTCTCTCTCTCTCCATCTATAATACTGTTAAGTTTTAGGATCGATTACAAATGTAGTAATATTATTGTCTTTCTATATTTTCCAAATGCATCGATCTCTTGGTTTTATACAAGGAAAAGACAAGAAGACATGTCTATTCATTTCAAGGGACATGTCTATTAATAATTAGTTACTATAAGATTAATATAACTTATATATTCATTTATATTAATAATATATATAGTAATATTAATACATATAACTATTACATATATATATATATATATATATTGATATAAATAATCATTCAATGTTCTAAGATAACAATGACTTTTATCTGAGCAAAGCTACATACTTTAACACTCCCTCTTAGCTAGGGAAGACAAAAGTCAGTAATATGTTTTTACAAAACATCAACTAAATAATATCAGTGATCTGTTTCAACATCACATGATGTATATCACTTTCAATAATTGTGATCTGTTTCAGCGTCAGATGATGACTATCACAATATAAGTACCAATGATCTATTTTAGCGTCACACGACGACCATCACCTTCAATATTTGTGATCTGTTTCAGTATCACATGACGACTATCACAATAGCTAGGTACCAGTGATCTATTTCAGCATCACATGATGACTATCACCTTCAGTACTGTGATCTGTTTCAGCATCACATGATGACTATCATAGTACGAGATCATGGTCATTTTAAGGAACTCAATCCACCATGTAATAATTCATTTATCATGATCTGTTTTAGCCATCACATGAGGTCTATCGTGATAAAAAGATAGTTATTGTAAGATCATCACCTTTCAATAAGATCAAAAATACAAGTGATAATCACTTGGAAGTCATCACTTATGATTTACATAGGGCCCATATAGCATTAAATAATTCCATTAGTATAATAATCAATTATATCAAGTTTACCTCAGAGGTGTTCCACCTTCATTAGTGAACTCCCTCTCAATCACAAAATGACTGAGATTATCAAAAGTTGACTGAACCATATCATTTACCTTCTCCCTCTAAAGCTCAAGTTCATCAACCTCTTGACCTCCTTTTAATTCTCAGACTCCCTCTGAATGAAAATGTCTTTATGCTTTCCTCCTGAAGGTATGTCAAGATGAATAGTTCATAAAGTTAAACTATCTCGAAAAGAAATACCATTGATAGAACCATACAACATTTATCATTCAATGAATTACAAGCTGAAAAATTCATATGGATTAATAAAACATGAAATACTTATCTTTTATAATCAAAAGGAAAATGCCCTCTTGGCACCATTGATGGAGTTCAAGTCATCTCTAATTTCCACATATTCTCAATCCTCAGTCCAATTTAAAATTGTTTTCCACCTTACATATTGGTTCATAATACATCATTGTATATCTTTATAAGAAACCACTTAAAGACTTACTTAAGTCTTTAACAAATATTTATCTCCAATACACATATCAACTGATGTAGTATAATGTCAATTCCTCTATATTTGTTGTCCAACGTTCCTTGTCCAAAGGAGACATAATTCAATTTTGATCTTCTTATCCTCCAGCCATATATAATTTTTTATTTTATTTTTATTTTTATTTCCCGTCAAAGGTATGAGGGTCGTATTATAATTTCTAGTCGCATATGGCCTTTGCATCATTTATCAAGAGGTGACTTATGCATACCTATCACTGTAGGAAGTTTTTTTTTTACTATTGTCTAGGGCGAAGAGAATTCGTCGAAGAGAAAGGGAACTAGTATACAGCACGTTGGAGACTATCTGGCACACAATGGATCAAGGGTGTGCATACCAAATGCTTTTGGTAACCTACAGTGAATAAACTCCATCTTATCCCACACAATATTTGTTCTACCCCATGCGAGCTCTGTTCTGACAATAGAAGATAGACTGCTTTGTTCCCTCAATGTGAGCCTTGGAGTCTCGCAGCCGACATATAAATGACTCTGCTCCTCATCATCAGTAGGCCCGCATGGCTCACAATGAAGATTATTTTCCATCACATACCGCAGAACACTATAATCCTTCACACTTCCCTGTCTTTGATTCATTCATAAATGTTTTCCTATTCTGTTAACTTTATTACATTTGTAGTCCTACTCTGATACCATGTTAAGTTTTAGGATCGATTACAAATGTAGTAATATTATTGTCTTTCTATATTTTCCAAATGCATCGATCTCTTGGTTTTATACAAGGAAAAGACAAGAAGACATGTCTATTCATTTCAAGGGACATGTCTATTAATAATTAGTTACTATAAGATTAATATAACTTATATATTCATTTATATTAATAATATATATAGTAATATTAATACATATAACTATTACATGTATATACTGATATAAATAATCATTCAATGTCCTAAGATAACAATGACTTTTATCTGAGCGAAGCTACATACTTTAACAAATACATTAATATATTCAGAGGTTTTTTATGCAATGGCTTCCCTACCTAACCTAGCCTTTGGTAGGACCCTAAAGATCAACAAATTGAAGTGATTTCTCCTAAATAACGGTTTATTTTTACTTTCTATACATTATAACAAGGGCTTTTGTTAGTCCCTCTATAAACCCTTCATCCTTAGAAGGAATTTCTCTCAGTGAGGTCTATGTTCGTACCACTTCAGATTAAGAGAATGGGAAAGCATACGAAGAGGGGTGTTACACCTCTTTGTGAAAATAGGCCTAAAGTGGTCCTCATATAATTACAACTCAGTTTTCATTTGACAAACAACTTGCTTCATTCAATCAAGCATGCTATCAAAAGTCTCATATATATCTCCCAGGCTAGGAGAGTTTGTATCAACATGCCTAATTAATTCCATAGTTGGTTCTATGATAGAGAAAATATACTTGCAAGAAACATTTAAAAATTAAAACTTTTAAAATACAAACTAACACTAATAACTAATAAACATAAAAATTAAAAATAAATTGTGAATTTCAATTCTCAAATGTCTAACTTGATACCCCACCAAGTCTCATTAAGTACTTTATCTATCACGACGTTTGCTTCATCTATATTTGATTGAGGCTAGTTTTTTCAATCTGCACAAATAACCATGGATTGTAGAGCATCTTGCACCTCCAACATCATCTCCATCAAAATATATTAGTTGGCATATCTAGTTTTGACTAGTTTGAGGAATTCTTTCTTTGAAAAAGACCAAAATAGTGGAAGTGCAGTGTGATGCCTTACATACAAATATTTTTATTTCTAGACTCTACTACTACTGCCTTGACCCAATCTATTTGTCTAATGTCCTTCAAAGCATTATTCAAAGCTTTTTACACAATTAGTTCAAAATATATGTTTGTAGGCACTCTCAATCATCAAACCAAGTAACCTACATACGTGGATTGAATTGGTCACAAATTGGACAACATTAGAAGGCCCAACCTCATCTTTGGAATCCTTCAAAATGAAAATATAAAAATCACCATCCATAGTTTCCCTGAACAATCAACAACTCTAATAAAGTATGAATTACAAGGGCATGTAACAATAACATTAATGATTAGCCTATGCTGAGTATCAGTCCACCCATCTATGATAATATAATAACCAATCCTTGTCCATGTTTTCTTCATCTCATCCATCATGAAGGTTAATTTTGAATATTATTTTTCAAGAAGAGAGGTACATAATCTAGGGGCATAAGATGATCCAACTGTCAATATATCTCTCACCATACTTTTGAAATAAGGTGACCTTTCCAAATGAAATGGAAGAGAATATGCATAAAATAATTTGGCCACTACATCATTGGCTTGCTCGTATTTTTGAGTATTCATTAACCTTTTCATTGAAGTTTTCTCACTTTCTTTCTTCTTTCATGTATTAGAACTCTCTTCAATTGATACCTTAACATTGGAAGAAGTGTGTATATCACTGGATGGCCTTTTAAGATTCTTATTATAACATGCACTGATTTTGTCCACACTTAATCCAAACTTGCAAATTCATTTTTTTGTTCCAATGTTATTGCCTCACAAACTATAACACCGTGTCCACTCTCTACCACTAGATGCCTTGTAACCCTAGTATAGCTCCAATGGTATAAGAGAGATGCAAACATGACATAGCCATTTCTTGTTTCCCCTTCTATTTTTTCCCTTGTTGGGGGCCAAATTTGTGTTAAAATGAAGAAATGGTTTCTTCCTGGGATTAAAAGGACCTTTTGCAAATTTTTGAATGGAGGGTGTAGGGCATGCAAAATGGGTGTTTATTAATGAGGTTGAGGTTGGATTTTTAAAATTTGAAGATGGGTTTATTGACATTGTGTGCACTTCATTTTCACTGTTGCTACCCTTATGGTTGTCAGCACTATTATTGCTTCTCCTTTTGTGGCATTTTTTTGACGATTCAAAGTCTAAAACAAAAACAATGAACACATTTTTAAATCTAAAAACTAAGAACTTACTAACAAATGAAAAAAACTTCTAAAAAAAAGAGGAAATACATTGGTTATAGCTTCAAGCAGTTGAGATCTTCTTTCAGAATTTTAGCAAACAAAAATATGTCAAATATCTCCTCTGATCAGCCCAATCTATCCTCTAAATCATGCCAATCTCTTCTCCAACAAGCAAAATTTCACAACAATGAGCAAAAAATTAGAAAATGAAGGAAAATAAATACTTGGTAAAAAGTGATTTTTTTTTATTTTGACATGTTTTTTTTTTATCATTTTAGGGTTAGGAAGACAAATGCATGTCTTGTTGGGACCCCCCATTTCTTTTTTGGCAAAAATAAATAAAAAATTGTTATTTTGGATTTTTTGAAAGGTCGAAGCATTCCCAACCACAAGGGACAACTAGTTGTCTTTGGGATGTTCGAGGGACATTTTTGACATCAATGGAAACTAAATTCACATTTTTTCATAAAAAACAATTAAAAAATAATCATAAAAATAATTCCAAGTAGATACCCATGAACGTTTTAAAGAAATTCATCAAAAAATTTAACCTACTCTAATACCATGAAATAATATTTGATTGACTATTTGACATAGAAGATGAAGTCTCCTTAAAAAGAGATTACATGCAAAGTTTCTAAAATAGAAACAAAAGATAAAAATAAACATTCTAAATAATAACTAACTACGAAAAGGAAAGATCCTAACTAAATGATAATTATAAAAATATTATATAATTATTTTAACACTCTTGACCTAAATAAAAACCATGTGAGAAAGAAAAAAGAAAGATAAAACTTTCCTCCACCAAAATAGACTATCATTCAAATCTCTTTAGTTTTTAGTGATCTTACAAAGAACTTTTAATATACAAGTGAGCCACTTCTTTGCCTAATAATAATCATCTTTGCTGATAATAGTCATAAAAGCAACAAGCAAAGATGATCCTTTCTCTTTCTTCCCCCATTTATAATATGAAATCATTGTTGAAGAGGCTACATAGATGGCTGGTCCTTTTGAGTAGAGAAAGCTTCAAAATTGAACTGATGGAAAATGCTCCCTTGTGTCTACTCACATGACATCATTTTAACAAAGTAGAACTATGGTCATGTCAATTGATTTTGACACAAATACATGACACAATGATTGACACTTACATAATTAGTTGCATCAAAGCTAATTTTCCTTGTCACTTTATCTTTGAAAGTGACTTTAGAAATAGTAAAGTGTGGACACTTAATATATAATATTAAAAAACATTAAGTAGATGCTTAGAAGTTGGGAATAAAAAATTTGTTTGCAAATCCAAATAAAATATGACATGAAGAGAAGAGACATATCATCTCACAATTAAGATATCAAGATAATATTTATGTGAGAAGGAAATTGGTAAAAAAATTGATTAATCTATTTGAAAATTGTATTTTTGAGAATTGGAAGAATTTATGTTAAGAAGAAATTATGGATTACTTAATTGATATGTAACTATAATCAACACAATTAGAAGACATTTCCTTTGTAAGTTGGTAGAGGAAGACCATAAGTCTATACTAATAGGTTTATAGATTTTTCTTCTTCTATATATACAAGATTTTTATGAGACACATTGAAGGAAACATGAAAAATACCATTTTCTTGCTATGGTTGTCTAAAGAGTAATGTTTTGGTGATTTTGAAGTAAGGTAGAATACTCCTCTTAGGTGTAATGACCCTATGTTATGTCTAGACTTTTCCTATCACATGGCTTTGTCATGCTTTTAACTAGTAATTGTTTTGTGTTTGTATTTGTGTTTTTATAACTTAATGGTTTAATAAATTCAAGACCTACATATTTCAATGATAATTATATGAACTAATTACTTTGAAATGATAGATCCTCTTTTATTATTGATACATCTCAATAGTCATAGAGGCTAGCCACATATGATTGATGAATTGTCATTGTGATGGTGGAAAAGTGTATATGAGTATTGTGTGTGTGTGTGTGTGTGTGTGTGTGTGTGTGTGTGAGAGAGAGAGAGAGAGAGAGAGAGAGAGAGAGAGAGAGAGAGAGAGAGAGAGAGAGAGAGAGAGAGAGAGAGAGAGAGAGAGGATAAATATGGGAAGAGATGTTGAGAGTAGGATGGGAGGGAGTGAAAGAGTGTGGTTAGAGGGAGAGACATGTGAGAGAGATTTAGAGAAGGGGAAAATGGTGAGAGACACACACACACACATAATACGTATATATACAAATACATATATAAATATATGCATATATATATATATATATATATAGACACACACACACACACACACACATATACATATATACACATACTATATATGTAACTATATACACATGTGTAATGCATATTATGTTTACATACATATGTCCACATATATTGGTTTAATTCTACAAAACCTAATTAGGTTTTGTAGAACTAAAAACACATAGCTAAAGTTTTACGAAACCCAGTTTATCCACATATATGTTTTTAATTCTACAAAACCCGATCGAGTTTTTAGTGTTTAAAACTCGATTGGGGTTTGTAGAATTAAAAACACAGCTAAAATTTTAGAAAATATAATCAAGTTTTACGATTACGTTATACTTAGGTAATAGGCTTAGATAATGACCCTAGGGCTTGGGAGCTTCATTTCCCTCCATTTTTATCTCTTTTCACATCTTTTTCTCTTCTAGGATGGTTTATCAAATTCCATGTCATAAGGTTTATACATCACCATTTGAATATTTATAAAATTACCATCACAGTTTCACATATCTTTTGAGCTTTCTAACCATATTTTTTTCTATTTTTGGACAACATTAACATATTAATGTTTAATTTCTTTACCAATATCTCCATAGTTCTCAGAGATAAATGTGTACCATTTCATCAATAAATTTTGATCTATTTGACCAAATTTTAAAAAATTACATATTATTGTTCTGCATTTGATTCTATACACTTTTGAAAAAAATACATTTTCAAAATTATTTTGATGCAAGTTATGTCGAGCACATGAACAGAAACATGATTTTCAGGATGTGCTCACTTCAAAAATTTATTGAATAAAAATCAATTAAAAATTACAAAAAAATACACAACTTCTAGCTCTTACTCTTATCCATCTCTCTACAAAAGGGTTTTTTCGTAATAATAAATCTAACTAAATATTTTTTGATGCACATGCCAAACACTGGTAATTTTCCTTGAAAAAATTAGGAACATTTTTTTATGCGCAATAGATTTGACCCTCTTAATCATATCTATTTTTAATAAACTTATAGTATTTTAGAAACTAAATTTAGAGTACTAAAATATTGTTCTTTGCACATCTTCTGATTTTGAGTGCATAACACTCAAATTCCTCTTCCAAGTTCAGGTTTACCTAATTTTAGAAAGAAAAGTGGCCATTTATACCCCTCTTTTCGCACACCATCTTGGTGCAGTTACCTCCCTAGATAGAGGCAATTTCTATATTTTATCAACTCTTTCTTGCCTTTTATTTTTGTGATTAAAATTGTTATATATTCACTATTGGAATTTTTTCCAAGTGTAAATTAAGTTAACCACTTGTCTAATAGTAAATTTATAAAGTACCAAAAATTAAGTGGAGACGTTCAAGTTTATTTTTTATTCACTTCCATATTGCATACTTGGTACATCTTCAACTTTTAAAAAAAGTTGGCAAGTTCTACACTCTAGAGCTTCTAATCACATATCTCCCTCTTCAAAAGTCTTCATGTAACTATATTCTTTTGACACATACAAAAACTTGGTAGTGTTACTCCTATTTGAGCATTAATGGTTGTGATTAGTATTATTAAGTCATTCAGTCGGTAAAGGAAACAAGATAGGACAATCAGTCAATATTCAGAGCCTATACACAGAGCAGGATACAAGGCAGATCTCTAAGTTAACCGAATATAGCTTTGACCGAGTACTCTTACCAAGCCAGATGATCACTGAGTACTAAGCACTATGGTCACTGAACATTCATATGAACCAAGCACCAGTTAATTTACTAAGCGATGAATGCAGTGAACACCGAGTAAAATGGGAAATGACAAAGCAGTTTGGAATGGCACAAACGTGAATGCAAATTAGTTTACACTGATCAGAAAATGGTTTACCAAGATTGAGATAGAATTTAATATGGATGTAATCATTAAATTTTTTATGATTCCTATGTATTGTAGATCTAGGTTATTTATTTTCACTATTGATATTAGGTTTTCTAAGATATTATAAAATCTTAATTAGGTAAGTTAGTTTGATATAAAAAATTTAAAGATGTCATTTTGATATTGAATCATCAAGAAGTAGCCTCACTTAGGACATCAAAAGATCAGACACAATTTTGATATAAGGATTCGATAGAAGCATTCAAGTTTT